>JARHVA010002443.1:1172500-1772500 GCA_037957365.1 Torreya grandis | reverse complement strand
AGAGGAGATATGAATCACAAACAACCTCACTACTCAAAAAAAGAGAAGATAAGAAAATGATTAAAGAAATCAAATTACACTATTAAATAGATGTTAATCCCTAGAATTTTAATTAATCTCACTTTTAGCTTATGCCTTAAGAAGGTGTGTGACTAAAATTGGCTTGTAGAGTAGGTACTAGAAAGGAAATCTAAGGTCAATTTTAAGTTATGTTTAGGTGCTTAAGAAGAATCTATATTAGAATCATTACATGGTGTAGGATTGGGGCCTATTCCAAAACTTCACACACTAAAATGATAAGGGTGTCAGGTGCTTAGCCAATATATATTGATGTCTAGAGATTATACTCAACCAGAGAGCTGAGTTGGTTATCCCCTTGGTAATGACTTCCAAGTGAGATTTTTAGGAAGGGGTAAGGTCATGGCTAGGTGATGAAATCCTAGTCAGGCATTGTCTCAAGTTTGTTTGGTTTTTATTGATGAAATTGGTTTGGCTGAGTGTGTGCAATAAAGAGTGAAGATATGATAGATTAATTTTCTTTTAAGTTAAGCTATGTGAACTAAAATTTCAAGAAATCTATGTATGTACTTAATTCTAAGCCAAAAATAAACTTTTGATTTAGTTGACGAGCATAGAATGGAGAGAGAATGCAAGAAAACAAGAACCCAAAATAAATACACAAAGGTCCCATCAAGCATGTCAGAATGTTTCAGTGAATTTATGCTTATTATTGGAATGAGGGAGAAGAAGAAACTAAGTATAGGTTTGGTTGAAAAACTATTTAATTGTGTGTGTATTGAATCAAAAGATTGTGAAGATCTCTTCTTTGGCTTGGGAGGATGACCTGCAAATAAGAAATCACTAAAGCAAATTTATTTTTTAAACAAATAGTTGATTAGATTGCCTAGCGATAACTAGATCTTAGAAGCAAAATCTTCCTCAAGTGTTATCAATCTACATGCTTTAAACAATTAATCTTATAAAATATAAGATAAGGTAATTACATCAATAATAAAAAGGTACTAAAATTGAACACAAGAATGCTTAATTAAAAAATAGACTAAAAATGATTAGAATAATGATAAACTAATTGATACTATTACTAGGTGGTTGGGGTATGCTCCATAAAATTAGAAAGAGGTCTATGAATAGGCAGGGACACAAAAAATTAGGTTTGGTTGGGGGTAGGTAGGTGAAAATAGCTTGTTGGTTTTTACTACCATAGTCACCATCAGTGGTTGGGTTGACCATTAATAGTTAAGGTGACCATCAATGGTCAAACTAACCATCAATGGTTGGAAAAGCCATCAATAGTTGAGGCAATTATTGATGATTACTATGTATGGGTATAGGTTGGTAAAAAGGATAATTGATGAGATCTCAAATTGAGATTCTGAGAGTTGGGTGGATGCTACACTAGATGCAAAATGAAAATAAAGTAATTGAATACTGAAAATCAAATACTTATCTTGTAGGTGGATTGGGTGGATGATTGAGGTGGTTGACTCATTGATGGAGTTTGGCATGATTATGGTAGAGTAATGGTACTTGGCACTTTGGTGGAGCTATGGTGGCAAGTTGATTCTTTGACATAATAGCTAGTTTGCTAGATTATTGATGATGATTGACCTATAAAAAGAAAATTCTAGATGCACAAGCTCTTGATAATAGTTTTAGATTTGTAGATCCCGTTAACCTATTTTATCTTCTCTTCTGATAGGTAAGGCAAGATATTTTAAATAAGGCATAAATTGGGCCTTCTAATTATAACTCACTCATGCAATGGCTCACACATGGATGAGGACAAGTTATTTTTAAAAAATCAAGGAAAGTGAGTTTGTATGTAGTGGTTGAGGAGGTGGAATTTGATCATTAGTGGTCAAGGTGACCATTGAAATTTAACTTCATTATCATTGGTCAAGGGTGAAGGGTAAGAAAAGGTAAAATCTAGGGTTAAGCTAGTTTAATCAAACTAATTATGGGTTAGGCTAGGTTAGGGGTCGAAGGGTCAGATTGGTTTTAAGGGGGTCCTAAGGTGGTCAAGGGGTATTTTGACACTCATAATCATGGTGTGTGGATTTTTGGTGTCTATAATAGATAATCCACTTAGCTATCTATTTAAAAAACAAATTTTCTTTAGTGTTGTCTTATTTTTAGGTCATCCTCCCAAGCCAAAGAGGAGTTGTTCAAAATATTTTGATTCAACACATGCAAAACCAAACATGTTTTTCAACCATACTCACATTTAGTTTCTCATTTTAATTTTCTTAAAACATAATCTAAAATTTAGTGAAATATTCTCCTCAATGTCTAAATTTACTTAATTTCAAATTATGAAAATAAAATCTTGGGTATCACTTTTGATTCAGTTTAATCCTTAGACTTTTATAATGTTTCTTAAAAATTGAATTTATAGTTTTTATGGACTAAAAGAGCTAATGTTTCATATCCTAGTTTTTATTTTATTTTTTTATGTTTATAGGACTATTTGCAAAGACATAGAAACTATCCATGTCTGGGTTCTACCTTCATTATATTCCACAAAATTTTTGAGCTCCAAGATCAGGATAAGTGGTAGGGTCACATTAATCAAAGTACTTTAGCCCCCATAAAAAATCATAAATATTTCCAATTTATAAGACATGAAACTATCACATTACTTAGAATGCACCATAGTTTAACAAAAGTTTTATACCTTACCAATAGTTGATTTACTATAAGCCATATACATAGCAAGACCATGTTAACTGGAAAAAAGTTTACTTTATAAAAATTCTAATTCATCAATCTTTTAGGGCTCTAAGATTACACCAGATATAAAAATCTCATGAACCCATAAATTGTAATTTTAAAATAAATCTTAATGACCTTGTGCTCCCATAGTCTAAGTACCTTGAGGTTTTGAGCTCTGAGGTCTTAACAATTATCACAATTATATTAACTTGGAGCTTTAGGGGGAAATATCAAGTTAATGGCCCTATGGTCTCATGGTCCCGAGTCTCCAATTCTCTACAACTCCAAGATCACACCATAAGTCATCATCCTAGTGCCCAGAGTCCTCTCAAAGGATGTACACAGTTCAAAGTTCAAACATCCATGGTCTTGAGTATTTGATTCCCACAACCTTGAGATCGTTCCATATGGCTCATTTTAGTTAACTTGCATCCCTAAAGTATATAAAGTACGATCATCCATCCAAAGATCCTATTAGAGGTACAATCACTAAGAAGGGGTGGTGAATCAATGATGTAAGATAATCCAATTTAGTTCCCAACTCCTAAACATTCAACATACATCAACTTGATCAAGTAACAAAAATATGAAAGCACATACATCCAAAGCATACATCATATATATGGGAAACACTCTTGGGGGATAAAACCCACTAAACCCTACAAGATGGACTATAATATTATGAAACAAGATCCAAAATTTAGACCAGCACCAACTGATCAAGAAACACCTATCCCCTAGTCTAGTGAGACAACAATCCCATAAGGAGCTACTTCCCCTATCTAGTTGAGCACCCATAAAAAGTAAACCTTTAGCAAGATTTACCTTGTAGGGAAGAACTAACCCCATAAGAAACTAAGCACCCACTTAGCTACCTTGAATAAATCATTTTAAACACCTATTTATTCTCTTTAATTAATGATTACCACTTTTGTTTTCACTCTTCACCTTCACTCTTTCACCCAAATAGTCTCAAGGGCTCACTCGTTCAATCTCTCTTCTAAGCTCATTAGGTCTAATGACCTATGTATCCACCTACATCTGCTTGATCAAATAAACATGATTCATCTTCTTTACTCTTTTATGGTCCTTACTGACCTGTACCTTCTCTTTCAAAGTTTCTCTCCTTCACTTGAATTCATAACTACACACCAAGCACAATAAGTCCAATTAGACCTTGTACTTATACTACTCTCTTCCTTTAACCCATCTTGGTTAGCCAAGATGATTTACATATTTGATCTACCTTTGAGATAGGTCTTTATACAAGTTACATGTAATAAACCCACACTACTTAGGTCATCTATTACCTCATTATCCCCTAACCACCAATAGGTCTTGGTGAGACGTAAAATAATTAGGCCTACTCACCCATACATTACAACTTCAAATCCTTGGGCCACTTTTAGCTTCTACCAATGTTTTAACACATCAAAATTATCTCAAATAGACCCTTTCTAACTCCCTCAGGGGTCTATGCCACCTAGAACACTAACTCAACACTTGAACCTACCAATTAGGTCTCTTTGCTCTTTAGGCCTTCAAATACAGTCTCAAACTTATGAAGTAAATAATCAAGTATTTCACTTATCCATATGATTATATCACATGTTTTAACCCTTTAGGGCCTCAGATACACCTTAATTTTCCTTGAACACTTCAACTCAGACTCTAATCACTTGAAATAACTCTCTCAAAGTGACCACTTAGATTGGTCACATGCAGTCAAAATATAGTTATACTGTTTTGAATCTTCATAAATGATCAGGTGTATAATATGACAAATAATACATCCTAATCAATATTGGATACTTCCTTGGCATCTTCATATTTATTTGTTTCCTCAATTTTACTCAGAAAAACCTTCAACTCACTCCTATAACATAGTCAGTCATAGTTAACTTCTAAGCAATTATTCACACTAAATATGGATTGGTCAAACCTCAAAAATCCACATATATGTTCCTTATGGAGTTGATAACACTCTCCAATAGTTATTTCATCTTGAAACACCAAGACACTATCAAGAATGTCTCTAATATCCTTCTTTGATCACTTACAAACCATGGTCAAACACACAATCAACTTTGGAGCTCAACTTATTTGATTGTACAAACATTCACATCTTTTAACTAGTTTTTATAGATGCAAATTTGAGTCCTCTTAAACTTTTATTTTTACATCTCCTTCAAATTCATCCTAGATTAAAAGTTATGAGAAAAATATTGAGAACTATTTTTTCCTTTGTTAAATTCAAATACCAATGGTCATTATGTAAAAATTAAACATTGGACACTTTGACCTCATTTGATGCTCCCTAGAAACTTTGAACAAATGTGAATTATTGATCTCTTTATAAGTATCTTAGTCTTTATCTTGCATCACTCACCATTGATCTTCGATCAGATCTCCCATGATTATGCCACTTGGTAGCTCTACATGCCTTCTACACATTTTACTCTTTGACTCGACCCACACCATCAATATCTATCTATATGAACACTCATGAACTATTGATATTCTATCAAATAAATAAGATAGAGACACATGTCACTATCATGTTTAATCTTATGGACTCTCAATGATTTGAATTCATATTTATTATTGGATCACAATCTGGATGCTGAATGCTCACTTTTAGATCTACTGACTAGTGACCTCAAACTTCAATGTAGTTAAATTTGATGGTCTCTAGCCCATCACAGTCTACAAGAGAAAATTTTAAGGTTTATAACTTGTGATAGAAAAAACTTCAAGAGTCCAAATCTTTAAGGTACCTTCTTGGCACTATAAACAACATCTCCATGAAAACCTTTAACCTCAGTTAACTTTCTGATTACCTACATTAAATGCACAAACTTTATGGTCCATTCATATATGCATGATGTACAGTGATAGTATGGATTCTCTTAAGCTATAGGATGCATGTTTATCTTTCCAAATGATCAAGTGACACACTAAAATTTTACCAAGACATCTATGGATGCCTCACAACTTCCTTTTTATCCTTACAGACCTAAAAATGTGCCATATCTCTCCAAGCAATAAAACTGATCACTTTATCATTAATTCATTAGTACCACATTCTCTCTTTGACATCAGTGATAACTAAACATCAATGACTATGCTAAAAAATATCCCCCTTTGTCATTGATGGTAAAACACCCTCAAAATGACTTTATACTCATTTAAAATTCTTCATTCTGATCTTTATCCCCCTTTAACATTAATGACAAAGGGTATTTTCCTTAACATGACAATAATTCCTCAACATCATGAATGCACTCAAATACCATTTAAGATGCTCGGGATACTTACATACTTTCAAGCATATGAATCAATTGCTCCCCCTTTAACATGCACCAATTTGAACTTGGACTTCTCTAATATTTGGACCTAATAAACTACTCATAGAGCTTAGAAATCTCCTGCTAACATTATGCTCCATCTCATGTCATATTTTATTTGACATACATCATTTTGAACTAGGGATTTTCTAATCCTTGGACCTATCTACATACATAACTCACAAGCTCTCTTTGATCATGCATGCCGATTCAATACCTTGTCAAAATACATGATTTGGTTTGATCAAGTAATCATGTCAATCTTATTGAATTCATAACTATATTATACATCTTCACACTACTATCATGAATGAAGTATCTTCACATACGCTTCCCCTTACATCATGCATATCTTCTTCAAACCACTCAAGATAACTAAGTTAGCTCCCCCTCACTCCATGTCAACCTTGTCTTCAGTCTTCATTATTTGATCAATAAATGTAAGAAATTGACAAGATCTTACCTTTAGGACCAAAGACCCTAAACACACCTTGAGCATATTTGAATAAGATAAACATACCTTTCTATGCAATAGAATATCTAGATAACACACCATCCTTGATCAAACATTTGGAAACTTCTATTCTCTACATTCAGTCCTTTAGAACCAACATCTTCATTCTAATGACCTTTCTTGTCATGCAACATCAATGAAATCTCAACAAGCATCCACCATACTTCCTCTTGATGTCAACTATCTCCTTGAAGCCTAGAGAGAGACACCCCTTTGACATAGTGAGACTAAAATTCTCAAAACTCAGGAGACTCCCATATCTCCATACTCTCATTTAAATTACAATCCTACCTCATCACTGGATTGACTTTAAATGGATCTTTGAATTCATTATTTGATTCAAAATTTTCAACTAATTTAGACAATACAAACTCTTGATTTTCCTTCATGTATATCATGGCAAACACACCATCTTTGGTCTCAGTTTGATCTCTCCTAATAGGGTTAGGTTTCCACAACCATTTGTGACCTTTTCTTTGCATACTAGGAGATCCATATACCTTATTTTGATTTGATAACTCATTCAATTTTTTATTTCAATACCTATCAATGTGACCAAATCTATGACATCTTAAACAAACAAGATTATTCATACCTTTTGCCTGATAATGATAATGATCTTTATTTGACTCATTTCTTCTCTTATTGCATTCTCTAGTAATGTGACCAAACTGATTACATGTGTAATAGTGACTCTAGGATGAATATTCATTACATTGATCTATCTATATTATCTACTTTCTTGCACTTTACGAGCTTAATTGAACTTATCTTAATTTGATGGTATTTGCTTGCATAACCTAATAATGTGATCAACTTCTTGACAACTATAGAAAATAATGTCTTCCATACCTTTTTTTTTAATATGGCATTAATATCCCTTTAAATAATTGATTATTTTTACATATTTATTTTCCCTATGACTAATAAGATGAAAAATAAAATAATGTCCCATAAAATATTTGGCATACCTTGAAGCATCTGGTTGTCTAATTGGTTCTTCCATTTGTCTTTGACCTGATTTGACTTGTTGTCTTTCATGCTACCATAATATTTGCCTTATTATTATTTAATTTATTATTATTCAATATTTCCTATCTTTATTATGACCTTTTCATGCTTATCCTTTAGGGGAACAATATTATACTTCAATTGAACACATTCATCTTCTTTAGCCCTCGTGCTTGAACTTGCAGCCTCTAATTAAATTATGAGATATTTTATGGTATCCTTATCTTCCTTAGCCCTTTTAGCCACATCATCTTTCAATATAAATGATTTATCTTCAATAATATTTACTTAAACTCATCATTCTCACCTTGCTTTGAACTCAACTTGGCATTTGTCTCTTCTAACTGAGTCTTAATGTGTCTACATTCTTCCTCTTTTGAACTTAGATTTGTCTTTATAACCCTTAATTAGTCCTCAAGAATTTTGATCTTATATTTATCATATTTTGATCTTTTACTTGATTTCAATGATTCTAGATACTTATTGAGCTTGATCTAGTCTTGATTCTTCTTTTCCTCTCTCTCGGACTTTCCTGACAAAATTAACTTAAGAGAAATGACTTATGCTTCAATGCCTTTGATCATATTCCTAATTTTATAATTCATAATCTTTTACTTCTTTATTTTACCAAGTGCACCCATAAGCTAAACTTCTAGATCAACTTGTTCTTCATTGATTTTAGATAACACTTCTTCTTCTTCACTATCATGGAAAACTACTTTATCAAACATGGTGATCCTTTCACCCATATTATACATTGGATCACCTTCAAGTGGTTAAACTTGCATTGAAGGTCCTGATATGATACCAATTATTAGGGGTATAATCACTAAGAAGGGGGAGGTGAAACAATGATGCAAGATAATCTAATTTAATTCCCAAATATTAAACATTCAACATACATCAAATTAATCAAGCAACATAAACATGAAATCACATACATCTAAATTATATAGAACATACATCATATGAACATATCATATTTGTGTGGAACCCTCTTGGGGGACAAAACCCAATAAACCTTGCAAGATGGAATATATTCCTATAAAATAATATCTAACATTTAGACCAACACCAACTGATCAAGGAACATCCATCCCTTAGTTTAGTGAGATACCAATCCCACAAGGAGCTACTATTTTTGTCTAGCTAAGCACCCACAATAACTAGACCTTTAGCAAGATTTACCTTATAAGGAGGAACTAACACCCTAATAAAATAATCAACCACCCAAATACCTTGAATATATCATCTTAAACATTTATTATTACTCTTCAACTAATGATGACCACTTTTTTTTGTACTCGTCACCTTCACTCTTTCACCCAAATAGTCTCAAAGGCTCACTCGCTCAATCTACCTCTTTTATGCTCATTAGGTCTAATGGCCTATGTATCCACCTACATCATCTTGATAATATAAATATTATTGATCTTATTTTCTATTTTATGGTCATTAATAACATGTACCTTCTCTTTCAAAGGTTATCTCCTTCACTTGAATTCACTACACAATAAGCACAATTAGTCTAATTAAACCTTGTACTTATACCACTCTCTTCCTTTAACCCATCTTAGTCAGCCAAGATGATTTAAATATTTTATCTACATTTTAAATATGTCTTCATAAATTTTACATGTAATAACCCCACACTCCTTAGGTTTACCATTACATCATTAGCCCTAAACCACTAATAGGTCTTGGTGAGACCTAAAACAATTAGGCCTACTCACCCATACGTTACAACTTTAAATAATTGGGACACTTTCAACTTATACCAATATTTTTAACACATAAAAACTATATCTAATAAACCCTTGATAAATACCTCATGATTTCATTTCACTTATAACACCAACTTAACACTTGAATCTACCAATTAGGTCTCGTCACTCTTTAGGCCTTTAAACACAGAAAACATAATCTCAAACTTATGAAGCAACTACTCAAATATTTCACTTATTCATATTATTATATCACATGGGTGAACCCTTCAAGACCTTAGATACACCTTCATATTCCTTATACACTTAAACTCAAGCTCTAATCACTCAAATCAACACTCTCAAAGTGACCACTCAGATTGGTCACATAGTCAAAATACAATAATACTATTTTGACTCTTCATATCTGATCAAGGGTATACTATGAAAAATAATACCTTCTCATAAATATTTGAGACTTTATTAACATCTCCATATTTATTTATTTCTTTAATTATACTTAGAACACCTTTAACTCACTCCTTCAACATGGTCACTCTATCTGCCAGTATATTCAACAAACACAATCAACTTCTAAATAATTGTTCACACTAAAGATGGATTGGTCAAACCTCCAAAATCCACATATATTGTCCTCATGGAGTCTATAATAATCTCAAATATTTATTTCATCTTGAAACATCAAGACACTATCAATAATGACTCAAATATCCTTCTCAAATCATTTACAAACCATGGTTAAACACAGTCAAATTTAGAGCTCAATATCTTTGACTATAAAATCATTCATATATACCAAATAAATTATCTAGATTTTACTTGAATTTATCTTCAACTTTAATTTTTACATCACCTTCAAACTCATCCTAGATTAAAATTTATGAGCAAAATACTGAGTATTAGTTTTTCATTTATTAAATTCAAATGCCAATGGTCATTGTGTAAACATTAAACATTAGACACTTTGACCTCATCTCATTATCCCTAGAAACTTTAAACAAATTCTCACCATTTATCTCCTTAGAATTAGTTTGGTATTTATCTTGCATCACTCACCATTGATATTCGATCAGAGCTCCCATGATTATGCAACTTGGTAGCTTTGCATGCCTTTTACACATTTGAATCTTTGACTCGATGCACACTATCAATCTCTATCTGTATAAACACCCATGAACCATTGATATTCTACCAAATCAATTATATAGAGCCACATGTCACTAGAAAATTTAATCTTAGGAACCTTTTACAATTTGACTTCACATGCACTATTATATCATAATCTAGATGATAAATTCTCACCATTAGATCTAATAACTAGTGACCTCAGACTTCAACATAGTTAAACTTGATAGTCTCTAGCCCATCATAGTCTACAAGAGCAAATTTTAAGGTTTATAACTTGAGCTAGAAAACACTTCAAGAGTCCAAATATTTAAGGTACCTTCATGGCACTATAGACAAAATATCCATGAAAACCTTTGACCTCATTTGACTTTCTAAGTACATACATTAAATTCATAAACTTATTGGTCCATTCATATCTACATGACATGCAATGATGATCTAGATTTACTTAAGCTATAAGGTGCATGTTTCTCTTTCCAAATGATTAAGGGACACATAAAAAATTTACCAAAACATCTATGGATGCCTCAAAACTTCTTCTTTATCCTTATAGAATTGAAAATGTGCCATATCTCTCCAAGTAATCAAATTTATCACTTTGTCATTAATGCATTAGTACCACATGCTCTCTTTGACATCAATGACTATGCCCAACAGATCTTAGGTGAATATGAAACAAACAAGTGTCATGATCAAAGAGATAAATCAACATAATACACATAAATGAGTTTGATAGCTAAGTAAAAGTTGGTAAGAAAAATATTGACACCTATCTTGAAGGAGATGGTTGGACTCCCATGAATTGACAAAAAATTTCCATTTGGCAAACAAAAACCTGCCAAATCTAACTAGTGAATTTAAATCCAAATGGAAACAAAATAAAAATATATTATTCACATTTATGGGCATGGATTATGAATCTAAGGTGTGGGATTTGTAAATATATGAAAAATATAAGATAATACAAATCGCTTTTCCATGAATAGAACATTATAAGTATGAGCTCTTAAGTGACCAAAAGCCCTAGTTTTTTCAAGAAAATCTATAGGAGCATTTAGATAGTGTGTAAAGGGAATACTATCAGAGAGTTGTTAGTGATGTCATGGATGTGTCCTTATGAGTGGATATAGTGATTTTATAACCTAAGTAACAATAACAAAGTGTGCAATGTGCTTATCCTAGTATGCTTCATTGATCTCTAGAGTTTCAATGGTTACATATGTTCAAAGATGAGTATGGTGATTAGAGAATGTGTAAGAGGTCATTAAGATGTTATTTATGATTTGAGAGCTTATGTACATAGGTGAAATTCATCTTATGGTTTGTATTTTTCATCTAGATAGTTTGGGTCTAGTGGTAGAAAATTTGAATAGGCAATTTGATGATGTCACCATTACCACATGAGAATGAGTTAATAGGATTTGGTCATATGGTTTTGATCATAATAGTCCCTAGTTATTATACACCATATCTCAATTTGTGCATCAAATTGTGGTAAAAAATATGAGGGTGCAAAGTTGGCTTCTCAATCAGAATTCATTATTTTCCTATACTTTGCCAAATTTGCAATATGGCCAAAAAGAGCTAAGTAAGCAGTTTGATGATGAAATATATCACACATGTGGATGTTTCAAGATAAATTGATCATATGGGTTTATTTATTTTTATACCTAGTTTATTTATGCTAAATTTTAGGTCAAGCACCAAATCAAAGGAAAAGATATGCATATGCAAAGTTGGGCTCCCAAGTAGTTTGACTATGTTTTCCCATAGCCAATTTAGCAATGTGGCAAGAAGAGTCAATTGAGAATTTTATGATGTTATATCTTTCACATGTGAAGGTGTCAACATAAACTGATCATATGGGTTTATTAAATTTTATGCATAATTGATTTGTGATAAATTCCAAATCATGCACTAAAGCATGGTAAAAGTTGTGAAGGAGAAAAGTTGGTCTCCTAGACAAAATCTAGACATAGTTGGCTCTATGATAAAATATTTTAAGAAGTCATTTTAATGGTGTTATATATCACACATTTGAGAGTTCTAAGAGTAGTGTGTTACATGGTTTAATTCTCTTATATGAGGAGATAATCTAGTCCAAATTTAAGATCCTACATCGAAGCATAGAAGAAGTTATTAAGGATAAAAAATGGCTACTTAGGTGTATTGAAAGGGTCCCCATACATAGTCATTTTTGGAAGTGTTAAAGCTTGAGTAAGATCAATGGTGTGTGTTGCTCCAAGAAGTCAATAATTAATGAGATGAGGACATGTGCATGATGTTTAATGACTAAGCAAAGATACAAGATAATGATCTAATGGTGAGTGGGTGTTCATTCAAATTGATCAAATGGTAAGTGTTGATCATTAATGACTTGGTTTATCTATAGAGATTGATGTATTGCATTGAGTTAACATTTTGAGATTGCATGAGATAAGGTCAACATGATAGAGGTTTAACATCTGAACATTGGTACCTATGCATTAAATTTTAAATAAGATTGATGGTGCGATATTGATCAAAATTTGAGATAACATGAGATGCGAACAGAGTTTTTGAAGTTTAATTGCGACCCTTGCTATTCAAATATTTGAATTTAACACAAGGAAAAACTAGAGGTCTATATTTTATCCATATCTTTTGATAGAAGATGAATTTTCTCATGCACTAAAAATCAAATTGGTAGAGGAATTTAAGGCACATCTAGATATATAGATTTGAAGATCTAAAAGTCAGTATAGTCAAAGATATTTAGCTCTAAATTTGACTATGTTTTTGTATATGTTCTGCAAGTGACTTGAGAAGGATATTCAAGCTATGTTGATGTGTTTTGATGTTTCATGATGAATTTTATATTTGGGAGTGTTGTAGACTCCATAAGGATGTTATACATACATTTTGAAGGTTTTAAAAATCATATGAAGTATGAAAAAAGGTTTTAAAGTCAACTATGTTTTCATTCATAATGATTGTGTGTATAGAGAAGTGTTTGAGCTAATTGGTTTTTAGCAGAAGAGTGTTTTGATGATTTTGATGGATATGGACACTTAAGGGAGTCTTATAAATCATGTAAGATGGGTTTATACTTTTGGAAAGTGTTCTTATTTTCTTGTTATTCTCAAAGATGTGTCAAAGCACTAATAAGACATAAAAATGACTTAGGCCTATTTTAAAAGGGGACTATTCTTAAGAGTGACCCATATGATATGACTTAAGGGTGAAGGCATGTTTTGTGGTTGATAAGGAAATATTATGATCTTTTTTAATTCATGATTTCTCTATATATAGTGAAACCAAATATGTTGGTTTCTAGACAAATAAGCAAGAGACTTATATGTGAAAGAGTTGAATAGTGAATGAAAGTAGAGGAGAGTAAGAGTACCCATCTATTGGGTTGATGAGTAGAGGAGATTAAGGATTATGTGGATGATTTGTAGATCATGTTTCTATTTATAGTATAATGTTTTTACAATTTGAAGTTATGCAAAGAGATCTAAGTGTGTATATGAGGACTATTTGAGTGAAGAAGGATAAAGATTATGACATGCCTATGTGAGAGGAATGTATGAGCTAGAGAGAGATTTTATGAAATTTCTAGATAATCAAGAGGTCCATCATTAGGTGTTGAAGTCATACACTCTATAGTGAAAGTTTTCTTTCCAAAGAGAGTCTAAAGGACTTGATATTCCTTAAGAGAAGTTGATCCTTGTGAAATAGGGTTTCACTTAAGACCTTTGATTAGGACTTGGATAAAGGTTCCTGATTAGAAGGAATTGATCAATCTCTAGTTTGTGATCATATTAAAAGATAGTATTCCATGTGTTTTTAAGCTTGAGAGTGGGTTTTATTCTCTAAGAGGGTTTCCTACATAGATCTTGTGTTGTGTATGTGATCTTGTATTATGTTCATTGTTCACTTCTATAAATAATTTGTATGCTTCATAAATGTTTATTTTGAATGATTAAATATTTGAAAGGGTTTGGAAATTAAATTGGATTATTTCCCACCACTGATTCACCCCCCTCTCACTAGATATTACCTCTAACAATTGGTATTAGATCAAGATCCTTTAATAAAAGTTTGACATCTTGAAGGTGATCCAAGGTGCAATGGCTAGTCATATGTGCAAGGTCATTTTTGTACTAAGTAAAACCTAACTTTCAATGGATCCAATTATGCATTTTGGAGTGATAGGATGAAGACATACATTATGTCCTTAGGGATTGATGTATGGAAATCTATTTTGGATGGTTATGTTGCTCTTGCTATTCCTCCATCTAGTGTTGCAGACAAGAAGCTATTTGAGAATAATTCTAAGGCAATGAATGACATTACTTGTGGTCTTATAGAGATTGAGTTCACCAAAGTAATCCACTACACATCTTCTAAGGAAATATGGGATAAATTGAAGACTATCCTTGAAGGAGATTCAAAGGTTAAGTTTGCTAAGTTGTAGACTCATAGAAGGTAATTTTAAAGTCTCAAGATGAATGAAAAAGATATTGTCGAATCCCTTTTGTAGAGAGTTGATGAGATTATGAACATCATTAGAGTTATTAGAGAGAATATTGAAGAGAATACTTTTGTTTAAAAGGTATTAAGGTCTCTATCCCCCAAGTTTGATCCAAAAGTATTTGATATAAAAGAGAGCCATGATCTTACTTAATTGAAGATGGATCAATTGCATGGCACCTTTACTGCATATGATATGTGTAATAATGATGATATACCTCCAAATAAGGAATAAAATTTCAAGACTAAAATGCAGATAAAGAAGAAGTTCAAAGGAAAGAAACTCAAGGAGGATGACATTCTTGATATATATGAGGATGAATTAATTGCTTTGATTTAAAGGAAATTGAGAACAAGTTTAGGCAAGTATAAAGGTAAGTTACCCCTCAAATACTTCAATTATGGTGAGATAGGACATTTTTATAATAAGTTCCCTCATAAGTATAATAAGGATGATGATGATGGAAAAATATCTTTTAGGTCTGATAAAAGCAAAAAGGGAATCATAAGGTTTGATAACTAGAAGTAATTCAAGGATAAGAAGAGTTTATACACAAAAGAAGTTTGTAGCTCATCAGATGAGAGTGAATAAAGTGACTTAGAATATAATCATGAAAATGATGTTTCTACTAAAGATGAAACTCGATTCATGGCTGAGGAAGGAAGTTACTCACATCATAAGGTGTCTACTTGGAGTGATGATGATGATGATGATGATGATGATGATGATGATGATGATCATGTTGATGATGATGATGATGATGATGATGATGATGATGATGATGATGTTGATGATGATGATGATGATGATGATGATAAGGTAGACTATGAGACTGCCTTGGCTAATGCTCATGAATAACTAAAGATTGATAATAATAATAATAATAATAATAATAATAATAATAAATCTAAACTCAAAGAATTTTAGGAGTAATTCAGTGTGTTTGAGGCAATAATGGATGAAGATGCTAAGGAAAATGAAGATATAGTCAAACATCTCAATTATCAATTAGAAATCCTATCTACAATCTCAAAAGCTAAAGAAGATGAATGTGCAAGGTATGTAACTAATAATGAGTCATTTAAATATAAGTTAGAGAAGGTATCTAGTAAGGTTATGTAATTTGTGAGATTTGAAAAGAGCTCAAGTAACCTAGACAACATTATGAATGATTAAAAGCATGGAAGTGATAATACTGGTCCTGGATACAAAGAAGAACTAGAGACTGTAACTCAAGACAAGATGAAGACTAATGTGAATAAGGAAAATCAACCTTTGAAGATAAATCATCAAAAAAGGAATGAAGGTGCTATCATAATGAATACAAAATAGATCAAATAGTCAAATGCCATGAGGTTTGAAAATTTTAATGGTTACTGCTATACTTGTAATCTGTTTGGGCATAGAGCTAGAGAATGTAGAAGACCTGCTAATAATGAATTTACATAGAACTATGATGGGGGTAACATTCAAAATATTTAAGAAAGGTTGAGTCTCTCAATTTTCATGATGTGGGACACTTTGCAAAACATTATCTATTTAAGGTAAGACAAGCTGAGTTTTAATGAATAGATATTGAATGTTATAGTTGTTATGAGCTAGACACATTGAAAGATTTTATCCAAATATAGAAAGGAAGAAAGAGATTTTTATAAAAAATATTGCATGACTCAATTGTGAACATAGAGACCAAATTTCTAGATTCTTCAAGAAAAATCCTATAAGATAAAGTAGGTTTTATCAGGCTCTTAGAGTGTAAGATAGAAGGCAAGTAAACTCATGGTAACCAAAGGTGGTAAGTAGGAATTATAATGAGGCTACATATATATATATATATATATATATATATATATATATATATATGGTGGATAATTATTCAAAAGCTGAAGAGTCCCAAGAGGTTTCATTGTCTGCTCATGTTGAGAATGAAGAGACTAAGATCAAAAAGAAGACCAATGTGCTGGTTGAGTCTAATTCTAAGGTAAGTATGGATTCAAGTGAACATATTTATATTATTTAGAAAGATTCATACAAAGAACATAAATTATCTATATCTAGTGAAGAGGTTCCAATCTATAAGGAAGACTCTTTAGATGAAGAAGTATACCATGAATCTATGTTGTCTTCATATATTGCTAATCTAATCATAAAAGAAAAGGAGAATGTTGTAATAGTTGAGGAAGTTGTTTTTATAAAGCCAAAGAAGAAGAATAACTATAAGTATAATGTGTGTAATGAGGAAGAGGAATATGAGGATTTTTATTTGTTTTAAAGCATTGAGGTATCAATTTTGGCTTTATCTATGCTTCTTAAGAGTCTCCTTTCAAGTGGAGAAGAAAGTGTTGTCGCGGTGTTTTCAAATGGAACAATCTACAAGGTTAGATTGAAGGTTCAAAGATGGAAAAGGAGGATTTGTGTTTTGTCAAAATGATCTTTTTTCATAAAAAGGTCTGATGACATTATTATATCATGCTCCAGGTGGTTTTGTGATCTAAAGATATGTTGAAGATAAATTAAATATTTTTGTTTGCTTTCAAGTTTTCTAGTTTGTGCTTATGAGTATATAGGTCCTAAAATTGGTTATAGTAATTCAAGGTTCCCAATGTTGTGAAAGATAAAATCTTCGTCCAAAAGTGTGTAATGGTTGTCTCTAGGTGTACAAGAAGTTTTAGAGGTAGACATTGACTGGAAGGTGTTGTGTTGACTTTATTTGTTTTGAGATTTTAAGGTTTTGGGCTCTGCTAGAAAAATGGTTTTCCTTGAAAATAGAGGTCTGAGGATTATTAATGTGATGAATGGGACAAATGGATTATCAAATAAATCTTTGCATAGATTTAAATGTTTGAGGTTCTCAAGTTATTCATGTTTTTTTATCAATATGGAGGCCTAATTGGGTAGTAGGCTTGTGAAGGAAGTATGTTAGAGAGGATGAGCTAGTTGTTTAAAATTGGTGTGATTGAGGGGGCATTTGAGAGTGTTCTAGATATGGAGTTTTATGTCCTAAAGATGTGTCTAATCAAAATTATGGGATTTGGAAGTTCCAGGTAGGTTTACAAGGAGGCAAGATAGACCTAATATGAAGGTTTGATGTATTGATCAGTTTCTCCAAAAAGGTAAGGTATGTGTATTTCAATGTGAGTTCTAAAGATTGGTTTAGAACATGTTTCTTTATTGATGAGTGGTATGATGCTCTATTAGTGGTCATGAAAGTGTCTTGAGAGAGAAGGTTTGTAAGTATGTATGGTGGTTCCTAATGGTGTGTGAAGATATAAAGATGATAAAAATGGTGAAATTACTTAGAAATATTATGGGGAATCCCTCTTAGATGTTTATTCATGAGTTTCATCAATTATCAGTGTTTTTATGTGTTCTTTCTTCATTATTTGTAGTGCTTGATGAAGAGAGTGTTGGCATGGAGCAAGAGGATGTTGTCAAGGCAAGTTGAAGTAGGCTCAAAGGTAAGGGGGAGTTTGTATAATCTTTATAAGATGGTAATTTCCTATTTTATATTATTTTTAAGTCCTCAAGATTAGTTGGTGCATACTTTATCATTATGTTAAAGGGGGAGAAAGATCCTATTGAGGGAGTGCTTGAAGAGAGAGAAGGTGAGATGTATATTGCTATATATGATGTTTGTTAATAGAAATGACAAAGGGGGAGATTATTGGAGAGTTTTTTGTGATGTCATGGAGGTGTCTAGGTGAGTGGATGAAATTATTTGATAACCTAAGTAACAATGACAAAATGTGCATTGTGCTTGTCCTAGTATGCTTCAAGTATGCCTAGTTGATCTCCAGAGTTTGACTGGTTAGAGATGTTTAGGGATGAGTATGGTGATTAGATAATGTGAAAGAGATCCATAAGATGTATCTATGATTTGAGAGATTATATACATAAGTTAAATTCATCTAATAATCCATATTTTTCATCTAGACAGTTTGGGTCTAGTGGTAGAAAATCTAAGTAGACAATTGGATCACATCACCATTACCACATGGGAATGAATCAAGGGGAGTTGGTCATATGGTTGTGATCATAGTAGCCCCTATTTATTATGTGACATATCTTAAATCATGTATCAAAGTATAGTCAAAGATATGAGGGTGCAAAGTTGGCTTCTTAATCAAAATTCATTGTTTTTCCATAGCCAAATTTGCAATATGGCCAAAAAAGTTGAGTAAGCAGTTTGATGCTAAAATATCTCACACATGTGGATGTTTCAAGAGAAGGTGATCAGATGGATTTGTTTAGTTTTATACCTAGTTTATTTATGATAACTTTTAGGTCAAGCACTAAAGCATGGGAAAAGATATGCATATACAAATTTGGGCTCCCAAGTAGTTTGACTAGGTTTTCCCATACTTAGCCAATTTTTCAATGTTGTAAGAAGAGTTGAGTGAGCATTTTGATGATGTCATATATTAAAAATGTGAAGATATCATGATAAATTGATCATATGGGTTTGTTTAGTTTTATAAATAGTTGATTTGTGATAAATTTTAGATCATGCACTGAAGCACAGTAAAGTTATGAAGGATCAAAGTTAGTCTCCTAGAAAAAATCTAGACATAGTTGGCTCTGTGACAAAAGAGTTTTCAAAGGAATTTTTATGAAATTATATTTTTCACACACAAAATTTATAGGATAAGTGTGTCACACAGTTAGATTCTCCTATGTGAGGAGATAATCTAGTCCAAATTTGAGATCTTACATCTAAGCGTAGAAGAAGTTATCAAAGATAAAAAATGGTTACTCAGGCATATTGAAAGGGTCCCCATTCTTAGTCATTTTTGAAAGTGTTAAAGCTCACGAAAGATCAATGGTGTATGTTGCTCTGAGAAGTCAAGAAGCAATGAGATGAGGATAGGTGCATCATGTTTAATGACTAAACAAAGGTATAGGATAAGGATCTAATGGTGAGTAGACATTTATATAGATTGATTGAATGATGAGCATTAATCATTAAAGATCTGGTTGATCCACAAAGATCAATGGAGTACCTTGAGTCAAAATTTCAAGATCACACAAGATAATGCCAACATGATAGAGGTTTAACATATAATCATGGGACAACATTAACAATCCCACTGACCTAAGGCCGGAGTGGAGGAGCAAAGCATGTGGACAATATTTGAAACTAGTTTTTTCCCACCTGATTAGGCCCCCTGAGTGCGACAGGTGGGACCACAGATCCAATGGAGGTCACTATGGGTAGCAGTATCTTTAGGGATTTGTCCAAGAATCTATTAGGGGATAGTCTATCCAATGGATGGAAGAAGGCACTCATAAGTGAAAAGATGTGTCCATCGAAAGGCATGTCAAGCCTCCCTATTCTCTTAGAGGGAAAGGTGTTGAGTATCCCAGATGATCTAGTGGAGGAAATAGTGGCATCCATGGACCTTACGCTGGTTGGTAAGTTTTTTTCTTTCCATCCTAATACTAAAATGTTTAGAAGATGGATTATGTCTAGGTGGAAAGTCAAAGGTAGTGTTTCAATCACAACCATGGCTGGAGGTCTATTCCTTTTTAGATTTATGAATAGGGAGGACATGATCACTACCCTTATTGGAGGTCCTTGGCTATTTGGACTGCATTCTCTAGCCTTATGCTCATGGAAACTAGGATTTGATCCTAACTCAGACCTCAATAAGACTCCTTTGGAATTCTGGGATGAAAAAATCTTCACAGCCATTGGCAATTCTATTGGTCAATATGTCACCTCAGATCATATAACCAGAACTAAGTCTAGATGTGTGTATGCTAGACTCTGTGTTAATGTTGAAATAAATAAGACTCTCCCTATGTCCATTAAGCTAAACTCTAAATATGGAACCTAGACTCAGCCAATTACTTATGAGAATGCTACCACTTTCTATCAAATATGTAAGAGGAAGGGACATCTAATGACATAATGCAAAGTGAAGCAAAGGGGGATGAAAGAGGATTCCTAGAATGTAGAGGAGGAGCAAGCGAACAACAAGCAAAAAATAGAGAATAATGTGGAAATTCTTGACAATACAGGAAAAGGAGAGGAGGGGAAGGGAGGCTACCCCTAGCAGTGAAGGTGAAGTTGTCCCAAAGGAAAATATAGGATTAGATGATAGTCAAAAGGCTATAGAAGAAGGAGAGGAGAAGAGAAAGGAGGATATCATCAGTAGTGAGGGAAAAGAGGTCCCAAAAGAGAATATAGTATTTGACGACATTCACAAGGCCACATTTTACACAGTCTACACTTTAGAAAAATAGACTAATATGTTTAAGGAAGGGGCAGGAGGGGACCCTTTGCTAAAGGAATTCAATGAAGATGACATAGTTTCAAGGATTAGACAAGAAGAAGTAACACCTGAAAGTCACACTCAATGAGTACCAGATCCATAGTCAAATACAGACTTTTTTCATGATCTAGAAGATGGAGGCCAAGTAGGAAAGTACTTGGCAATAGGGGTAGTACGACAAGATGGTAGCAATGAACAGGAAGAATGGGTTACCCCAAAGAAAAAGATCAAAAAAGGTAAAAAATATGTAGATGTTGGTACTGAGCCCAAACAAGGGAGGCCAACCCTAAGGGAAACAAGACAAAGAGAGATTACTAGTGGAAAATAGAAAACACTAGAGTCCCAACCCTCCAAACTCTCTAAATGAGAATATTATCATGGAATTTGAGGGGCTTTAATAGTCCCTCAAAGCAGTTTGAGGTTAAAAACTGCATTTTGGATAATAAACTAGATATTCTATTACTCCAAGAAGTCAAGATGAAAGAGGAGAATTTTAAAAAAATTGTTGACTTTATATGGCTTAAGGTAGCTTTTTGTATTAGTCCTATTGAAGGGGCTTTAGGAGGGATTGTCACTATGTGGAATAGTGCTAAAATTCAAGGATCTATTATGGCCCATAATAAGCACTTTTTGATTACCAATTTTTCCATGAATTCCTTAAACTGGATGTTGGTAAATGTTTATGTACCAAAAAATAGAGCTTTGAGACAAAATTTATGGATAGATCTTAGTAGCTACAGGAATAATCCTTAGAATTATAAATGGATGTTAGCCAGATATTTTAACACACCTTTATACCATTCTAAAAAACAGGGTGTAATTATTGATTACTCAGACAACATGTTTGACTTTGCTAAATTCATCAATGATTGGGGATTATTAGACATAGAGCTGCAGAACCAAAATTTTACTTGGACAAATAGAAGAAGAGGAGATCAAATGATTCAAGTTAAATTAGATATATTTTTGATATCAAGCAACTGGAATGATTATTAGAATATGCAGGTGCAGGCTCTACTTAGAACCATGTTCGACCACTGCCCGATTATCCTCAATTAGAGAGATCAAGGACATCATGAACCTCCTCCATTCCATTTTGAAGCTATGTGGATTAAACACAAAGGTTTTAAACAAATGGTGGCTCAATGGTGGAATATTCCCATTCAAGATACTCCCATGTTTAGAATAGTCAAGAAACTCTAGCACATTAAACAAGAGGTTTATGGCTGGAATAGATACAATTTTGGGTAGGTTTTCCAGCAGAAGAAAAATAGAATGGGAAAAATCAAGGCTATTCAACAACTGATTGATCAAGGGGATGACTCTGAGGGCACCTTAGAAGAATAGAATAGTCTATCTTTAGAATGGAAGAATCTAATGGAAAGGGAAGAGGTTTTCTGGAAACAAAAATCCCATGTTTAATGGCTTAAAGAGGGTGATAGGAACACTACTTTTTTTCATCTCTCAACTATGAAACATAGAAAAGCCAACTCAATAACTAAGCTTGTCTTGGATAATGGAGACATTATTACTGAGGATAATAAAATAGGGGAGCAAGCTAGGGTGTTCTTTCAGAATCTGCTTATGAAAGAAAATAATAATGATAAAATTGATAGATCTATGAGTCAATTCATTGATAAAATCCCCTGTTTGATAACAAAAGAAGACAATCTAGAAATTTTTAAGCTTGTATCTAATGAAGAATTACATTCTATTTTATTCTCCATGGGAACTTTTAAAGCCCCGAGTCCTAATGGCTTTCCTCCTATATTCTTTTAGGAATATTGGGAGATTATTGGAGCGGACCTCACGGCTGTAGTTCATGACTTTTATAGATCTGGAAAACTTTTGAAACAAGTCAATAATACCTTCATTGTACTTGTTCCTAAAAAATATCAACCTTTACACCTTGTTGATTTCAGACCCTTTAGCTTATGCAACATAGTGTATAAGATATGTACTAAACTATTGGTTTTGAGAATTCAACCCTTGCTTGACAAAGTTATTTCTCCTGCTCAAAAAGGTTTCATCCCAGGCAGACAGATTCTTGATGCTATGATCACCACACATGAGACTATCCACTCCATGGATAAGAGCAAAATCCCTGGGATGGCCCTTAAGCTTGATATATCCAAAGCTTATGATAGAGTCTCATGGACTTTTCTATTCCAAGTGATTAGAAAATTTGGGTTTAATGATAAATTGTCTTGCTTATTATGGAATGCAGTCTCTTCTGCTAAATTCTCAATGCTAGTTAATGGTGTTCCTAGAGGGTTTTTCTCCTTCTCAAGAGGAATTCGTTAGGGAGACCCTCTCTCCCCATACCTATTCATCATTATGGCTGAGGCACTGGGAAGATACATACAAGCTGATATAGTTTCAAAAAAGCTAGTAGGCATCAAACCTACCTCTTCCCTTCATCCTATGGTTATACAACAGTTTTTGGATGATACTATCTTATTTGGCATCTCATCCATGATCAAAGCTAAAAGATGGAAGAATATACTTAATGATTATGCCAGAGACTCAAGACAAAGAATAAATTTCTAGAAAAGCAATGTGTACTTCTTCAACACTCCTAATGAACTTAGACATATAATCATTGATATCTTAGATTGTGATGAGACTGGCCTACTAGATACCTACCTAGGTCTCCCACTCTTAGTCAAAGAGGTATCTTCAAGTTTTTGGAATGGTATTGTGGAACGTACACAGAGGAAACTTCTTGGGTGGAAGGGGAAACTACTCAGTAGTGTGGGTAAGTTGTAACTTCTTCAGGCATCCTTGCAAGGTATTCCTACTTCATGTCTCTTTTTAAAATTCCTACATATTTTGCTAAAAAGTTGGAACATATCTAAAGGAAATTTTTATGGATGGGAGTGGAAGACAAATAGAGAATGTCTTTAGTCAGATGGGAAAAAGTGTGTCTCCCAAAATCTCATGGTGGACTTAATATAAGATCCATCAAGAAAATGAATAAATCCCTCCTCTCAAAAGTTATTTGGAATCTGATTCACAACAAAAGTGAGTGGGGGAAATAATGTATGCCAAATACATGCATAACATTGATGATTCTAAATTTCTTCAATAGGTGGGATTACCTCAGGGGTATATGATATGGAATAAAATGCTAAAAAGTAGAAGTCTTCTCAAACAGGGAATTAGGTGGAAGCTTGGAAATGGCTGGTAGATTAAATTTTGGGAGAATAATTGGTTAAGGGACAAGCCTCTCATCTCCCAAGGAAATTATGGAGAAATTATAGACTTGACTACTCAGTTCTTTGGTGATAGGGTTAGTGATTATATAGAAAATAACAATGGGATAAAGAGCTGGAAAAACCTTTTGGATTGCTGTGTGCATAGGCCTGAGCTTATCCCAAGAATTTGGGAGATCCAATAATGTGTTCAGGAGATCAAAATCTTGCTCTTCCCTTGGGAGGATGAACAATATTGGTGGCTGAATAAGAATGGATCATTCTCTGTCAAATCTACCTATGATATGCTTACACCTGAAGCTCAGAATAAGGAGGTATGGAAAAAGGTTTGGAATCATAAACTCATTCCAAAGATTAACTTGTTTTTGTGGGATGTTGCCTATAACAAAATCCTTACTTAGGACAACCTTAAAAAGAGGGGGTTTACTTTGGTCAATAGATGTTTTCTGTGTGGTTCTAGAGAGGAATTAGTTTCACACCTATTCATACACTATGAGTTTACCCGAGATTTATGGGGCACAATACTTAACAACTTTGGCATTGAATGGGTTTGCAATTCTGACCTTAAAGAAGTAATTCTCAGCTGGAACTCAACCTTCACACATCCCTGGATTAAGGAATTATGGAAGCAAGATCTACCATGCTTGAGCTAGACTTTATGGAAAGAGGGAAATCACAAAATTTTTAGGGACACTGCTAGAAATGCTACTCAGGTGTTTAACTCCTTTGTTAGGACCATCTTGGAAAGTGTTACAACAGCTCTTATTAGTGTTGTGGAGAAACCCCTATCTAAATTTGAAAGTCAAATTACTGCCAAATGGAAGGTTTTAAACCTTATCCCTGGGCATGATAATTCCAAAATTCTTTAGAGACTTCATACTAAATGGATACCACCTAAACCCAATTGGATGAAACTCAATTTTGATGGGGCATCCAAGTTGAGTGGTAAAGCAAGTGGAGGAGGAATACTAAGAAATGAAAAAGGAGGGATGTCTGTTGTCTATGCTGGTGGCATGGGTTGCCAGAGCAATAACTATGCTGAAGCTATGGCCTTACTTTGGGGATTAAATTTAGCTATATCCCTAGGAATTAGAAATTTGAATATTTAGGGAGATTCTAAGTTGGTCATAGATGCTGTTAATAAAGCATCTAACGTTGGTATCCATCTAAAAGACATCATTATGGACATCCAGTTTCTTTACAAAAGTTTTCTGAAGTTGAGATTACCCACACCTACAGAGAAGGTAATAGGGTTGCTGATTCTTGTGCCAACCTTGGTCAACAATTCTTAGGATGGAGGGTATGGTGATAAGGGGCTCATATACCCCCAAACATTAGAGAGATCATTCAGAAGGAGATGATGGAGCATGAATGATGCACATTGATGATGAAGATAGCTTTCAAAGGTGGTCCACGTGGAGAAGGCCATTATGAATCATGGAAAATGATAACTTTATTAATTCCTTGATTGTCATGATTAATTCCTTGTATCATGAGGTGGAGATGCAAGAGTCGCATCATGAAAACCAAGGGAGAATTATTTTCAAGCATGAAAGTAGACATCACCGTGGTGGGCCATTTTGTAAAATGAACCTTCACATCTACATTCAGTGCAAATGGAACTGAGGGCTTATTACTTTTTCAAAGCTCAAGGTGGTAATTTGGGTATGAAGAGCTAGAAATTCAAGAAATTTTGGAGGACACTGGTGGGAAACAGGCTTCTTAGGTTTTTGAGGTCACTGAAGAGTAGGATGTTGATTCTAGGGGAACTGTTGATAATAAGGAGAAGATGCATGTAGAATAAGTTGGGTAGGGTTTAGAGAATGAGAATGATTGGAAAATAGATATTGGGGCCTTGAAATTCTGCATTCAAAATCTATAAAAAGTCTTCACCAAAGGCCTTTGAAATAACATTCTACTGAATATGACTATGTTGGAAGCGGTGGGTAATCCAGGGAATGCTGACAATGCAGACAATGAGAATCTTAAGGATATTGTTAATTCTATAGTTATGTTATTTCATCCTTTCTGACTCTAGTCTTTCTAGTGTTTTTTTTTCTTCTGACTTTGTTTCTCGACTGTGCCGTTGGTTCGGTGCTGGCATTTTTTGTTTGCCAGCCTTCTTGTCTTTTTTGACTGTATAGGGTTCGGCCCCTGGTTTTCCACCTTAATTAATCAAAAACATATAATCATTGGTGTATATGTATTAAAGTTTGAATAATATCAATGGTGTGATATTAATCTAAAGATAAGATAACATGATATGTGAGAAAAGTTTATATGGTTTAACTATGACCATTGCTATTCAAATATTTGAATTTAACATAGGAAAAAAATAGAGTTATGTATTTTGTCCATATATTTCGATAGAAGACAAATTTTCTCATGTAGTAAAAATAAAAGTGGTAGAGGACTCTAAGGCACATATTTCTTTATATATTTAAAGATCTAAAAGTTATTATAATCAAAGATATTGAGATCCAAAGTTGACTATGTTTTTGTATATGTTCTGCAAGTGATCCAAGAAGGATATTCGAGCTTATGTTGATGTTGTTTTGATGTTTGATGATAAATTTGATATTAGGGAGTGTTGTAGATTCCATGAGGATGATTTTAATACATTTTGAAGGTTTGACCAATCCTATGAAGTATGACCAAATGTTTTTAAGTTGATTATGTTTTCATTCATAATGACTGTGTGTATAGAGAAGTGTTTGAGCTAATTGGTTTTTAATACAAGAGTGTTTTGGTGACTATCATGGATACAAAAAATTAAGGGGGACCTAAATATCATGTAAGGAGGGTCCATACTTTTGGAAAGTGTTCTTGTGTTCTTATTATACTCGAAGATGTGTCAAAGAGATAAATGGGTCTCCATAGGACCTAAAAGTGACTTAGGCCTATTTTGAAAGGGGGTTGTGCTTAAGAGTGGCCCATATGAGATGCCTTAAGGGGGAAGTCATATTTTATGGCTGAAAATGGAATATTTTTATCTTTTTAATTCATGATTTCTCTATGTATAGTGAAACCAAATATGTTGGTTTCTAGACAAGTAAGTAAGAGACTTATATGTGAGATAGTTGAAGAGCAAAGGAAAGTAGAGGAGAGTGAGAGTGCCCAATTATTGGTTTGATGAGTAGAGGACATTAAGGACTATGTGTATGATCTATAGATCATGTTTCTATTAAAATTATAGTTTTCTTTAAATTTTAAGTTATACAAAGAGATTTGAGTGTGCATATGAGGAATGTTTGAGTGAAGAAGGAGAGAGATTGTGACATGCCTAGTTTCTGTAGTTGTTAGATAATTAAGAGGTCCATCATCAGGTGTTGAAGACATTAGATCTAAGGTGGAAGTGTTATTTTTAAGGAGGGTATAAAGGACTTGATCTTCCTTAGGGGTATTGCTCCTTGTGAAATAGGGTTTCACTAAAGACCTTTGATTAGAAGGACTTGGCTAACTGTTTCCTGATCAAAAGGACTTGATTAGTCTCTTGTTTTTTATCATCTTATAGGATAGTAGTCTATGTGTTTACATGATTGAGAATAGGTTTTATTCCCCAAGAGTGTTTCCCACCTAGATCTTGTGTTGTCTATGCGATTTTGCTTTATGTTCATTATTCACTACTATGAATGATATGTATGCTTCATAAATGTTTATTTTGAATGCTTAAGTATTTTCAAGGGTTTGGAAATTGAATTGGATTCTTTACCACCACTGATTCACCCCAAACTATTAGTGGATTTTACCTCTAACATATTCATAGTCATAAATTAATGAAATGGATTCCTTAAGACTACCACATAACTAGGCCCCTTATACATATTCAATTTATGGAAACATTGAATACACAAACACTGTATTCAATAAAAATACCCCAAATTTCAAGTTTCCATACTATTCAAGCATCTAGAATGAAGTGGAGTAAATAAAACCATACTTATCACAAGATTATCTATCTAATGAGGATAAAAAATACATTGACAACTTGCTACCAATAAATATCGTGGGGATTTATAACGTGCATATGAAACTAGAGGTAATTCTCTATATTGATTTACTTTGTTATTTTTTTTAATGGTATTTATTCTAAGTATTTTCAACATATTAAAAATGTAATTTCATATATTTATATATGTGAATTTGATAGGTACCTAAGGCATCCATGGCTTGAGGTTGCCTATAGTTAAGTCTTGGTAAATGTATGGCTCAAGCATAACATTGGGGAGGGGAAATGGAAATAGTGGCTAGTGAAGGGCTAGAGGTTGAACCCCAAGGAAGTTATTTCCTCCAAAAACATAATAAAATTTAAGCCTAATATTAAAATAACCATGGACCATATAAAAATATTATATGGCTTTGCTATCATTACTGACATGTAGGTGGAATGGGTTTCATTATTACACATTCTCCTAACTTTTGACAAATTTTTTGCCTTAGGAGAGATCATTAGTGTCATATTGAAAGCACAAATATTCAGACATGAATAAAGTCTAGATGAAATAAATTTTTAAATGATGACATACCTATTAGATGTAGTCATTGGGATGATCCATAAAGCTCATTGAGAACTATGATAGCCATATACATAATATGTGGATAATAGAATCTATGAGGATTATTATTTCCTATTTGCCTATAGATTAAGGAATGAGATTACAATAATTTTTGAGGAAATTTATCCTCAAGTCTACCAAGCCATCCATGGCACTCAAATTCCTAGAATATCTAAGATTTTGAGAATAAACATAGCGAAAATTGGGGACTATTATTACTATCTATAGACACTTAGTTTTGGCCACTTTCATGCCTAAACCAGGATTCAAATTAATTTCCAAAAGATGAAATAATTTAAGCCTAAAAATAACCTAAATTACCCAAATTCATCTATGTAAGGTATTTAATTTCTCAAAAATGTGATGGGGCTATTTTATTTGATGCATTACCTTGAATGCACCAATAACCTAGTTTGGTTTCAACACTAGTCAAATTATGACCTATTAATTTGACACTTTTGGCCCATCAAGATATTAATTCAAAACATTTAAAACAATTGTCAAAATCTAGAAAATCACTAAGAAAGATTAATTACATTATGAATCTTAATTAACTTGTCTAGTCAAAAAATTCAAGTTGAATTAGTGAATTTCATTTATTAGAAAAGGAATTTTTAGCCAAATATAAAGTCAAAAGATCTAATAAAGTGATTTATTATTTCATAACTATTCCAAAATTATGAGTCACAACCTCAAAAATATCTAAATTGAGTTGTCATGCCTCATAAATATCTAAAATTAAGGTATCAAGACTTCATGAGTGCTTTGAACCAACATAGGGTTAGCTTGACTCAACCTAAGCTATTTTAAGGAGGGTTAGAGTTAGTTCTTAGAGATATAAATATAAGTGCCCACACCATATTCCAACAAGATTTTATGTGTAAGGTTATTCTGTTGGAATTTCTTCAAGAAGCCATTGGAAGTAGTGTTATATTTCTCATTTTATGCCAATATTCACACCAATCCATAAGTGACCATTGGAGAAGTGCTACTACCATGGACAAGCATTGATAGAATCTAAATTTCATAGTCTAAACATAAACATATTTATGTCAATAAGTAAGCATCAAATTAAATAAAGGAGATAAATTTATTATGTTATTTTTATCTCTATTTTATGATCTTGTTTACTATGTCATGTTCCCCTAGTTCTTAGGTAAGAGTGTTTAGTTCTAGTGTATTTTTATGCTTGATATTTTATCATTGTATGATCTTTTTTACTATGTTATGTTTCACATGGTCCCATCAGGTGTTCCCCCAGTTCTTAGGTAAGAGTGTTTAGTTCTAGTGTATTTTTATGCTTGATATTTTATCATTTGGAATAACAAGGAACTAATTATCATTTATGTGATCTTCAGATTCTTAAGATATATAATGGAGCACCTGATGGGACCATGAATCTTGTATGACCAAGGAGAATGATATGTTAGATTTAGTTTTTCTAATGAATGCTTTTAATTCTTCAAATTTATAGTTTTAGCCTTGAAATTAATGTCACTCTAATTTTTGTGTAAATGGTAGCTTTGCCTTGTATAATGGTAGCTTTACCACTCCTATGTTTTATTTGTGATCTTATTTGTGTATAAATAGTAGCTTAAAAATGGTGGTTATAACTTGATAAATGGTGGCTTCAATTTATAGATTTGATGGCTTTGACCCTGCTAAACCATGACTTCACCAAGTAAAATTACATTGGGTTTCATCGGTTTCACCTATTTTTTTGCTATATTCAGTGGCTTCACCTAACCTAACCAATATATTTTCCCTATTTAATGATAGATTCACCAAAGTTATCTTTTTTGTGTTTATGTTTACAAAAAAAAACTAGCTTCATGAAAATGGCAGCTTCACTCTATGTTTTCCAAAAACCTAAGAGCTCAAAATGAAATGTTGTTTACTTATTTGGTTTTTGACTTAGAGACAAGAAAACCCCCTAACATGTTTTTAATAACTAAGGTGGAGAGAGAGAGAGGCCTAGGAATTTATAAATCTCACATACACTTTTGTTTGGTTCTTAAAAACAACCTAATCACACATGTATTTTGGTATTTTCAATGTTTTTACAAGTGCAAATAAGGCTAAGGGGCTAAAATTTTAAACATAATCGAGTTGGTGTTATTAAAATGAACATATATTTTAGCTAGAGATCTTCAGATATTTTTTAATATATGTTTATTTTTTTTATTATTAGCTAGTTTAAAAGTTCATTAGACTAGATTATTTGTTTGTGTAAAATTAGAAACTATTACATGTATGCTCTCCCTCTATCCCTTATAGAGAACTTGGGTGACCAAAACACTTAGTTTATTACCTTGTTTTTTTGGTCTTGTTAAAAAAAATGTTGTATATGTTCTCCCCAAGCTACAAGTGACTTGGGTGACCTAGAAACAACCTATAAAGTCTTTCTAATTTATTTTATTGCATTTGGCTTGTGGGTGGGATCTTGTTTCTCCCTCATAAGTTCTCTAAGGGTGCATTGAGCTAGGGTTTCATCTCCCAACATCATGCAAACCCCACTCCATGAAGGGATATATAAATTAGGAATATGATATTGGTTTTTCTAAGAGGATGACCGACTATTGCTTCTAATGCTAATGAAAACCTAGGTCAGGTCTTGCTAAATATCAAAATCTACTAAGGATTACATGAATAGAGTCATTGTGCAAAGGAATAGATAATTGCATAGTAAGTTAACAAGTATGAACCCAATGGATGTGATTGTGACCTTTTGTTAACCACACTTGGGACCATTTAATACATTCAAAACTTATAAATTTTAGTCAACCTCATTTTCCATAGAATTTTTTGCCAAATATTGAGTTATCCTCACTTTACATTTGTGCCATGTACTAATTATTGAGAGATAGGGAGTATAAAAAATCTATCTACACCTATTATTTATTTTTTGGATTAAAACTTAATTCCTCACAAGAATTGGTATATTGATGAAAGTTTTTGTCAAAGATACACACACCTGTGTCAATTTTAGAGATAATATGATCCATTAGTGTTATTTATATTTTCTTTGATTTACATGTGTGTTTTATATTAAAATTGTTTGTTTATATTATCACATCAAAACAAGTCCAAAATCATCATGATATTTACATACCAATTTAGCCTAAGAGGTGTTAATCTACCCATTTTATGTCACATTTTTTACTTAGAGTTTTATTTAAAACTACTTGTGTGTCACTTGTTTAAACGGGGCATCATTACACTACCTATTTCATCTCAAACATTTTCCTTGGATTTTAGTCCAAAACCATTGCCATACCATTTATTTGAATGAGAAATTTTATGCTACCTAAATCATTTCAAAATACTTGTCACTTTTAAAACCAAGTTTCAAAACCATTGTTATACCTTTATTATTTCAAACTCGTAGTTATACTACCCATTTTGGTCTAGCTCTTGTACCTTAGAATGTTTGAGTCTTTTTGAATTAATTTTAAACTCAATATTTTGAAGTGAAAATCTTAAACTAATCAAGTTTACACCAAAGCCTTGTCTAATTTGGGCATAGGTAGTCTATATTTTTGTGTTTAGATTGTGTTAGTTAGGTTGATTTCCTATTTGATCTAAAAGACCCCTTACATAGACTTGGTGGTTATTATTTATTTCATGCCTTGTTTAAGAGTATTTTGAGCCAAGTTGTTGCCATTTTCCTTTTTTGAAGTTTTTTGTGTCAAATTTCAAGTTTCCTAGTTCCATTATTCAAATAATTTCTTGTGAATCAAATATTGAGTCTTAGTCAGCGAATTACCAAATGTCACCCAATCCAATTGCCTTAGTTTAGTTTGTTTTCAAATCCTTATTTGAGTTCTCTATTTCTGAGTCTATAATTGTTTTTCATGTTAAATGATTATAACCACCTGTAGGCAAATCATTATATCCTTTAATCATAGTTGATAACTGTTACACCTTATCTAAATACTTTTGTCATTAATTATAAATGCCTTTGGGAAAATCATTACCTTATCCCTAGATAAGTTTTGAGATTTTTTGTTATCTTCACCACTAATTATAGTGGCTTTGGGCAAATCAATATCATTTGTTAGATTAGTTTCAAGCATGTTTGCTGTTCTACCTTTGCTAGTTTAGTTGTTTTACCCTTTGGACTTCTTTTACAGAGCCAAAGGTTATTTGTTTTTAGACCTTGGTTGTTTATTACCTTTATACCAATTATTTTTCACAATACCTATTTATAGATCTAAACATGCCTCATTACACATGTAGTGGGACTATTTATAATCTGGACAATGAGAACTTTTTGACTAGTGACCCTTTTGTTCAAGAGTCATATGATGTCATAGCTTATGAGATGGATTCATATCCATCTTAAAACATTACATACATTGATCAAAGGCACAACCGATTATCATAATATTTGGTAACTTCACATTCTTATCCAGGCCAAGAACAAGAGTAAACAAAACATTACGTTGTTTAAGTGATACCTAACATTAAAAAAATCCAACAACAAGATCCATACTATGTTATGATTTCAATGTAGAAAAGGTATGATATGTAATTATTTGAATTAAATTTGTTAGATAACAAAGAAAAAATTATTATGAGAGCCATCAAAGTAGGAACCAAGTTTCTACCAAACTTCCCACATAAAAGTCTAAGTAGTTTAATTATAACTCTTAGTAACGTGCCTCAAATCTAATATTTCAAATAGGCATCAACTAGTTATAGTTAATATTTAGTCTAAATACCATAATAAAACCAAAGTATGCTTGAAAAAGGGAAAGGTCTTATAGATGAAAAAATAGAACATGTATAATTAGTGTACCAAAACTATCTCAACCTAGCTCATAATATTAATAGAAGGTCAATTTTTAACACATCACTTGTTGAGATAACTCTATCAATAGAGAAAAAATGGATGCTTTGGTCTATCCAAACCAAAACATAGACCCATTTTCTAAAAGCACACTGGTTGGTGACATGTTCAATGTCCATATTTTGATAAAAGAAATTATTACTCAAATAATAGACCTCACTCAAAATGTTGTATATAGCATGCAAGTGAATTCCAATTTAAACCAAAATGGGTCTAATTTACCTCCATGTAATTCATAGTAGATTCCTCTAAATAATGACATGAGTGGATTGTAACAGTAAGGGATACACACACCTATTTCCCAAAATCATCAAGCAACCTCCACTCTTCAGCTAGATGCTTCCTTAAATGTGAAATAGGGGTAATGAATCAACAATAGACCAACTTACCACCATAACAAGTTTAGAACATTATGCCACCTCAACAGGGGGCAATGAATGTTCTGCCATAACAAACACACACCAATATACCTAAATAATCACAAACATTACCTAACCAATAACATGTTTCTATTGGTCAGAATGTTTTAGTTGTTCAAAAAAAAAATACCAAACCCCCAATAATTTTCTAACTAATAACAAGTGCATATTCAATAAGTCTCAACTCAATAATAGATGTTTAACCAAAAATAAGGTTCTTATGTATAGTATGTGTTGTTCCTAAAATATGTCACTCATTTTGGGAGCAACATATGAGCTATTTTGGTCCTGCAGGCCAAAATTATCTCTTCCCTTCTCAAAAAATTATTTTGAGCTTTCAAATTCTTCATTATTCAAGCTTTTTCAGTTAAGGGATTAGCAGGTGTAGCAAGTTTAATGGCTTCAACAGGAAAATTCTTTCATAGAAACAAGCTCTCAACACTTAGGCATTTTCAAGCTTGGTTCAACACCTTGGTTCAACCAAAAATGTTCATCGACAAGCTTCAAAGGAAGGATTGAACCATTGAACCATTGAACCTTGAACCAAATTGGTTCAACAAGTTCAATGGGTTCAAAGGTTTAACCATATCGGCAAGCTTAAAGAGTTAAGTGCTTCGGCACATGTTCAAAAAGTTCAACCACTTCAAGGTTCAATGGCTTCAAAAGACTTAGCAAAAAGAAGAAGGCTTGAACCATTGAACCATTGAACCTTAAACTAAAATAGTTTAAAGGCTCAATAGGTTCAATGGTTCAAAGGTTTAAAGTGGTTGGTTTAACGTGGTTGGTTCAAGCAGTTAAGAGAAAACAAAGGAATGAACATTTAAACCATTGAACCAAAGTTGGTTCAATTAGTCGGTTCAATTGGGAGGTTCAAAGGAGTGCCCCAAAGCCCAAAAGGCTAGTGCCCTTGTGGAGGGAAATGAACCAATTCCAAGTGCCCTTTTGGAGGGTAGTGAACTAAAGTTGAATGCCCTTGTAGAGGGTAGTGAGAAAATGTGAACAAAGGGAATTCCTTCAGAAAATAAATAAGGCAAAAGATGAGGTGAATTATTTTGGATAAAATGGCTGAAGGAATTCCTTCAAACTTTTGTCTGAAGGAATTCACCCAAAAGACAAAGCAAAAGCCCAATGGAAATTGGCTAAGGCAAGCCAAGGAAAGATTTCCTTTAGACAAATTGTCTGAAGGAATTCCTTCAGACATTTTGTCTAAAGGAATTGGAGCCCAAAGAACCACCAAAGGAATTAAAGCCCGAAGGTCGCTCGAAAAAACCCAAAGGGTAGGTACCCTTGTGGGGGGCTCCCACTAACTAAGAAATGGACCTTTTCAAAGCCCGAAGGGACACCTTCCCTTCAGGAAGTTCTAAAGACATTAAGGCCCATGACTAATTTCTACAGACTCTACAGGCTAGGATCTACGAACTTCTTTCTACAGACTGTGTAGGTTCATTTCTATAGACTCTGTAGGCTGGTTTCTACAGACTCATTTCTACAGATTATATAGGCTAGTTTCTATAGAATCATTTCTATGGACTTTATAGGCTAGTTTTTATGGACTCATTTCTATGGACTCTATAGGCTCATTTCTATGGACTCTACAAGTTCATTTCTACAAACTCTTTCAAAGCTTGAGAGACTTAGAGAAAACAAAGGCTTCTAAAGAAGAAGATGAATCATTGAACCTTGAACCAAAATGGTTCAATAGGTTCAAAGGTTCAACAGGTTTAATGATTCAAGGAAAGTTCTGAGTAAAGATAAGAAGCAGAAGTTTCTAGAGATCAGTTCAAGGAGAAGGTTCAAGCAGATGAACCAAGGAGGCCAGCCAAACTATTAAAATAGTGAACTTTTGACATCCCCATGGATGTTAAATTCAAGCTAATGAAATATCCATTGATTTTCAAAAGTGGCACAGAACTTGAAAACCAAACTAGTGATCAGCTGAAGAAGGAGCCGAAAGAGCCAGCCAGAAGGGGAAAAGATAGCCCAGGAGTTCAAATCGCAATAAGAAAGAGGGAAAGATCAAAAATATCTATAGGAGTTATTCTAGTAGGTGGAACAGTCCACCAAATAGATATTTGAGATTACAAGCATTAAAAGTGCAACATATTTTTCTTCCTTGGAGTAAAAGTGAGGGGGCAACTACACAAACATTAGGTGATAGACTAGATGACTCAGGCCTAAGAAAAGACATTTGAGATGAATTGACATGCCACAGTTAAGGCAGCCACCCTATTCTAGCATGGTCTCTTTAACATAACTAAAAATGCATTAAGGCATTAAATGTAGCATGGGCCATTCCATAGAATAAAGTGCTAGGCCTTTATTGGCTGTTATATATTATATTCTCTTAATTTATGCAAGGGAGACTTTTCCATTATAAAAGAGAAACTCTGCCCAAATTAAGAGGTGATTACTGAGACTTTGAGCTCAGATTGTTCTTCATATTTCTTTGTTTGAATTAGAAAGCAAGTTACTTTCAGACTTTGTGTTGTTATAGCTTGTGTCATTCTAGGAGATTGTTCTTATGTCTGTTTCTTGAATATATTCTTGTTTATTCAATTTTAACAAGTAGAACTAGTGGAAGTAATCAGGAAGGTGTCCTGAAGCCAACTGTGGAGAGACTTTGTGCCCCCATAATTGTCTTTAGTGTGTTGGTCTATTTTCTATTTCTATGTAAAAGACCTTGGGATGAGTTTGTGCTGTTATTGTCCTTCATATTTCACTCTTGGGCAGTCAAGGTGGAGACTTTGTGCTACATCTCAGTTTGCTAGTTACTATGCCCTTTGTTACTAGTTACTTGTCACTACCTGAAAGAACTCCTGCTATTTCCTATAAGATCACTTTTGAAAGAAGAGAAGTGCCTTCAATGTTTTCACCAAGATTTTCTCCTTTGTTTGTGAACATCATCTCTGAAAAAAGAGAGATGGATGGTGTTGTCCTACCCCTGAGTGTTATTTTCTACTTATATATATATATATATATATATATACACATATATATAGTATATAGTCTCCTCATATTTACAGGGAACCTCCCCTTGATGAGAGGAGAGATTTGTCCCCTTTTGATGTGGTAAACCTGCATATCTGGCTGAACAATCTCCCTATGTTGTGGTTGAAGAGACCTATTTTACTCATCAGTTAGCTGGTGACAAAATATTCACCCAATAGTTTTTGGTGACTCCATTAGGAACATTACATGCAGTCTAAAGCCTCAAGTTTTAGATTGAATTAGTCCTTAACCTTATCCATTATATACTCTGGTGACTCTGGTCTGTGTCTTACCCATTATCAATATAGCCTTACCATCTTCCTCCATGCCAATTGGGATAGAATGCACAATTTGAAGGCTCAAGCTTCAAGCTGAAGCAAGACCAATTCTTTCCAATTTTTATTCTACAATCTGGTAACTCCACACTATACTAGAAGCTAGAGAGCCCAAGGTGTTATTGATCTTGTATTTGAGTTGGTGTAGTAGGACAATTTTGATTTGTTCCCTCCCCAACTTCAAGTTCAATGATCCAAGATTGTTCCTCCTACCCATACCAGGACACCAACACAAGGCAAAGCTTATTTTTATGCTATTACCAGAGCTTTGCCTATACATACTCCACCATAATTTGTTATCCCCCTTTTCCATAATCAAATCATGGCAGCTCAAGGCCCTTGGAGTAACTCTTTTGGTCCACTCAATCTTACTCCACCTCTTCATGAGCTACCACGTAGTTCAAGGAAGAATTTCCCCAAGTTCTTTGGTGATGGGAAAGTTCATCCTGATGAACATATTATTCCCTTCAGCATAGCTTGTGGGGTGATAGGCATGGAATATGAGGACATAGCAGTTAGGCTATTTGTGGAAACACTGCAAGGTGCTACTACAGACTAGTTCTACCATCTACAGGCTCAATTAGTGACTGATTGGGACACTCTCAAAGCTAAATTTGAATCTAGGTTCAAACCTATAGAAGATGTGCATGCCCTGCTAGCTCAGCTCATGTAGATGAATAAAGAACCTCATGAGCCTATGAGGGATTTCATTGCCAAGTTTGACAAGCTGAAAAATTGGATTCCTACAATTTCTTAGCCAACACCTAAGAATCTCAAATGCTTCTTCATCAACTCACAATTGCCTAAAGTGAGCTTCCTACTGAGATGTGCTAGCCACATAGACCTTTCTATTGCTTAGGATTCAACTACTGAGGTAGAAGATGACCTTATCTTGGTAGGAAAGATAAGGAGAGATCATAACAGAGGTAAATCCTCTTCATCTTATAAATATCCATCTATAGGCACCATTGATCCAATGGTGCAAAAGCTAGCAAATGAATTGTTATCTCTTAGAAAGTAAATGGCTCAAGGGATGTCATCTGCTCCTTCATATAGAGATTTACTGAGGAGGACATTCCCCAATCAATCATACCAAGGCCATGCTGCCAAGAATCAAGGGCAGCCAAATTGTCTTCCTCCCCCACAGAGGAACCTTGCCCTTGTAGTGCCTCCAACCAATTCAACAGTTGGATATCTTGAAGTAAAATCAAATTTCTCCTTCTAGCTCAAATTAAACACTAAGGATTATGTTAATATCTTTGCAAAAGGTGAAGAAGAATTAGTTAGCGACTCTAACATTAGTTTCCTAAATTACCAGGATGAACCTAGAAGTGAAAGTGAACTAGCTGAGGGATCATATGATGTGTTCACCTAGTCTAAGAACTAGTTAGCCAAACAAGTTGATAAACAAAAGATAGAGGAGCAACCTCAACTAGTATTTTCAATTGCTAAGTGGGGAACCACTCTGCCCTTTCAGCCAAAGGACCCGGTGACTGTTAAAAAGGTGAGTACCTCAAATTCACCTTCACCCCCAATTTCAAATTCATAGACTAGTCCTCCCCCTTACAAAAACCAAAAGGATGAACTCCCATCCTCTGTTCTTAGTCCATTTTAGAAATTTGATATAATTTGCCATATAAAGAAAACTAAGATCCAAATGTCTGAATTAGAATTCCTATAATCCAACCCTGAGCATTTGGATAAGTTAGTGGAATGTGTGAGAAGTAAAACCATCCCTGCAAGACTAGTTGTTCCAAAGGTGACTCCCACCTCCACCTAAAATAACCTTGTCATTACTCCTCCTACTATTCCCAGAAGAACCAAACCATTTTATGTCTCCTTATTGATAAATGGACACTAGTTGAACAATTGCATCATAGACTCAGGTGCCTCTGACAACATCATGCCTATCAAAGTGGTTGAATCCCTTGATCTCACACAAACCAAGACATTTGGGAGATGTTTCTCCATGGAGAAAAAGTAAGTGCCATTACTAAGATAGATCAAGGATGACCAATTCACATTTACAGTATTCCCAAATAAGAGAATCAAGATGACTGTCTTGGTGGTTGACATCCCAGCATTATACGACATCCTTCTTGGGTAGAATTTCTATAAAGATGTTGCTGGTGAGTTGAGCATGGACCTGTCTAAAGTGAGGATCCTAGTCAAAATCATTATGCAAAGATTACTCCCTAAGAAGGAATCAAAATATGTGGTCACTAAAATATTAGTGCCTGAAGCTCAAATTCTATTTGAGTCTTTATGTATGGGTAATTACTTCCTAACTACAGAGGTATGGATTCTGATGGAATAACAAAAAAATTGGTGGAGTGCAATGCAAGTGTGAAAGAATATTCCCCTCCAAATGAAGAAGAATCCAAGGAAAAATCAATGTCTAATGAGGTTGGATTCTAGAATTCAATGGTAGCTACTCCACTACTAGTTCAAGAGCTAGGATTATTCTAATATCTCCCTAAGGAGATATTTTTCCTTCTTCATACAAATTATAGTTTAACAATACTAATAATACTATTGAATATGAATCATTGCTGCTTGGATTTAAGGCCACTCAAGACATGTGCATCAAGCTCCTTCATGCCAAAGGAGATGCTGAGTTGATGGTTTGTCAGGTGAGAAACTTGTACCAAACCAAAAATGAGAGATTGAGTCATTACCGTAATCTAGTTTGGGAACAAATTGAAAGCTTTGATGCTTTCAGTATCTCTATAGTTCCCAAGGAATACAATGATAGAGATAATGCATTGGTTATTTTAACAACTCTTCTAGTCCCTCACCTTGATTTTAAAGGAGATAGGTACACTATTGAACTAGTCTTTTGACCAAGTGTGCCTGATAATGCCAATCATTGACAAGTATTAAATGATGACCACCAAATCATTGCCTTCTTAGAACAAAAAGATAGCTTTAAATAGCTACATTTTAAATGTAGTGAACCTCAAAAACTTGAACCAACCTCTGAATCAAGTTTAGATGCAAGTGATGAATTCTTGCAACTGAAAGGGAATAAAATTGCCAAAGTCCTGGTTTCCCTTGATAAGCTGTTTGACAAGGATGATAGATTCATCAAATAGTAGCAAATGAATTCAAGCTCCTCCCAAGAGTTTGATCAGGTAAATTTAGGTACCCAATAAAATCCCAAGATGGTGAACATTGGGAAATGCTACTCTTCTGAGGAGAGATTCAAGTTCTCTGCTCTGCTCTGCTAGTATATGGATGTCCTAGCATACTCCTATGATGATCTAAAGTTGCTCAGGCTTGAAGAAATATACCATGAAATCCCTCTCAAGGATGATTCAATGCCTTACAAGCAAAAGTCTAGGCAATACAATCTAAAGATATTAGGTACCATTTTGTCTGAAATATAGAAAATGCTAAATGCTAGGATAATTTTTCAAATCCATCATTCCACATGGATTGTAAACATAGTGCCTGTAAGGAAGGAGAATGGTGAAATTTGCCTCTATGTGGATTTCAAGAACTTGAATCAGTGATCTTTAAAGGATAACTATCCTCTACCTATTATGGACCAAGTTCTTCAGATAGTAACTAGTTTTAAGATATTATCAATGCTAGACGACTTCTCAGGATACAATCAAGTTGAAGTTGGTGAAGTAGACCAGCACAAGACTACCTTCACTACACCTTGGGGCACCTTTACCTATCAAAGAATGCCATTTGGCTTGATAAATTCTGGTGCCACCTTCTAAAGAGCAATGGACCTTGCTTTCAAAGATGAAATGGGTAAATTCATTTTAGTGTACCTGGATGATTTAACAGTCTTTTCTAAGCATCGCCCTAACCATATGCATCATTTGCAAAAAGTGCTAGAATGCTACCACTAGAATGACATCTCTCTTAATCCTAAGAATTTTATCTTTGGAGTAATAGAGGGGAAACTTCTTGAACACATTGTATCCAAAGAAAGCATAAATATTGACGTAGATAGAGTTAAGTTCATCCAGGAGCCTACCTTGCCTACAAGTAAGACTACATTTCACTCTTTCTTTGGCAAAATGTGAACTTTTTATGAAGGTTCATCCCTAAGTTTGCTGAGAAGACTTGCCATATCATAAATATGATGAAAGGGAAGGCCACTTTCATCTGGATGGAAAAAGGCAAATTAGCATTTTGAGATATTAAGATTGCCATTGCCCACGCCCCAATTTTGGTTTGTCTGGACTATAACAAGGATTTCACAATGTATAGTTATGCTTTTGAGCACACACTTTCAGTAATTCTGGTTCAACAGAACCAAGAAGGTGTGGAATTTCTTATTTTTTTCATGAGTTTTCCTCTCAAAGCTCACGAGCTGAAATACTCAAACATGGAGAAGCATGCTTATGCAGTGGTGAAAGCAGTAAAGCATTTCCATTTTTACATCCTAAACTCACACACTACTGCCCTGGAACTTGACACCATAGTTAAATCCATATTAACTTAGCATGAGTTTGGGATAAAAAGAGGCAATTAGATTGCTAAAATCTAGGAGTTTGATATATTCATCAAACCAATGAAGCTAGTGCGAGGAAAAGGCCTATGCTAATTAATTGCTGATAATAGACTAGGAGCAGAGCATGAAGAAGAAGAAATTGAAGACATGCCAACAATCCTCTTTGTATCCACCATGAATGAGTGGTATTTAGTTATTTCTCATTTCATTACTTATGGTGAGTCTCCTACTCACTTATCTCATAAAGAAAGGAGGAATATCAAGTTAAAAGCTACCAATTTTGTCCTCTAGGACAATGGCCTATATAAGAGGAGCCTGGATGGAGTGTTCCTTTGCTATGTGGATAAGGAGTAGCAAGACCAAAATTTGAAGTCTTTCCATAATCTAGCCTGTGGAGGGCATTTTTATGCTCTTATAATTGCCTATAAGATTTTGGAAGCCAGGTATTACTGGCCAACTCTTTTTCAAGATGCATACAAGTGGGTACATAAATGTGAGATGTGCTAATAATTCATTGGAAGACCCTAATTAGCTGCTCTACCTCTCAAGCCAGTAGTAATAAAAGAACCATTTTAGCAATGGGGAATTGATTTTATTGGTGTTATAAACCCATCCTCAAGTGCTGGACATAATTATGTCATCATAGCCATAGATTACTTCACCAAGTGGGTGGAAGCTATTCCAACCAAACAAGCTACTTTAGAAGTAGTGTGCAATTTCCTCAAAGAGAACATCATTTCCAATTTTGGGGTCCCAACCAAAATTGTGATAGATAATGTAGCCTATTTCACTTCTCATGAGGTCACTCAGTTCTATTTTTACTATGGGATCACCCTCTCCCACTCTTTTGATTACTTTCCACAAGGGAATGGACAAGCTGAATCAAACAACAAGAACCTAGTGACCATCGTCAAGAATCTAGTGGATAACAACCAATGAACATGGCGTAAAGCATTGGTTGATGCTTTATGGGTAGACATAATTACACCCAAGAGGGCAATTGGTATGTCACCTTTCCAACTTCTTTATGGACTCAATTTTGAGATACGAATCACCCTAGAATTACCATCATTGAAATTGGCTAAGGCAGTTAAAGATCAGACATATGAAAGCTCCATCGATAAGAGGATCATGTGCTTAACTAAGCTGGATGAGTAGTGAACTATGGTGGTGGACCAAATTGCTAAGCATCAAAGTCTGGTGAAGAAGCTCTTTGACTAGAAAGCAAAAAATCATGATTTCTAGACTGGAGATCAAGTCCTGTTGTGGGACAAGAGGAGAGAGCCAAAGGGAATGCATGGGAAATTTGATTCCATTTGGAGAGGCCCATTCACTATCCATGAGCTCAATGGTGAAAATAGTTTCCTACTGAGATATCAAGATGACACACCCTTTTCTTTGCCTCATAATAGGTAGCATTTGAAGCACTTTAATTCTTGAAGTATCAGATAAGTTTGCCTATACATATGTATATTTGTATAGTCTTTATTTCTATTTCGTGTTATTCATTTTCATTTTTTGGCACCTTTCTTTTTTGGGTAGCATGACTCCATAGCCCAATGGCACACTTCAAGGCATTGGAGATTCTGGTTTCTACTCCCCTCAGCTATTCCAAGTTTTCAACTGAAGGAAGTTCCCCAACTGGAGCTAGCTGTTGTTCCAAAAATATGTCACTCATTTTGGGAGCAACATATGAGCTATTTTGGTCCTGCAAGCCAAAATTATCTCTTCCCTTCTCAAAAAATTGTTCTGAGTTTTCAAATTCTTCATTATTTAAGATTTTTTTAGTTAAGGGATTAACAAGTTTAGCAAGTTTAATGGCTTTAATAGGCAAATTCTTTCATAGAAATAAACTCTCAACACTTACGTGTTTTCAAGCTTGGTTTAATGCCTTGGTTCAACTAGAAATGTTCATCGACAAGCTTCAAAGGAAGGATTGAATCATTGAACCATTGAACCTTGAACCAAATTGGTTCAATAGGTTTGACAGGTTTAAAGGTTCAATCATATCGGTGACCTTAAAGAGTTAAGTGCTTTGGCACAGGTTCAAAAAGTTTAGTCGCTTCAAGGTTCAAGAAATTCAAAAGACTTAGTGAAAAGAATAAGGCTTAAACCATTGAACTATTGAACCTTGAACCAAAATGGTTTAAAGGTTCAAAGGTTCAAAGTGGTTGGTTCAAGCAGTCAAGAGAAAACAAAGGAATGAACCATTAAACTGTTGAACCAAAGTTGTTTCAATTGGGAGGTTCAAATGAGTGCCCCAAAGCTAGAAAGGCTAGTGCCCTTATGGAGAGCAATGAACCAAGCCCAAGTGCCCTTGTGGAGGGTAGCGAACCAAAGTCAAATGCCCTTGCGAAGGGTAGTGAGCAAATGCGAACAAAGGGAATTCCTTCAAAAAATGAACAAGGCAAATTCTTTTAGATAAAATGTCTGAAGGAATTCCTTCAGACTTTTGTTTGAAGGAATTCACCTGAAAGATAAAGCAAAAGCTTGGGAAAAATTGGCTAAGGGAAGCCAAGGAAAGATTTCCTTCAAACAAATTATCTAAAAGAATTCCCTCAGACATTTTATCTAAAGGAATTAGAGCTTGAAGACCCATTGAAGGAATTAAAGCCTGAAGGCTACCTGAAGAAACCCAAAGGGTAAGTACCCTTGTGGGGGGCTCTCACTGACCAAGAAATGGACCTTCTCAAAGCCCGAAGGGACACCTTCCCTTTGGGAAGTTCCAAAGACATTAAGGCTTGTAACTAATTTCTACAGACTCTATAGGCTAGGATCTATAGACTCATTTATATAGACTCTGTAGGTGCATTTCTATGGACTCTGTAGGCTGGTTTCTATAGACTCATTTCTATGGACTTTATAAGTTGGTTTTTATGGACTCATTTCTATAGACTCTACAAGCTCATTTCTATGGACTCTATAGGTTCATTTCTATAGACTCCATAGGATGATTTCTAAGGACTCATTCCTATGAACTCTGTAGGCTCATTTTTATGGACTCTTTCAAAGCTTGAGAGACTTAGAGAAAACAAAGGCTTCTGAAGAAGAAGATGAATCGTTGAACCTTGAACCAAAATGGTTCAATAGGTTCAAAGGTTCATTGGGTTCAATGATTCAAGGAAAGCTCTAAGTAAAGATAAGAAGTGGAAGTTTCTAGAGATCAATTCAAGGAGAAGGTTCAAGCAGATGAACCAAGGAGGCCACTCGAACTGTTAAAATAGTGAAATTTTGATGTCCTCATGGATGCCAAATTCAAGCTAATGAAATATCTATTGATTTTCAAAATTGGTGCATAACTTGAAAACCAACCCAGTGATCAGCTGAAGAAGGAACCAAAAGAGCTAGCCAAAAGGGGAAAAGATAGCTTGGGAGCTCAAATCACAACAAGAAAGAGGGAAAGATCAGAAATATATGCAAGAGTTATTCTAATAGGTGGTACAGTCCACCAAATAGATATTTGAGCTTACAAGCATTAAAAGTGTGGCCTATTTTTCTTCCTTGGAGTAAAGGTGAGGGGGACAACTGTGCAAACATCAAGCGATAGACAAGATGACTCAAGCCCAAGAGAAGACATTTGAGATGAATCAACATGCCACAATTAAGGCAGCTACCCTGTTCTAGCATGGGCTCTTTGACAAAACTAAAAATGCATTCAAGGCATTGAATGCAGCATGGGCCATTCCATGAAATAAAGTACCAGGCCTTTCTTGGCTGCTATATATTGTATTCTCTTACTTTATGCAAGGGAGACTTTTCCATTATAAAAGTGAAACTCTGCCCAAATTGAGAGGTGATTACTGAGACTTTGAGCTCAGATTGTTCTTCATATTTCTTTGTTTGAATCAAAAATCAAGTGACTTTTAGACTTTATTCTATTATAGCTTATGTCATTCTAGGAGATTATTCTCATGTCTTTTTCCTGAATGTATTCTTGTTTATTCAATTTAACAAGTAGAACTAGTGGAAGTAATCAGGAAGGTGTCTTGAAGCCAATTGTGGAGAGACTTTGTGCCCCCACAATTGTCTTTAGTGTGTTTGTCTATTTTCTATTTCTATGTAAAGGACCTTGGGATGACTTTATGCCCTCATTGTCCTTCGTATTTCACTCTTGGGTAGTCGAGGTGGACACTTTGTGTTACATCTCAGTCTGCTGGTTACTACACCCTTTGTTACTAGTTACTTGTCACTACTTGAAAGAACTCCTATTGTTTCCTGTAAGATCACTTTTGAAATAAGAGAAGTGCCTTCAGTGTTTTCACCAAGATTTTCTCCTTTGTTTGTGAACATCATCTCTAAAAAAAGAGAGATGGATGGTGTTGTCCTACCCCTGAGTGTTATTTTCTACTTATATATATAGTATATAGCCTCCTCCTATTTACAGAGAACCTCCTCTTGATGAGAGGAGAGATTTGTCCCCTTTTGATGTGGTAAACCTACACATCTGGTTGACTGATCTCCCTATGCTATGGTTAAAGAGACCAATTTTTCTCATCAGTTAGCTAGTGACAAAATATTCACCCAATAGTAGGTACTAGGTGCTTGATAATAGTTGCCTTTCACCTAATGGGTATCACACGTAAAACAAGGATCCAAATTTCAACACCTCCAATAATAGGGTTCTAGTCAATAATGTGTTCCTTATATAAAATAGGGTTCAACAAGTACAAAATAGGTTCCTTACAAACCCATCAATACCAACACATTTTTTAGAGCCAAATTCTATTACCACAACCATATTTTACATCCAAGGTTATGTAGCCAATTTGAACCAAAATGTGTTTCAATAGTAATGTATCTTATATCCACATTATAATCCTAATTCATGAATATGTATATTGGTCATCTGACCAATTTGACCAACATTTCATAATATGCCTACCCCAGTATAGGTAATCCACTTTTGACCACACAACCTAAATAGAAACATAATAGTCCATTGAAATTTATTTCCTAAGATTTTTAATAAATGAAGGATGCAATTCAAGCTAAACAAATAAAAAACAAAGAAAGAAAGAAATTCAAATTGGATGAGATATAATCTTATCCATTTAACATGGAATATCTATAAATACCATATTTTATAGGTTATGAACTATCTAAATTTGACAAATACAAAGGCAAAGGTGATCTTATAGAGCATCTAAAATAATTCTATGTTTCTTGCAATCTAATGGTATATGGAGACATATAATTGCTTCTTCTCTTTCTAAGGATTCTAGATAGATAATATTTGAATGGATATTGAAATTATTGAATAAATTTGTACCTAACTTCAATGATATATCTAAGAAGTTCATACAACACTTTTCATATAATATCAAGCACAATATTGTATTTGTGGACTTTGGCCAAGCTAAACATAAGACTAGTGTAAGATTCATTGCATAATTGTAACATTGGAGAGCACCAATAAGATAATTTACTCATAATTTGCTAGATAAGTAGTTGGTCATGATATCTACCAGGAGCTTATACAATGAGATATTATACCATCTATAGATTAAATGTACTCATATGTTTGAATAGGTTATAGTAGATGAATACAGATTGAGAAAGCCCTTGTTATTAAATGGATAATTGAGTTATCCTCTTCTAATTAGAGCTAAAATCAACATCAAGGCTAGCAAAAATAGAACAAGGCTAGAACCATAATCAAAAAGTACTTCAAATACTAGATTTAATGCCACCTCATTCTAATAATAATGAGAAACCCAAACCATATAACTATAATAAGAATTTTGTTGGAAACAGGTCACTGAATCATGCCATGTTGAAATGGTACAAACATCGACTATCCATTTATGTCCACCCACTTAGCAACCACCACCTCTATACATTCAACCAAGACCTCCAAAAAACTTTCACAAAAGAAAAACCAATTTCAATCCCTTCCTCCAAGGAGAAGACCACCCATTGCCAGATAATTTAGTGACCTTGGTAGGCCTATTAAATTTATGTTTCAAAGATTAGTTCAGGCAAATATGATCAGTTGGCCAATATCAAATCCATTCCTTGAAGGGATCCCTTTTATTGATTAGTAAAAAAAACATGAATTTTATGAGTACCATTGTGTTAGGGGACATTCCATATGATGGTGTATCCAATTCAAGAATTTAATTAAGAATATTCTAGAAAATGGAGAAATAAAAAGAGACACCCATGATCATATAACTAATCTTAACTTAGGTATCTACTAGAATCCATTTACCTAACATAACAATAATAAAAACCAACAATAACACTAGTAATAAAAATAAAGGTAGATAGATCCACTATGAAATCAATAACAATAATTCTAGCCACAACAACATCAAAATGGTCAAAACCAAGGGAAAACTAACCAATCTAACCAAGGAGGATATCATGCTATCACATATAACTATAAAAATGTTTTAGGACATGTCCAAGTGGTCATGTTTCCACTATCACCATTTTTACTTGACTAATTACCAACAAACCTAAATCTTCACCCAATAATGCCTATCATCCAAGAAATTCCTATCAACCTCCTTATACCAATGATTCTTCTATGGAATATGTTAATATCCAGACTCAACACCTTCCTAGAATGATCATTCTAATACTCATTACCTACCCAACTAACTACCAGATCCATGTACCAAATTAAGATTGTATAATTTTAACTCAATCAGCCAAGGTCACTATCAAAGGGCCATATCCAAATAATACAAATGATCCCACTCATCCTTCTATGCCTATAAAAAATAAACCAACTAAAAAAATTGAGGGGAAGACTTATGATATTCTAGAGCAGCTAAAATATACCTATGCATATATCCATCATGGATTTATTACATACATCAAGCATCCATAAATACATCTTGAATGATTATTTAAACCAATCCCTCACGCTAGATGACATCACTCCAGATAAATTCCAAGCCATGATAGGTTACTTGATCCCTGGCTAACATCTTACATTTGACCAAAGTGACATGTCATACTTGGGCCCTTTAAATAATTTGTTGTATATTAATGTTGGTATAACAAACCAGAGAGTTAAATGCATCCTTGTAGATAATGGTTCAAGCCTCAAAATTGTCTCTCTAAATTTGATCAAACATCTTGGATATAAATCAGTCGACTTACACATATATACCATAGTTATCAAGTCATATGATAATGAAGAATGAGAATATTAGGGTACCATTATCTTGCTAGTGGTCATTGGGACTTTGACCCATGATACTCTATTCCATGTTTTGGACATGGAATTATCTTAAAATTTGATATTGGGTTGACCCTAGATCCATGAAATTAGGTCCATACCTTCTATGTTGCATCAGTGTATAAACTTTGCCCATTTAGGAATGGAAGTGACTATACTCATAGATCTTTAGCCATATCAATATTTTAAATGTCTTAAGGATGAGTATAAAATATATAAGTATTAATTTGGCATGAATCCTATGTCTAAATATAATGGAAGAGGATCCACAAAAGGAAAAGCTATTAAATTAGAACCAAAAACTAATTACATTGACCTAGACAACCTAGATTATACCTTAGCCATGTCTCCACTAGACATTGCCAATAACTTCTATATAAATGACCAAAGTCTTAGAGAATACAATACCCATAATGCATTTCATATTGCCAAATTCCCAAAAAATCTAAAAGTTTATGGGTGACCTAAGGTCAAAACTACTAGTATGGAGAGCCAAACTAATGGAAAACCTTAGCTGAATAAACCCATTATTTTCAAACTAACTCTTGGCCTACAATAAGATCCCTTAGTCAAAGATGATTCATGGATATACACATAAGAGTTAGCTTAATGTTACCAAAGTATAAATTATCCTATTAATAACTAGATTATAGATCACCTAGCTTATGAAGTCATAGGCCTAGGGATACATCAACAAGGCATGATCGAACCCATCTTAATAACCAAGTACAAGGGTATCTATGGTATTTGATTTAAACCAATTATGGGTGACCCAACATACTATATTCCTTTTCCAACACCAATGGCTAGCAAAAATGATGTCAATAGTGATGTAGGGTCTAATTATAGCATTTATGATGACCTTGCCACTATAAATTTATTTAACCCCCATGACATTTGCACCATTAAACCTATTTATCAACCTTGATCATTAAACCTTTACCATCCATAATTGATATACTAAGACCAATAAGATTTAACAATGCCATTATATGATTTTGAAAATGATGAGGCCATATTAGACTTTCTAGGATTGAGGAGTCACATTCCTCTTGGAGACCATAATCAAGGATTTTATATTAGATTGGATCCTTTTACCTATTTTTAAGAGCATGTGAACTTCCTTGGCCAAAAATAAAAATAAAATCAAACATTGAGGTCTAAAAATGAAAACCTATTTGAGGCACTTTCTAACTAGGAAAAAAGTAAAGAGAAAGGTCTCTTAGTGAAAACCAATTTTTGGCAACATTAGATGGGTATGTTCACCCCTCTTCCTATGAATCATAGGAGACATATAGTCTAAAACCTATTTATGGTTGAAAGATAAATATCAATGAGTGGCAAGCTTTTGCTTAGATTATTCAAGAGTGCCCTAAGGTATTTGTCTCATGGTCATAACTAGCATTAGGAGATTCTACTTTGTCTTACCTGGGAGAATTATATGATCCAGTTTAACTAGATGACTTTTCCACTACCAATTAGTTTAACTCCTTGCCAACTATTTTATATGATGGTTCTACACTTCTTGTAGAGGACACTTCAAAGGTTAACACTGAGACTCTATAGGACCAAAAGTGGATTAAACTAGGTGTGTCCCTCACTAAGGAGGAACATGAAGTTTTTATAACCCTTTTAAGGGAATTTGTTGACATATTTATTAGGATTTATTCAAACATGATAGGTTTAGACCCTACCTTGGTTATACACCATGTTACTGTAAATCTTGATGCTAAGCCCATTAAATAAAAGCTACACAAAATGCATCCTCATATTGATGTGTTAGTCAAGAAAGAATTGGAGACACTCTTAGATGTGAAATGCATCAGACCAATCAACTATTCAAACTGGATTTCAAACATTATGGAAGTGAGTAAGAAACTAGAAGGTATTATAATTTTTTTTGATTTTAGAGATATCAACAAATCCTACTTGAAATATGACTTTTCTTTGCCTAATATTGACATGATAGTCAACTCAATAGCTGGATATGAAATGCTTTCTCTCATGGATGGATTTTCAAGGTATAATCTAATTAGAATTACACCAGAAAACTAGCACAAAATAATGTTCACCACTTTGTGGGGAATGTTTTGTTATCAAGTAATGTCGTTTGGACTTAAGAATGTAGGGGACACTTACCAAAGATTCATGATAATTATTTTCCATGACATGATGTATAACATCATTAGGGACTATGTTGATGACATCTTAGGTAAATCGAAGACCCATGCCAAGCATCCATTTATACTACAAATGATCTTTGTAAGAATTTATGAGTATAATTTTTGGCTTAATCTGAAGAAGTGTGTATTTGACATAACTTATAGTAAAATGTCAAGCTTCATTTTATCTCATAATGGAATTAAATTTGACCTATCCAATGTTCATGCAATTACATAAAAAAATTTCCATCTACCTTGAAGTAGCTCCATAGTTTTCAAGGCAAGATTCAGTCCATCAAATGTTTCATATCATAATTGAATGACAAATGCCATATGTTTATGTACTTACTAAAGAAATGTGTTACATTTTCATGGAATGGATAATGCCATAAAATATTTGATCATTGTAAGGAATATCTATCCAACCCACCTATTTTATTTCTACCCAAACCAAATAAGCCATTACTTATTTACTTATCAGCAACTAAAAATGCCTTGGGAACACTTTTGGCACAACACGATGAACATGGAAAAGACCCTATCATGTATTATATGAGCCAAACATTAGTCGCATATGAGCATAATTATATTCTAATTAAAAATCATGTTTAATAATGATGTTTGCATCCCAAAAGTTATGTCATTACATCTTAAACAATAAGACCATTGTTATTATCAAAGTAGATTTGCTCAAGTATCTACTCTCCAAAACAACTCTACAAAGTTGCATGGCAAAATGGGTCATACTATTGAGTGAGTTTGAAATTGAATGTGTCAATTAGAAAGTCATTAAGGGTAAATTACTCATAGATCAGCTTGTAGAAGTTCCTCTTCCAATACTCAACCTCTTACATTTTAATTTATAGATGAGGCCATTATCACCACTGAAGAAGTAGAAGCAGCCCCTGAGACCAAACAATAGATGTTGCACTTTGATAGATCATTCATAGATCATGGATCAAGTTTCATAATATTGTTTTTTATTCCATAAGGAGATCTCATTCCTAAGTCCTTTCATTTTAGATTTTGTTGAACTAATAACATGGCCAAGTATAAAACACTCATTATGGGGCTTCATCAAGTAGTATAGTGGAACATTCAACAGTTATTTTTCATGGTGATTCTTAGTTAATCATTAATCAAGTCACATACCAGTACTAGACCAAAGATGATAAGTTAGTACCCTATAAAGATATGGTCGATACTCTCAAGCAATAGATTGACAATATCTAGTTTGAAAGGATACTTCAATCTAATAACCAAAGAATTGATACCATGGACACTATTAGCTCCATGATTTAGATAACAAATAGAGAAAGGAATTATCAATTTATTTTTGAACATCTCTTAGAACTAACACACAAACAATTAGCTATCGAGATGGTTTATGACATTATTGGTTTTAAGTCTCCTTGGTACTCATACATATATGCCTATCTTCAAGACCAAATTATGCCTCCTAATTTATCACATAAAAAATAAAAATCATTTACCTATAAAGCCTATCATTATACTCAACTTGGACCAAGCTTTTATCTTAGAAGCTATGATGAAAATCTGCTTTGTTGTTTACTTTCATAAAAATATGGACTAGTGTTGAGGGAATTTAATGAAGTGTGTGGATCCCACACCAACAAGGAAATATTATCCAAAAATTTACTTCATACTATTTATTACTACCCAAATATAGAAGTATATGCAACTACATATGTTAAGATATGTGTCATGTGTTAGAAGCATACCAATCTGATTCATGCTCCAGATAAGACACTCAAACCATTGATAACACCATGGTTATTCTCAACATGGGGACACAACCTCATAGTGAAGATCAATCCTACATTCTCAGATGGCCATAAATATGTCTTAATTACTATCAAGTATTTCATTAAGTGCATGGAAGCCATTCCTCTCACTTACATAACTAGTAAGCAAATTTACAAGTTCATATTCAACCATCTTATATACCATTATAGTATCCCATTTGATATTATATCTGATAATGGCATATCATTTTTTTAAAAATATGTGAAAGCATTTTGTTCCCAATACCACAAAAAATAACATTTACTTACCACCTACTACCTATAAGGAAATGACTAAGCTAAGGCTTTTAATAAAACCATTATCAATATTTTGAAGAAAATTGTCAATGACGTTGGTCGTGATTGGCACTTATAGATATTAAAAACCCTTTGTGTATATTATACCATATTTAATAGTCCAACATGAGATACACCTTATTTACTTGTTTATGGCATGGATGCCATTATTTATATCAAGGTTGATTAACCTTCTCTCTTGATTTAATTGCAATACATCATCAATGATGAAGATTACAGAGTGGTTTGAGTATAAGAGATAGACTTACTTGATGGAAAATGCTTGGTTACCTTGAATAATATTCATGCATATCAGAACCAATTAAAAGGGAAATATGATAGGCATGTTAAGCATCTTGAATTCAATTTTGGTAATCTAGTGTTAAAAAAGAATTAAAAAAAATGTAAATGCTCAAACAAATAAAAAATTAAAGTTTTAACCAAACTAGTTAGAGCCCTATGTAGTTATTGCTAACTATGGTTTTGGAGCATATAGGCTCACCATTCTAGAGGGAGATGAATTTGATTAATTAATGAACATAATACACCTCAAATGTTTTTACACTTGAGGGTCTCAAATTATTATCTATAAGGATCATTTAAGCTATGCCACATTATACCCATTCTTTTTACTATACCCCTTTATTATTCTACCATGCCATTAACCCTTCACTAGCTTGTTATTTTTACCTAACCCTGCCTATCACGTTTGTCCTTGGTTATAAATTATTTATACTTTAGGCACATTCGGTGGTTGATGACATATTCAATTCCAAAAGTTGTTTCAAAATTAAACATTTGAATGGCATTATATGAAAGTAGTACGATAGTGCTCCTATCAATTGCATTCTTTATTTGATGTTACATTCTCACCCTATGCTACTAATTATAACTACATATGGGTAAATTAGTACCACTGATCCATTTCCATTATTTCTTAATTATAACCATCAATGGGAAAATTAGGAGCAACACCTTTACCATTCATTTCCACATACCTTACCATCATTGTTGCCATGTGCCTTTCCATTTACATATACCTGAACTTATTGGTAATTAGTTATAAACCTTTTGTGTAGGTGGAACTAAAATGACTTGAGATCCTATGGGAGTATGTAGGAAACACTTGATTTATGTTGAGGTCAACTCAGTCACCCCTTTGCCACACTCTCACCATTTTGAGAGCATTTTGAGGCTAAATGTTGTCACCATTTTGTGAGCAACCTAAGCCATGATCTCACCATTTTGTGAGTTGGACCATTATATATCTCGTAATTCTTAATTGAATTGAGAGGATTATAAAATTATAAAAACATTTCAAATAGTTTGAAAACCCCTAAACATTTACAAATGATCTAGGAAAATTCTAAAAATCACAAAATCATGAAAATTAGCTTAGAATTTACATGAGAGATGTGCAACCACAAATATTTTTTTGAATGGGCCATTTATCTGTTCAAATTAATTTATATACCACCTTGGATTATTTCCTCCCATTTTTAGGAGAACTACTGTCAGGATCCTACTCCACCAACAAGAGTATATATGATTACCTCTTGTATTAACAACTAAACACAGAATTTAACTAGAATGAATAAGTAACTAGAAATATGAAACAACACAGGATATGAGAGACAATACACAATTATATTAATAATCACTCAGAAGAAAATACAATAAAGAAGATGCACTTCTTCTTCCACCTCAAAGGCTTGCCACACCTCAAATACTTCTTCCCTCTCTCTCTTATGGTCCCAACAATCAACTTCAATACAAAGTTTGTGTTCACCTCCACCAGTCAGTAATAATGCTGCCAGTACACCAAGCACACAACTGTACTCCAAGTAGATCTCCCTTTCCTTGCTGCCACCTATAAATCAATAGACCTTACTTACCCTGTAGATATCTCTACACCCTGAAGAACCCTTGTCCTTGCCTCACCAAGTCCTTATGATTCTTCAACCAATACCCCAGTGGATCTCCTAGTAGAACTTGCACAACTTACAACTCTCCCTGATCATACACACTCAGCACCCCTTTGGAACTAAGAGGAGCTACTCTAGCTCTCTCTTCAAGCTCAATGGCTTTCTAGCACAAGTTTACAATATAGCCCATGAGTCTATTATATAGATCTCATGCATACAATAATTAGACATTCTTAATTACAATAATTAGACATGCAACTCCAAGACTATAATTAGCCTTTAACATGCAAACTGACAGTCCAAAAATAGACTCTCCAAAATTTGCATGCAAACTGCATGCTCACACATAGGTTGCCAACGTTGGCTCCTCCTGACTGATGTCGGCCAACTTGTAACTGATGTTGATTACTTCTACACTGATATTTGACTGATGTCGATTGATCAGACTGACATCAGTTGCCTTGCAACTCATTTTGCAACTCTCCACAACCTCCGTAACTCCTCCTGTTTGCATCCTGGTGAAGCTTTTAGCTCCACAACCTAATAATCTCCCACTTGGAGATAAACAGCTACACTTGTACCTATACTTGTACACCATCTAATTCATTTCCTAGCTTGTATCCCTCTTCAAGATCAATCCTGAAGACCAACCACCACACATCCTGTGATCCTACACCTGTCATCCAAGTAACCTGCCACATCTGAACCTATAACTCCATGTAGTGAAGACCTTGACCCTACATAACATGAATCCCTACTACTGGTCCCTCTCAGATACCTAAGAATCCACCTTCCCTGAATTGGTTCCAAACTCTCTGACAACTCCCACTGCTTGGGAAAACTCAGGTCTACACTAGACCTTATGTGATTTCAAACCCTGTTCTAAGCTCAGCTTGAACTGTCCAGCCCTTGGTGTGCTTTCCTATTCTGCATCCTGCATATTGAACCCCACCAACACCATCTTCACATCATCTCCCACTGGAGACCAAAAAATATCCATGTCTCTTATGCCAAAGAATTTTGCTACTCCCAAATTCTCCATGACATACCTCTGAACTAACCTTACCCTTAGCTCAGCAAATTCCTGTATGTATGAACCTATTCCAAGCATACCATCCACATACAATAACAAGATAATGTCATGACTCATCATCCACCTGGTAAAGACAAACACAATAGTTACACTGACATTGACTAAAGCCCTACTTTGTCATCCACCTGTCAAATCTGTACCACTATCCTACAACTTCCTCAAGACCATATACCTTGGCCTTCTATCTCACGTATCCATCCACTCTCTTCTTTAACTTGGGAATCCATCCATCTTTCAGTGCTTTTTTCTAGCTGACAACTCCACCAAAAAACTCCTGTTTGGTTCTTCTCCAAGGACTCACACTCCTCATCCATGCCAAGCTCCCACTATTTCTGGATTCTACCTGCATTGCCTCTTCACATCTTCCTAGTTCTTGACCATCAGTAAGCAACTAGTAAGAAGGTGAACAATGAATATGAGGTCCACTTACCATTTCAGTCCTCCATATGGGCATTTGAGACTCCTTGATAGCTTGCTATCTGCCCGACATCCATTCTAGTGACCAATATCAGCCATCTCCCAGTCTGCACCCGACTGATGTCGGTTCCCTGCACTGACCCTGATTGCCAACGTCATTTCTCTGGCCGACGCTAGTATCCCTTCTACCGACATCATTTCCTGTATGACCAATGTCAGTCTTCCTATTTTCGACATCGGTTACTGTCTGACCAATGTTGGTACCTGTGTTTGTCTGTAAGTGACGACCTTTTTGCCTGTGAGCTTCTTTTGGGTCAAAACCCTATTCAAATTAACACAACCCTGCTTAGAATAATTTAGTCCCCTCAGCTGATCTCTATCCGCCATCTCCTCCATGAAAACCAAGGCTTTCTAGTTCTTAAGTTTTCCAAAGACATCTGACCTCTGCTTAAAAACTTGCATTCCCCTCCTACATATGTGACCAAGCCTACAAAGCCACATCTCTGCATCAGAAGGTGAATCAGTAATATAAATAGATAGATAAAGGATACCTACTTTCTTACCATAGTCTAATTCAAGTGCATCCGTAGTGAGAGTTACTGTGCATCTCCCATCACCCAAATTTTTTGAAGAAATTAGACTCATCTCCAAGACTAGTACCTGCATGACCTCCTTCAACACCTGTGTGTTATCTGTCTGTATTTTCAGCTTCACTTCCCCTTTGCCAATAGTCTGACAAGGCTCACCAACCCCTAAATAAATCTCTCCAAAGTCTCCAAAGACATACCCATGAAAAGATGCTCTATTTCAGGCTGCATGGAAAGAGGCAAAAGAATCTGTAAGCAAAGATTCTACTTTATCCATAGCAACTTGTGCAACATCACCTGTAACATTTGCTTCTACACGCTGATCTTCTATCGACCAACAATCATCCTTTCCCTGCTCTTTCTTTCCATCAATCAGACCATTCATGCTATTCAATTTCTCCATTTGTAGCTTACTTTCTTCTGCCATTGCTATACTCCAACTCAATCTGAAACCCCTGTGAGTGACCTGTAATCAACAAACACTAACCAGATCTGAAACCACCTGTTAGTAACCCAACCAAAAGCTCTAATACCAATTGTCAGGATCCTACTCCACCAATAAGAGTATATATTATTACCTCTTGTATTAGTACTAAACACGGAATTTAACCAGAATGAATAAGTAACTAGAAATATGAAACAACACAGGATATGAGAGACAATACACAATTATATTAATAATCACTCAAAAGAAAATACAATAAAGAAGATGCCACTTCTTCTTCCACCTCAAAGGCTTGCCACACCTCAAGGACTTCTTCCCTCTCTCTCTTACGGTCCCAACAATCAACTCCAATACAGAGTTGGTGTTCACCTCCACCAGTCAGTAACAATGCTGCCAGTACACCAAGCACACAACCGTACTCCAAGTAGATCTCCCTTTTCTTGCTGCCACCTACAAATCAACAGACCTTACTTACCCTATAGATATCTCTACACCCTGAAGAACCCTTGTCATTGCCTCACCAAGTCCTTATGATTCTTCAACCAGTACCCCGGTGGATCTCTTAGTAAAACTTGCACAACCTGCAACTCTCCCTGATCATACACACTTAGCACCCCTTTGGAACTAGGAGGAGCTACTCTAGCTCTCTCTTCAAGCTCAATGGCTTTCTAGCAAAGTTTACAATATAGCCCATGAGTCTATTATATAGATCTCATGCATACAATAATTAGACACACAACTCCAAGACTATAATTAGCCTTTAACATGCAAACTGACAGTCCAAAAATAGACTCTCTAGAATCCACATGCAAACTGCATGCTCACACACAGGTTGTCGATGTCGGCTCCTCCTGATTGATGTCAGCCAACTTGTAACCGATGTCAGTTGCTTTTGCACTGCTATTTGATCGATGTTGGTTGATCAAACTGACGTCGGTTGCCCTATAACTCATTCTGCAACTCTCTACAACCTCTACAACCTCTGTAACTCCTCCTATTTGCATCCTGGTGAAGCTTTTAGCTCCACAACCTAACAACTACATCATCCTAAGGTCCATACAGACTATATAGATAGCACTTGGATACATGGGGTATCTCAGATTAGCTTGGCCACTGTCATTTATTTTTAGACCACTTATTTACCTTAAATATCCTGAAACTCCAAATTATTTCATAAGTAACCAATTGTCCTTTATTTCCCCATCCTTATTGGCCTTAGCCGTACACTTTCACCATTTCATGAGTTGAGGTTATGAGTATTATGTATTAAAGTTTGATGCATTAATGAAAACTTATATTTTCTTATGCTCTCACCATTTTGAGAGCATTTAAGTTTCAATGCTCTTTCCATTTTGGAGAACCCTAAGAATGCTTTCACCATTTTTGAGCACCTTAAACAAAGCTCTCCCCATTTTATAAGTAACCATTACCAATGTTCTCACCATTTTGTGAATAAACCGTTGCCATTGCTCTCACTATTTTTTGAGCTCATGCTCATTCTAAGCCTTAGACATAGTAGACATTATGAATTACCAATTCATTTCATTATTGGATACTCACCTCTTGACTCTTATAGTGGTTTTAGCCTAAACCATTCTCTCATGCTTACATAAATTATTTGTGTTGACTCTTTCATGACTATGAGTGTCATCCCCCTTTTTGCTTATGCATTCATCATTTTGAGAGATCATTCTTATTTTCCTCTACAAGTCAATCATGTTTTTCTTATCATCATTTTTTTCCATCCCATATCCTGGTAGAACTACATTTGGCCTAAAGTGCATATTGGATCTTGTGTCCATGAAACTTATTGGGCAATGTTCACTTACCTAGTGTATCTAGAATCATCTCAACTACCCATTCCTTTTCTTATATTGCCCCCATTTTGTTTGTTTTGTTGTCTCTTATAACCTAGGGGTATTATTTATCATCTTGTTTGTGTTGTAGTTCCCTATGTCCTAGGGGAAATAGTTTATCATCTTGTTTGTGTCCTTGTTTCCCTATAGCCTGGGTGAGACCTTCTGCATTTTGTTTCTATGTTATTTTGCGTGTGTCATTACTATCTAGCTTAGGGGTCACCCTATCACCAAGAGTAACACCTCTATTACACATACATGAATAATTTGTATTTTTTTTGTTACTAACATTAAGATTAACCATTGTTTGTGTATTGTTATTTATTTAGCTTCATTTATTTGCTTTTGTGTGTTTAGAATAGTTTTTTTATTTTAATTTTATTTGATTTGGATTGTTTAGTTGTTTTGATTATTTTTTCTTTGTTTATGGCTTTGTATATTTTTTAATTTATTCATTTGTTTCTTTTATCTATTTTTATTTATTTTGTCTATTTTGTCTTGTTTATATTGTTTGTTGTTTATTTTTGTTATTGTGTTTGTTTGTGCTATGTTTATTTGTTTATTTATTTATTTTTATTGGTGTTTTGTTTGTGTGTTTGTGTGTTTTATTTATTTATTTGTTGTTATTTTATTGTTGATTGTTTGTGTTTGCTTAGTTATTCATTAGCATGTTATTTGTTTGTTTGTTTATTAGTGTTTTATTTATTGTTTTTTATTGTTTATTTATTTGTTTAGTTGTTTGTTTTTGTTAATATATTTATTTGTGTATCCTTATTTGTTCATGGTTTGTTGTTTATTTATTTTTATCTGTTTGTTTCATTTGGTCATTTTATTTCTTGATTATTGTAAGATTATAACATTATGTTTACACTTAAGTCTTGATTATCCATATCATGTACGTGAATTGTGAATATTTGTATTTAATCTTACACTTGGTTTATTTATTATATTTACATCTAAGATTTAATTTTTCATATCTTATTCCTAGATTGTTTATATTTACATCTAAATTAAGTTTTCCATGCTTAGGGTATATATTTCCATTTTAGTTGTTCATAAATATAATGCATAATATCATGAGATAAATAAAAAACCAAGCACACAGTCTATTAGACCAATGATATGGTTTTACTTCTCTAATATATCAAACCATCTAACTACCCAAACACATGCCTAAATCCATGAGTAATAAACAAGATTGAAAATGATTTATTATGTGTTTATGCAGATGTGCATCTCTAAATAAGCATACATATGAGTCATACAATATAATCATATGATAACCAAAAGAACAATATCTCATAATCATGGCATAAGCAATAAATGAATAGAAAATGCATGAGCATAAACATAAATAATGTTAAACATCCATAATGTTAATCATTGTTAAACATGAGATAAACAACATAAGCATGGCATCATATATATATCAAGAATATAATATGCATGTACATCATCCTTGAAGGATCTAAAACTAAATTTCAATGTATATAAAATGTCATATACATAATAGATATATACATAACACAATAGTGTCTCAAAATACATCAAAATTTCATTACAATAAGTATAATGCCATATGCCAAAATGCCAAAATACCAAGATCCTTGTGCTCAAATCTAGCTCTGTGTATCCATGGGACCTATGGATGGAGGTGGCATTAATGGCATTAAGGGTCTTAATGGTGGTTTTGAATGATGGGTAGATGGACTTGAGGCACCTATAACATGAGTCCTAATTTGAGACTGACCAAATCAATTAACTACCCTATGTGCATCACAAATCTCAAATATAACAACTTATTGATCCATGGGCATGGTAGACTCATAGGATTGCTAGTAATATGATGCCTAATACTTGGTCTAAAGGTACTCCCCTACCATTTTGAGAACCCAACATGTGTTATAACTCTTAAAGTTTTATCTCACTCTCACTTGAGCCTATCAATAATAGCCAATGCCTGATTTTACTCACTAATGGCCTTATCCCTCTTTGTCATGAGATAGCCCTAAACCTACACCAGCTTGTCTATCTCAACCTTCAACTAATAAATATATAACTAAAGTAGTGTCATATCATCATCCCACATATCTAAGGTGATTTTCAAATTAGTCACCTATTATTGTAAACCTACAACCTCTCAAATTTAGGAAATGATATCCTACTCTAACATGCTAGTATCTCTACCTACCATAGCTATTCCAAAAGGCCCCACCTACCTTGGATACACTTGTGTGCCCAAAGGCCCTACCTATCCTATCCCAACCTATGACACCATAATAAATGTCATGATAGGATTTAAAACCATAAAATATGGAATTCCATCTCCATCTCTATCTTCATCTTTCCCACCATCTCCTCCATCTATGCCATCATCATCATCATCATCATAATCATCATCCCCAACCTCACCACCACTATCCTACCAAGTTTTGTCATTGTCACTTAATGTCTCATCATCCATCTCCTTGATATCTATGGGTACCTATCCCACTACTAGAACTATAACTATCAGCCTTAGAGGGCATACTTGTACCCACCAATGTATGTAATCTAGAGTGACCCTTGCATCTATAGTTCCTCTTTTTTAAGCCCAAAAAACTTGTAATACATTGATGTAAATCATTGTAGCCTCACTCCTCAAGATCATATGATTATACCAACTAATCTTTTATCTCACATGGGTAAACCATCTCATCCCTTCAAGTACATCTTATATAAATATAAAGTATCTCAATACTCAATTAGGGCCATACTCCTTAGTGATATGGGACTATCTTCCAGTCATAAAACATTTAATAGTCATAAAATCCATGTACCATCTATTATAAAACCATTGTATCTGATACGTGAGGTAAGGCCTCCAAATAAAAAAATATGGTGTCATATCATCAAACATATAATGATAAAATGGGAATCATCAAACATATAATGATAAAATGGGATATCCCCCTATGCACATGCCTACCTACTCTTTTTTGAGACCATCCATATGCCAATGAATCTTCTAGATATCATAATTTATGCAACCTTAATGGTTACTTAATTGAGATGTGATCCCATCCCTAGACCATCAAAAGAGTACAAAACTTAATGCTCCATCCACCATACTATAATATCATATGAAGATTTCTATGGAACTATGCCATGATAGTTTCCCCTAGGAAAAGAATGTATAATTATCAAGTATGCTCCTAACTAAACCTCTAAGGCTCATATGGAAGTACCATCCAATTTTTTAGGCATTAAGATGTTGTTGACAATGGCCATGAGTAAAAAAACCTCACTATCAATGAGAGCTAGTGGTGATGGATCCTTAGCAAGTAATTCATCTAGATGAATGTCTATATAGGTCTATATGAGGTATATATCAACCTTAACTTAAAACATGGGGATACTCTAATAACTACACAAGTTTTAAAAAACTAGATACCACTATGCCAGTGGTGTCCATAATAGTCGTCGTCCTTGCATCAATAACTTAAGGATACACCAAGTATCCTCAAGTATCATAATAACCTTTCTAGTAATAAAGTAAAATGTGACATATTGTTATTTCATTATTCATTGAGCATGCTCAAATATGCCTAATTAGTTCATATTACTAGTATTTATGCAATGTTATGAGGATCTATCTCCTATGAGAAGCCAACAATGTCCTCTATCTAGATCTATAAGGTCTACAGATAGTGTGCCCATTTTTATTGGTATTTAAAGATAACTAATCACTCCTAAAATCAAAAAATTTAGAATCAACCTAAATATATATAGCTACCTGAGCCTAAGCCTATCCTACTTAGCCTAATTAACCTTATTCTAGAGGTTGGACCCCTGTTGGGCCTGCAAATCAATTATTTTTAGCTTCTAGGGTGAAGCAACCATTTAGGTGATATTACACATTTTTTGATGATATCACCATTTTCAATTTTAATCCCTCACCCAATTTAAAATGTATTTTTGAGCTCTTATATAGGCCATTTTTCTCAGATAAATACTTAAGAAGCCAAAGCTCATAAATCTCAATAGGCTAGGGTGAAAATGAATTGTTTTTTCATCCTAGGTGTTAGTATCTAAAATTTTGAATTTTTACCCCTAGGGCCTATAGTTCATTATACACACTTTATGAAGTGTATTTTTCACATCCATGGTCTATTTTTCATGCCTTTTATTCTTATGTGCCTTATTTTTTAGCCATAGTGTAACTAGACTATCTTTTTAAACCTCTTTTAATACCCATTTAATAATGTTATTTCTAACTTATATCTCATGTTTATTCAAAGGTGCAACTTTGAATTCACATTTAGGTTAGAAAAGTGTTGTTACCCGTTGTTAGGTCATCATAAATCCATTTTATGGATTTTTCAATAAGCTACCCTTACCAATTTGCCCTATTGTAGATTTTTTTTTCACGTGATCAATGATATATTCCACCTTTCTGGGGCAAATCTCATTTTAAATCACAATTTAAAATTATGAATGATTATAACCACCTTTTTGTAAATTATTATTTTTTAAAATTATTTAATGATTATAACCAATTGTGTTAAAATCATTATTTTTGCATCTTGTGCTAATGATTATAACCACCTTTGGGCAAATAATCTATTTTACTACTCCACCTTCCCTATCAAAATACATGCTTGCCTCATTGATTATTGCCTTTGGGTAAATATGTTTTTTATGGTTGATTACTAATTATAAAAATATTTGGGCAAATCAATATTCATCTCATCATCCTATTTGGACCAATATCCATGCCACTAATTATAGCCACCTTTGGGAAAACTAGTGTCACACCCTTTATTACTAACTATAATCACCTTTGGGAAAATTAGTGATTCTACCACCATTACTATTTATAACCACCTTTGGGAAATTTAGCAATCCCACCCCCATTACTACTAAATCATATCATTTTATTCATTTTAAGGAAAATTTTGATGAATCTATTTTGCCACTTACTTCCTTCATGGGGCATCAAGGGCTTATCAACTACCATTTTGGGCTTGAACTATTGAGATTAATGAATTTTACATTCTTTGAAAATACATTACTATGTCTATGTCTCAAAAAACCTTCTCAAATAGGGGAAAATTGTAGACACTTAGTTTTGGCCAATTTCATGATTAAATTAGGATTTAGATCAATTTCTAAAAAATTAAATAATTTAAGCCTATAAATAACCTAAATTTACAAAATTTGGTTGTGTAATGGATTTAATGGCTTAGAAATGTGATGAGGCTAGTTTATTTGGTGTATTACCTTGTAATTACTAATAACCTATTTCAGTTTTAACCCTAGTCAAATTATGACCCAATAATTGGTCACTTTTGGCCCATTGAAATATTAAATCAAAATGTTTAAAATAATTTCTAAAAGCCAAAAAGCACTAAGTAAGATTAATTACATTACAAATCTTAATTAACTTGCCTAAGCAAAAATTCCATGTTGAATTAGTAATTTCATTTATAAAAAAAGGAATTTTTATCCAAATATGAAGTCAAAGGTCAAAGGAGACAATAAAGTGATTTATTATTTCCTAAATATTCCAAAATTATGAGTCACAACCTCACAAATATCTAAAGTGGGTTATCATGCCTCACAAATATCTAAAATTGAGGTGTTAATACTTCATGAGTGTTTTGACCCAACAAAGGGTTAGCCTAACTCAACCTAAGTTATTTTAGACTCAACCAAAGATATAATTTAACCTAACCTCCCTAGGGTTAGAGTTAGTTCTTATAGCTATAAATACAAGAGCCCATACCATATGTCAACAAGCTTTTATGTGTAAGGTTATTCTACTAGAATAACTTCAAGAAGCCATTAAGAGTAGTGTTATAATTCCCATTTTATGCCAAGCTTCACACCAAGCCATAATTGAACATTTAAGAAGTGTTACCACCACGGAGAAGAATTTATAGAAGACTTTAATTATCATATTCTAAGCATGAACATTGTAGACACCTAAAACTGACCAAAACTGACCTTTGGCCAAACTTCATACAGATTACTATCAACCATTATAAATTAATCCTAAGAATCATTAAACATCTTAAATTTTCTTGTGAATCATTTATCAAAGCTGAGAATCACATTAAGACATCTCTAATTTGAGTATTATATCATATGCCAAAATAACATCTCACAGATTCATCCTTAATCATCTTGCGACATCATAACAGTCAATTTGGCCTATGGACCTATTAAGGCACATCAACAAATATCAAATCTTGAATGATATACATGGATAATCATAATTAATTAACAAGTTAAACAAAATTAAATGCCTATTTGAATTATCCATTTTAAATTAATGAATAACTAAGAAAAAAAATTAAAAATTCAAATATTCTAGCCTTTCATCATGACCTTTGTGAGTTATCAAGCTCTTTCAAAATATCCTAAAATATCTCATTTTGGAGACCCATGCTTAATCCTTACAAACCATGATTAATTGAAAACTATTAACTCTATTAGGGTTAGTGTTAACTCACCTAGGTTAGGTTTGAACCCATTCCATGTTTAAACTACACCTTAACTTACTATGGGTTGAGGTTAATTTCTAAGCTTATAAATATAATGCTTTGCCTATTAAATTTTAAGCTATTTTTGGGTGTAAAATTATAATGCACAAATGAATTCAAATATTTGATAAGAGTAGTGTTATAATGCAAAAATTTCCTTGAATGTAGTTTTATAATGCTAAAATCTTGAGTCGAGCGATAACACAAGCTATGGTGCCAAGGAGAGAAGGAGCTACACAACCTCCATTGCCAAAGACTCTTATAAGAATAAACCTAGCAAGCCACTCAATAATGAATTTAAGCCATGGTGCTAAATAGATAAGGAGATACACAACCTCCATTTCCAAAGAATCTTAAAATCACAAGCTGAGCAAGCCACTAAACAATGCATTTGGAGCTCCCAAGAAAGGTAAAAGATTCATTATCTTTTGTATTTTAGTTGTGATTTCACTTTTTTATTTTTATTACGCTCACCCCTAAGATTGAGGCTTGGAATGTAAGTTTTAGTATGTTTATTGAAGTTGTTATTGGTTGAACTAGCATGTTACCAACCTCCTTTTTTGGATTCCTATGATCATAAATGGAATTCCTGGTGGGACCTTATGGAGCATCCCATACATGCAAGGAGAATAATATATAAATTTTAGTTTTACTAAAAAAGGCTTAGGAATATTCAAAATTCAAGTTTTACCTTTGTTTTTCCTGTATTTTATTTTTAGTGGCACTCAATTTTATATAGATATCAACACCAATCCTTAAATAATCGTTGTTGATCCACCCAGGATAGATGTTGATCACTGTGTGCAAAGTAGGGCATAATGGAAACATATTTGACAAGTTGTTTTTGAGCTTTTTAGTTTTCATTTTGTTCCTAACAACTTGAATATCATTTTATTGACTATTTTTTTGTAGGACTTAGTCTTATTTTATTGGTTTATGCTCATCTTACTAACCATATTTATGTTAGAAGATGTATTTTATTTTCCTTTATTTTTAAGGTAGGAAGGAATCAACATCAATCCCTGCATGGATTTATGTTGATTTATAAGTTAATAAAATAGAGAAACCTAAGAACAAAGTTTTAAAATCTCATTTTTTCATCCATGAAAGTGCTTAAAGGTAGGAAAAAATCATCTAAATTTTTTTGGACCTAGGCTGGGAAAGGGCACAAATTTGAAAGTGGTTAAGTCTTAAACATTTCATTTGGTGCGTAAAAGGATTCTAGTTGTTTTTATTCTTAGATTTTTGTGAATTTTTTTTACAAGTTTTCAACTAAGGCTAAGGGGGCAAATTTTCTTTAAAAAATTCAATTTGGTGCATTAAAATTAAACACTAACACTTGGATTACATATTCTTAAGAGTGTTTAATTTTTATGCATTTTCTTTCAAAGTTATTTGTTTTCACAAAATGATTGATGTGTGTATGATCTCCCCCCATCCCCTTTATGGAACTTGGGTGATCAAAAGTGTCCTTTTTTTGTATTTGTGAATTATCTAAAGGTGGTAAGAGAATGTTGTTAAGGTTTTCCTCATATCCATATGGTTTGAGTGTTATAAATGCAACCTTAAAGTATTTTTACTTGTCATTTATTTTTATGTAATTTGGCTTGTGAGGTCCCGGGAGTCCATAATCTCATGAGTTCTCTAGGGGTGAGTTAACTTGAGGTTTCATCTCCCAACATCTTACCAACCCCACTCTATAGTGGGGTATATAAATTAGGGCATGAATACTATGATTGCTAGGGTACTGAGTGGTTAGCCTCTCTAATCATAAAAAAAATCTAAGTTAGGTCTGGCTAACAAGGGATTCCACTAAGAATTACACAGATGGAATTACTATGAAAAGGAATAGAAATTTGTTAGTATGTTGGTATAAAATCAATTGATGTGATTTTATAACTAGTGTTAACTATATACACATATTATTTTCAAACTTTTATTATTTACTAACACTTTGTATCTTGTAGGAACCTATCGAGTCTCAATATCTCTGAGTGCATGCCTTAAGGGGTACATCAGAAAAGGGGTGGGTAGATCATTGGTGATTTGTAAGATTGTTTTTTCTTTTTCCACTTGCCATCTACACACTTGTCTCCTAAAACCTTGAACCCTAAGCTTATTTATATCTTTCCTATCCATTCCAATCATTCTTTATTTCCTCATTTCTTGCCTTGTTACCCTTATGACCTATTTAGCAAACTAGGTCAACCTAGTGTGTTTTGGGGACCCTTTAGTTCTTTTGGTTTGTTAGCCTCTAGCCAATCTAGCACAAACTTAGTGAGTTAGCCCAAAAATGTGCTAGGTTGACCTGATTGACCTAGTATAGCCGACATGACTAAATGTTTTTAGGTAAGATACTAATATATATAAGGTCATTTACCATCATTTCATAACAAATAGTTGAATTAAGTGAAGAAACATGAATGAATATCTACTTATTGACCATTCTACTTGAGGAATAAAGCTTTAGGGTTCATACTTTCTTTAGAGCTCTAATCTTGTCTTGTGGAGAAGTGTTTTGGATTCTTAGGTAGGTTATATATATCCTAGAGCTAATTTATCTTGGTTATCTTTATAAATCACAAAAATCTCTTATGAAGCACCTTGCCTAAGGGAGATATTGAGGCTCAATAGGTTCATCTTCAAAGGTAAGTAATCCTAGCTTTATTTCTCCTTTGTAAGAGTAGATAGATAATGTAGTATGTATTTTTCTCTTCCATGTATTATGATTATGTATACATTGATGTGAGTCTATGTCTCCTATAAATTCTTAGTTTAGTTTTTGTTTATTTATTTTGTTCTAACCCTCACTTTATGCCAAAATATTTGGTGTGCACTAGTTAGTTTACTTTTATTATTATTAAAATAGTTTCTTCTCATGTTTGTTAGCATAAATGAAATATCAAATCACAAGACTCTTTTAGGGTTGTATGATTATGTTAGACTATATGATTTGGAACCCTTCCTAGCATGATATGTTGTGACAAGTGATACAAGTGATCCCCTAATCAGGTCTAGTGAATCCCCATATTGGTCATGCTCCCACTTAACAAGTGTATACCCAATTATAAGTGTAGGTGTGCTCTATCTTATTCAATCCAAGATTAATTCATTTACATCATGTAATTATAATTTCATACATTTTAGTGAACCTAACATGAATCCTATCCCACCACTGATTAGATTGTCTTCACATTTCCATTTTTGTTTAATTTCTTATTTAGCATAAGCTTCACTTTGGCTTCACCTTCATTACATTCTGGTGAACCTGATGTTACTAACCCTTGTAGGATTTGTTGACCTTTACTTAATTTATTTCATAATTTTTGTTATCATTTCTATCATATATTTTGACATATTGGTTCTTTTATGTCAACCTAGTTATTTTTTTAATGCATAGGAATAAGCAACTAAATCAATCATCTCAACCTAGTATAGGTTTTTAGTATTTATTTTTAGACTTCTAGGTCAACCTATTACAATTTTACTTATTTTGTAGTAGGTTTTTGTATAGCTTGATCGATCAACTCAACCTAGTATAGGTTTTAGTTTTCCAAACTTCTAGATTAGCCTACTAGGTCGACCATCTTGACCTAATACATTTTAAGACATCTTATTCAACCTACTATGTTGACCTGGTCAACTTAGTGCATTTTTCAACACTTTTTCAATAGGCATCTGTATTTCTTATTTGACCAACTTGACCCAGTTTGCAAGTTTTTGATAGTTTTCTCCAAGGTACTTGATCAATAATCTCCTTCATTTCCATCTTTGAACAATCAAGGTCATTCTTTTATTTTATATCTCTTTCTATTTTGTACTTTCCTTTCAAGTTTTTAGTCTTCAAAACTACCCATGCATAGCCAACTAGATTGACCTAGTCAACCCAGTTCTATGTGTTGTCTGAAATAACTAGGTTAACCTAGTCAACCTAGTAGGTTTTCTAGACCTTGTTTTTAGTAGTACTAGCTCAACCCTATCGACCTAGTTTTATATGTTATTCATATAATTTTTTCACTATACCTTATTTCAAAGTTAGAATTCACCTTATATATTAATCACATCTTTTTTTTTTAGTTATTTGCATGCTTAGAATAGTTCACATAGTCTAATTAAGAGGTTTTTAATTGATTTCTTAGTTTCACTATTTCTATTTTATACACACATGGCCAAATCACATAACATCAACAATCATTTTAACATTTGACTACCCAGGCCAACCTACTTAGACTTCATCACCAAGGGGGAATCCTACTTGATGCTATGGTTAAGTATAAATCATGGTTAATGGTATATTCCAGTTATGCACCCGGCACCATATCATTTTAGTGTGTGAAGAGAGGGGGTAGGCTCTAATACCAGCCCTATATCATTACCACTATAGTCCCTTTCATCCTAAACTCACCTGAAACCATCCATAGATTTCTATATAGTGCATTACTTATATCCAAATCTCTATAATTTAAAATTATTTTTAATAATCTATTTAAGATTCTAGGTTGACCGATTAGCTAGATTTAATTTCCAAGTTGTCTTCTTGTTCTTTCTTCAATTATGTGTGGAAGAAATTGCATTAGCCAGAATTGGTGAAAGGTTTTGATTTATGTGTGTATCAATTATATTAGCCAATGTCAATTTAACTAACTAACTATTTACTTTTAGCATTTATTTTATTAGATCAAATGCAAACTATCTTATTTTATTTCACAAACTTATTATCAACTCTTTCTTTTACTTCTTGTTCACTGCACTAGGTTGACCATGTCCATTTAGCATCATTTTTAGCCCCTATACACTGCACTAGGTTTATTAGGTCAACCTAACACTATTTATAAGATTTTTACCCTTTTTTTAGTCTTTATTCTCTATACTAGGTTGATCTTGTGGACCCTATACAATTTCACAATCCTTGTTTTTACACTAGGTTGACCAGGTCAACCTAGTTTTATTTCAGTCACCTTCTGATTCTTTGCTTTCTCATCTTGCTTCTTATCCTTTCATCATGAAATATATATTTGGTGACAAAATTGAATCTCAGATATCAAACATGATATAATTTACCAATCTTAATAGGGTCTCCCATAGACAAAGTAGGATTCCTTTTAAGAACGGTAGTAATGTTCATATTGCAACCTGCATGATGGACTATGGGACCCCTATTAATACCTCTTTATAATAAAATCCTCCTCTTTTCTTAGAGGATAAGCTTGAGTTAGAGTATACGTATACTCCTGAAATACTTTTCTTTATCATAGAATTCCCTCAACATAGAGGGAAGGATCCTTCTACCACCTATAACCTCATGATTAGCCATCAAGTTGAAGAACCTCATTCTTCTACTCACACTTTCTTAATTAGATTTGGGGGTATAAATTTATTTTCTTCTCAACCTATTCCTTCAATATTTACTCCTTATGCCATGACATCTTATTCTTTAACTTCTTCTACCCTCATGCCTAGTATCTCAACTAATATGGTAGGTTCTATATCCTTCCACTATCCACACTAATAGTGGAACCTACTAGATATAGATCCACAATCCTTAATTCTTCGACTAGTTCATTGTTTGCTACCCAAAGCACTCATGATTATAGTATGTATTCCTCTCAACCATTTACTATTCCATATTTTTCATCACAAGCAAATTTTTCCACTAGTTCCTCAAATTCTCATAGCTCTTCTCAAGCTCATATCAACACTAATAGTGGTACCCAAGCCACTAATACCAACAAAAACACCAATACCACTTATTCTAATAAAACTAGTAAAAATCATCAACTATTATTACAAACTCTCAATCAAATAAACACATTCCAAGCTCATAATATGAATCAAATGATGCGAATGTAGAACCACCTTCTTAATCTTCAATCCAATCCTCAACCAATGTATTGGGGTACATATAACCAAAGTGTTTCTCCTCCCCCTCTTCGATATTCTTAATGAAATATCATTACTCAACTTCCATTAGTCAACAAAGTCATCAAAAATTTACAAAATGAACCTCTTACTACTCAAATTGCTAACATTCATATATGAGGTATAACACCTTCAATCTCTTATAATGGATCAACCGATCCTACCCTTCATCTTAAGAAATTTGGAAATATTTATAAGGATTGGATAAAATTAAATACCTTTTTTGATACAAAAATCTTAACCAAAACCCTCACAGGTGATGCCTTGGATTTGTATAATCAACTTAGACCTCATTCAAATACTAGTTTGGAGGATTTAGTGAACACTTTAGTACAAGAATTCCAAACTAGTGATCTTCTTAAAAACACTTTGGCCCATTTCATCAATTATAAACCAAAAAAAAGAAAACCACCCAATCCTTTTTTAAATGATGGAAGACTTTATCAAACAAGTGTGAACATAACATGTCTGATGATAATCTCCTTATGAATGCTCTTTATCCTAAATTAAAATATCAAGTTTGCACCCTCTCTCCACGTACCTTGGAGGAGGCCATTGACCAAGACAAATGATAACATTTCCTTATGCATCAATTAAAGCCACCCCAACCTTCCATGGGTCCTCATATATTAATTAAAAATAAAAACTACACTATTACTAATGATGATACCATTCATAATGTTCAAGCTATCATTCTTACCCCTTCTTTAGAACCAACTCCTTCTCAACAATATACTAATCCTCATTTATATTCACCAAATAAAATTAATTTTCATAAAACTCTATCCTCATCTAAATTTATAAAGTGTTTACTTAGGCTTCTTCATCAAGAGATTGACCCTGCTCATCCTATGAAAACCTAGTATGATCCTAACAAGTTTTGTTGGTTTCATGCTAGTTAAGGTCACTCTTATGAGACTTGTAGATAGCTTCAAAATTTGGTAATGGAATTTATTCTTATACCTAATTTTTATCATGATTCTATCATTCATAAGTGTTAACAAGCTTATTAAAATGCTCTCAAGGACTACACAACTCATGATAAAGCTCAAACCTTGAATCAAGAAGAAACTCATTTGTCTATCTATAAAGACCCCTTGCCTAATCATCAACCAATCCAAGAAAATAAAGACAAGCGCACCCCTTACACTAATAATTTATAAAGTTTTTTTAAACAAATTCTAAAGATAAATTGGTTAGCATGACTAATATGCAAAGGGTGGTTTGGCTTTCATCGATTCTCAACCTATTTACACTCTGCCTCCTTCTCAATCATATTGTGTTATCCAAAATTATTCTCCAAATCATTTGAATAAGTTGGGGCAAGAAGATATTATAACCTTTGATAATAGTCCAATTTATGATTCTCCCTTGGATAACACATCCCATTCTTACATCATCTTCTAATACCAATGATAATCAATCTTCCAATAATAATCAACTTTCTATTAACACTTCTTCCAAACTTTAAGATCAATCTAGACCAACTAATTATTCATCACCAAATGATTTACAACATCATTCTAAAATTTATCATTCTTATAAAAAAAAATTAAATTCCTTTAACTCCTCCTTATAAAGACCTCCTTAACCATTACGTGCCTATATCTAACAATCTTCTCATGGGTTATGATGAGTACGATCTCATTACAGAGCTCACTAATCTCAAATATCAAATTCCATTTCTTGAACTTATGAGGAAATCTCCAAATAATAAAAAACATATTATTATACTATTATTTGAGATGAATGTCCCTCATTCTCCCTTATTAGGGTGGGAGGCAACCTTATCTGGTTCTGAGGATAGTATCTTGCAACAATGTGAAGAGATGTCCATCAATGTTAATGAAACTATCGACACTTCTCTTGTTTGAAATTTCCCATTGCATATATGATTCTTGATGAGATTTTGCTTCATGTAGATGATCCACCCTTATTTTTTATCATCCAAATAGATGATATCCAAGTTAAATGAGCATTGATTGACAAGGGTTTTGGAAATTGTGTCATTTCTCTTGATTTCATTAAGACCCTTAGATATTTAGAATGTAATCTTAAGTCTATATGTAACACATGTCAAGGATATGATAGAAGGAAAATTCCTCCTCTTGGGTGTGTATGAATTCCCATTACTATCCCACCCCCTATCACCATTCATGTAAAGGTGATGATATTTAACTTTCCCCTTTATTATAACATCTTGCTTGGTAGGTCGTGGACTCATTATATGTGAGCTATCACTTCTTACACCTACTATTGAATTAAATTCCCTCATAATGGAGCCATTTATACGATTTAATGAGATATTAACCCTTGAAATTTTATATAATTCCAAGATTGTGGTGTTTTTAAGATTCCTACTTTTGAGCCTTTGCCTAGCATTCCATTCCATGAGTCACAACATTTAAATTTTCCTATCAACTCAACCAAAGGTTACAATGGTTATCCGAAGCTCTATGGTAACATTCCTCCCAACCTTTTAGACTTTGATGGTGATGAGCCTGATGAGATTAACTTAAAGATCAAAACTTCTGATCTCACACCTCATCTCATCTTGTAGCTTCTTACTTCCTTACAACCCCATTCTCATAAACCTCCTTGTGATGACATTCCCATAGTTTTATCCAAGACTCTAAATTATATTAATCATGCTTATTTTGATGATAAATTTATTCCAAATTGTATCATTGATCTTCATACACCATATTTTGATGATGGTTATTATTTAGATGATCTTTTATTAGGAAGTCTTGTCCAAGCCCATAATGCTGAAATTATGTGTTATCATTCTTCTTTACTTGAGTCTTTTTGTGCATCTTCTCATGTTCCAACATTAATAGTTCTTGATTATTGTATTTTTCCTCTTTATCATAGAGTAGAGATGGCACCAACACCTCCAATTTTTTAGGAGCCCCATAGGACTATGCTCATGGATCATGTTATGACCGAACCTTACCATTTCATTAGGTTCTATAACTCCCATCATTCGTTCACCCCTGAGGTTAATGAAACCCTCCTTAGACCTTCTATTGATCCCACCCCTCCCATATTCGACATGTGTCAGAACTAGTTATTATTTTTATTTCCACTATTGTTGAGCCTACTCTAACTTCTTCAACTAGTGCTCCTTCTATTAAGCCTAGTTTCATTCCTTTTATATCACCACCTTCTCTTGGTGATGGTTTATTTCTTTTACATAAAATGGATCCTATGCCTAAAAAATGGGCTAATGATTCATCTCTTTCTTATTTCACACTTGTTATACCTTCTCTTGTGAGTGTTTCTCCTAAAAATACTCATAAGCATATCTATTGCTTCCATGAGACAAAAAATAACTCTTCTACCCATTGTCATAAGTTGAGAAAATATATTGATACCTTGCATCCTTCTTACCCATCAATAGACACTACCTTAACTCCTCCAAAAATCCTTCCTAAATATATACCTAAGTATGGTGAGAGGTATTATCTATAGTACCAATGAAATACACATCACATTTATCATTATCATATCCTTTAGTAGCATCTTAAGGACCATCTTATAGCTATTATTAGACCTTCTACCATTCCTCCAATAGTTCATTCTCACAAGAAGGCTCCCCCTTATTCTCTCATATCTACACCTCTTGTGGTTCCTTCATGACCTTATGTACCTCCACCTATGGTTCTTTCTCCACTCGTGGACCCTCCTTCACCCATGGATCCTTTTCCACTGGTGATTCCTGAATCTCTCATAAATCCCATTCCCATGTATTTTCTTGACCATCCTTTGCCCAATTTACCTCCTCAACACAATCCAATGAGTATTCCTAATTTTAGTTGAGGAGATTAGAAAATAAGTATTTGTTTAGTATTTAGTAAAGATTGATGAGACATTAGCAATAGTTCATAGTCACCTTCATAGAGATTTAACCGATATCTTGGATAATGGGTGTGGATAGATTTACCAGTACTTATGAGCACATGCATGGTGCTTCCTCATTTTTTTATGGATTGGACATGTTCTCCAATCTTATTTCTATTTTGATTATATCATTTGATACTATGTCAAATTCTTTCTTATCTTATATCATGTTTCTCCTTCTTGTTGTACTATAGTTAGCTTATGTTTTTTTTTTACATTTCACACATACTTGTCTTTTTCCTTATCATTGCTATTTTCCAATTATAATTGCTTTATTTTCCTTTAGAGTTTTTCTCAAAACTCTTCCCTTGTATATTCATTATTGTTTACTTTCTTGTATTTCTTTTTCATAGATAGTTGTCATGGTGACTTGGTTATATCCACCCTATTCCCTTTAGTTATTATCTCCTTTTACTATATGATAAGTTAGCAAATAGTCTTTCTCATTACTATTTCCTTTTATCGGTGCACCTTTGGATCTCCTTTTTACTTCTTCTTTTTATGCAAACTAATCATATACATGATTGAGGCTTGAGATCACATCCTTGTTTATTATCAAGCCTAAGTGTCTTAGTCAGTCTTTTATCTTGGGTTAATTAGCTTCTTTTAGCCTTACTCTAGAGCTCATTCATGTGTAGCACTATCTCTCTCATGATTGGTCATTCCAAATCCATACGAAGGAGGAAACTTAAAAAAAATGCCTTTAAAATAAAGTTAAAAGCCAAATCATTTAAATAAAAGGAAATGATATCAAAAGGTAAAAATATTCTTAAAGGTCAAACCACACTAAAACACATGATTCAAAACACATCTTCTTCTAGTTGAAGATAAAACTCCACAGTTGGTCTCATGATAGAGCCAAGGTCCTTTGGGGTGTGGTAGGCCATTAGATTAGAATAGGAGAACAAAAAAAATCTTCTAGTGCTACCTAATTTCTCACACAAGTACCCAATCTTTGTAGTAGACTGATGACTCTCTAAGGGGTCCTAAAGAGTGGGGAACACATCATGGGGAGGTAGGTCCATTTTAATTTTCCTTATACCAATCTACCTTCATGAGTTGATCTTAGTAACACATTTATCTTCCCATAAAGATTTGTGTCTATAGGGAATAGTTTTCCTTTGTACATAGATGACCACTAGTCACTTAGTGTCTTCTCATGTCCTTAGTATGCCTCTTGACTCCTAAGGTTTTCTCATAAGATGTCTAAGTATTTATCTTTTTACACTTACATTTTCATTCCCTTTCCTCATATTTCCTCTTGGAAACTATTATTTTCTTTACTGATCACTCCCTATGGGATTTTATATGTGAGTTGCTTTGTAAGACCATATAAAGGACCTAACATCCCTAAAAAATTACCACCTTTTCCTTCCTATTACCCACATACTTGATTTACCATTCCTTATATTTCAACTTACCAATCTTGATTTGGTACCCCTTGGGTTTTCTTTTGTGAGTTGTAGTATAAGACTATGGATACGACCCAACCCTCCTCAAAAAAACAAAATTTTCGAATAAATATGTCACCATCCAAATCACATGTGTCAAATTAGAGATCAGATTCAATTGATTATGAGGTTACACGTCATTGACATACTTCACATCTTGATATTTAGTATGTTTTATGCTTACTTTATTTTTATTTCAACTTTTATTTTCTTATGTTTCAAGTGCATGTAAGATTACAACCATTTCTTGAATTTCTCATACTTTCTAGCTTGAATTAGTATGATAAATTTAAGACCAAGTTTTTGCAGTTTTTTTTTCTTTTGTAGTTCCCATCATGAAATAGTATAATTGATTGACTTAATTTTTATTTGTTTTTATTACCATTTGTGCCCTTTAACATACCTTCAATTTTATTACATTATTTTTCATACTTCCCAACATGATATTTAGTATGATTTTATTTTTTTTAATTTGGTGTAAGAATATTTCACTTTTGTTTGAAAACAAATCCCCTTTTACCATCTTGTTTTCCATTTATTAGTTGTTTATACTTGGTCATTTTTCATGTTATTACACATTTTCCATCTTGAATAAGTGTGTAGTGCATTTATGATTGATTATATTTTTCCAAGTCTTTTCACTTGTTTATTTTTAACCATGCATGTGTAATTAATAATGCTGAAAATAAAACACTCCACATATATTTCCTATAACATATATAAAAAAGCTAAATACATGTGTTAGAAAAAAACATATCCAAAACATCCATAGCCTTAACTATAATGAATAAACACAACCATCATAAAGACAACATACAAAACTAATACCATAAAGATAAAATGATACATCATATATATATATATATATATATATATATATATATATCTCAAGAGTTTGATATAACATATACAATCATATACAATGCTCTGGCTCTAGGGCTAGGCTCCATCATGTCTATCTCATGGCCTAGCCATCTTGCCTATTGAGGCCTCAGTCTAACTCATCTGAATGGTACTCTATAATTTGGTAGTTTAAGATCTTAATCCCTTTACCTATCCCTATAGATGTGCCATCTATACTTGTGCCTATACCAACTTCATCTAGGTCACTACATATGCCTATGTTAGCTAGGTTTGCATCATCATATATGCCTATGTAATTTATGTCACTATCTCTAAATATAGAGATATCTCATCAATTAGGGCCTACCAAGCCTACCTCTCCCTTGTAACCATATCTATTTGTGGCTACACCCTCTCTCTACATATGTATCTACTTCATTGCCTCTCTTGATAGTCTAAACAATCTTACGTAAGTTGGGGTAGATGGTACACTTATATCCTCTAGTGTCATAGGGTGGTATGACTGTAGAGTATCATATAAGATGTCATAGAGTGCTCTCCTAACCAAGGACCCCCATATCTCCTCCTCATCCTTTGGTACACCTACAACATCAAACCAGATGGATGTTAGATCACTATCATATCTCACAATATCTATCTATTTATCAATCTATTTCCAAACTTAAGCAATAAATCAATCATGTTTTTCTTACCTAGTTATGTCTTGGCTCCTATGCTCTTGCCATCTACATGACCACCTAGCATAGTCTCCCCATATGCATGGCCTCTTAGTACCTCCTCTATAGGTCACCTCCTCAACTCAAACCTAGTTTTCATGGATAATATCCATCTTAGCCTACACTTGAGTGCTCTCCCTCTCATCTATCTCTCTTATGGATCCTCTGTTGACTCACCAAGGATGATGATTATCTCCACTTTCTCCTCCTACATTTATTGATGTCATGTCCTTGGTATCCATATCTCATACCTTTATGGAGATAGTGATTATATATCTAGTATCTCTACCTCCACCTCCACCTCCCCCTGCTTTGACCCTCATCATTCTTGACCAGTCCATGGTTTCTCTTGACATGGCCTTAATGTCAGTCTCACTATCAATGGTTTGAGTCCCCTCTTCCCTCATGATTATATCACATGTTGAGTCTAATATTTGGTCATGAGTATCTATGTTTTTAGATGAGGTAGACCCTTCTACCCTGGCACCCATGCCACCAAATGTGGATCTCTCCACTATGTATAGTGTCTTATCACCTCTCTCCTCTCTAGCACTTGTCCAACTATGTGTCAACTCTCCTAGGCAGTTTCTAGTTGCTCATATGGTTACCATATTATGTTTGTGCATCTCACCATATATAATGTTAGCATGTGGGACATGGACCATGCTACCTAGTCCTCCCTCCATCTCCTCACCTAAGGTGACTTCTCATCGACTACATGGGGAAGTCTAGTTTACTGATACATAGGAAATATCTCATATATCCATGCTATTAGTATATGATTAGTCCCCTGGTCTTATGTCTTTTGACTTGAATCTCAAATAGATCATGAACAAGACAGACCTAGATGATAGAGCCTAGATCTTATATCACTCCCTCCTCTAACATCATCTTACTCAAGACTACAATGTATAGTGGTACCGTGCCATCTGACTTGTGACATAGCACTTACTATGTCACAAGGCCTATCACCACCTCTTAGAGGTCTAGAATTTAAAATATATACACATCATCCATACTCATTCTCTACCCCATCAATATCATCTCTAAGTCTATATCCCACATGGATAAGGCTTTCCTCTCCTATGTATTGTCTGGTATCCATATGATCAATGGTGTTCCTATTATGGGTAGTCTGAGGATGGCATGGACATCCTCTAGTGTGATATCCATCTCTATCACATCCCCATCCACCTCTTATCTGAAGGTGTTGGTCAATCATTCACAACATCTAAGGAATATGACCAACATATCCACACTAAGGGGATCCTACACATAGTTGATATACCTCTTAGGTCCATGGCTATCAGTCTAGCTTTGTCTCTATCTGTCAACCTATGTAACAAATTTGGCAACCAAGACATGTCTAACAACCTTCAAAACCATGACTGTCTCTTCAATCAAGAAACAAAAAAGGATGTATTAGTTCCTCTATGTCATGTATAATCATAATATATTCTTTATACATTCTATTTTTAATAAAAAAGAAAGCATAATTTATTTTTATATAGATTATCCTATTTTAGTCCTTGTTGTTCTTCTTTGGTCATTTTGGGCCATTTTATTCCTCTTTCAACTTTCAACATGCCTTTCTATGTTTATTTTGGTTCCTTGGTCAGCCTAGTTTGACCACAGTTTCCCTATTTTTATCTTATTTTATCCTAAATTTCTTATTTTTCCTTTTATCTTCTTCTCCCTAGTGTTAAGTTTCCATTTTGGCCCTTATAGACTAACTAGACACTTTTCCACAAGGTCTTAGCTTGTAGATTACACTAGGTTGGCCATACTTACTAGGTTGACCATATGGATTTTTACCTTGATTTAACCTACTAGTTCGACCTAGTTGACCTAGTATGTTATATGTGCTAACCTAGTATATTTTGCTAAAAATGTGCATTTTTTTCCATATTTCCCTCAAACCCATTTCCCGTATTCATATTGGATACCCTTAGAATCTAATTTGTTCATTTTTGACATTTATAAATGCTTAAAAACAAATTTTAATAAAAATTCTCTTAATTCAATACAAATTTCATAAATTGGTTTGAGATCCATAGTTGCACACCTGTAGTGCACCTGTTACCACCTCTGAGTGCCCTCCTTATCTAACATGTCATTATCTCACCATCTTAGCCTTGTTTGGTCTCAAATCTCTCTTTCCTCTCTCTTACAATTCAAAAATACAAAGTGAATTTTCTTTTTTCCTATTAAAAACCACTTTTTATCAATTCAAATTCTCTAATTATTTTCCTTTAGATTCCTTGTTTTGCTCATATCTTTGTTTCTACTCACCTATTTTTCAAACCATAAAATGCATTAGATTTGTGGTGACATAGAGATTTGTTTCCACTATCATATGCCTATCTTTAATTTTTTTTTAATTTTTTGCTATTTTTTTCACTAACTTCTACAGGTTCACCTATTTTTCATTTATCTTATTTGATTCTTAGTATACCATACTTAGCATCAACATTGTGTGTTATCATGTTTTATCTCCTAAGCACCATCACGTGTTGTACTTATGTGATACATAATGAGCTTTAGATGGGGCATATGTATACACATAATATTTTCAAACTTTTATTTATTATTTATACTTTGTATCTTATAGTAACCTATCAAGTCTCAATCTCTATAAGTACATGCCTTAAGGGGTACACCAAGAAAGGGGTGTGTAGACCATCAATGCTTCATAAAATTGTTGTTCCTTTTTCCACTTTCCATCTACACACTTGTCTCTTAAAACCTTAAACCCAAATCCTATTTCTCTTTTTCCTATCCATTCCAATCATTATCATGCTTTATTCCCTCATTTCTAGCCTTGTTACCCTTTTGACATGTACAACAAAATAGGTTGACCTGGTCAACCTAGTGTGTTTTGGGGATACTTTAGCTCTTTTAGTTTTTTAGCCTCTTAGCTGACCTAGCATAGACCTAATCAGTTAGCCCAAAAACATGCTAGGTCGACCCGATCGACCTAGTATAGCTGACATGACTGAAAGTTTTTAGGTAAGATATATATATATATATATATATATATATATATATATATATATATATATATATAAGGTCATTTAACACCATTTCATGATAGAGAGTTGAATTAAGTGAAGAAGCATGAATGAACATCTACTTATTGACCATTCTACTTGAGAAATAAAGCTTTAGGGTTCAATACTTTATTTAGAGCTATAATATTGTCTTGTGGAGAAGATTTTTTGATGATTAGGTAGGTTATGTAGCCTAGAGATGATTTTTCTTAGTTATCCTTAAAAACCACACCATAATAATCTCTTGCGAATTAGCTTGGCAAAGGGAGAGATTGAGGCTCAAAAGGTTCATCTTTAAAAGTAAGTATTCCTAACTTTATTTCTCCTTTATAAGAGTAGATAGATAATGTAGTATGTATTCTTCTCTTTTATGTATTAGGATTATATATAAATTGATGTGATTATATGTATCATATGCATGCTTAGTTTAGTTGTTGTTTATTTGTTTTATTCTAGCCCCCACTTTGTGCCACAATCTTTGGTGTGCACTAGATTAGTTTATTTTTCTTGTTATTGAAATAGTTTACTCTTTTGTTTGTTAGTATAAGTGAAATATCAAATCATAAGAATATTTTAGGGTTGTTGTGTGATTGTGTTAGAATATAGGCTTTGGAACCCTTCCTACCATGATATGTTATGACAAGTGATATAAGTGATCCCCTATCAAGTCTAGCAGATCCCCATATTGTTCATGCTCTAGCTTAATAAGTGTATACCCAATTGGAAGTTTAGATGTGCTCTATCTTATCTGATCTAGGATTAATTCATGTACATCATGAAATTTTGATTACATATATTAACCACACTTGGGACTATGTACATGCACAAAAATTATAGTTTTAGAATAACCCCATTTTCCATAGACATATTGTTGATGCAAGGTAAGTAGCTCAAAGTTCCATGTCATCATATAATCTAATGAAAGAAGGTGGGGGTGTAAAAACCCTACTTATTAATGTGATTTTATTTTTAGATTAACACTTAAAATCCTCTCAAGAGCATGCATATAGATAGAATTTGACAGTACTATGTAACCTTGTAAATTTTAGGGTTTAAGATGTTATACTTAGGTGTTTGTGTCATTTTATCCTTTATTACATGGTCTTTGAGTCTAAACTATCTATTTTTATTTATCATTCCATGTCAAAATGAATCTTGTCTTGTATATCACTCTATTATGTGAGAAGGTATTATGCCATCTATTTGGCACCATACTTTTGCCTTAGTATTTTTGATAAATCTTTATGTGTGTGTCACTTGATTGGAAAGGGTAATGTTATGCTTCCCAATCTATTTCAATTTTTTATGCCTTGGAGTCTTGAAATAAACTATCGATTACATATTTAAAGTGTGATAATGTCATTATGCCACTCAAATCATTTCATAGACTTATTTTGCCTTGTGTCCAACTTTCCAATTCGAAACCAATCCCTGTGTACATTTAGGATATTTTACCTCGTACCATTATACCATTTGTCTTTGTTTAGCTTGTTGTTTGATCAAAGAAGCCTAGTTTTTCCTAAGTTGAGTTTCTAATTAACCTTGACAAGTTCAAATCCAAACATTGATTGATTTCTATTTATGCCTTGTGTAATTTGGGGATTAGACACTAATATTTTTATTTTGGGTTGTGAAACTTAGGTTAATTCTTTGCCCACTTTGAAAACTATTGTTTGTGCCAAAATTTGAGAAAAAATAGTCTATCTCCAAGTGCCTTTTATTTCATTCCTTATGTCAATTTGACCAAGTTGATGTCTAAATTTGAATGGATATATGCCAAAGTGTCTTATATTTTTTAGATTAAATCATACCTCTTTTGTTTCAAGTCCAAATTTTGTGCTTATTTTGCCAAAATTCCTAGCACATGCCTATTTTGAGCCTAGATTTTGATGTTGTGTTTGTCCAAAAGACCTAAAAACTTTTGTTTTCCTAGATTAGACTTGTTTGGGACAATTTGAACCTAGAGTTTGGCATTTTGGTTTATGTTTATCTACTTGACCTTTTTGTGTGAGACATTTAATGTTAGATATTTGATGTTAGGTTGTTTTATACTAAGTTTTAACATATATATTTAGAGATAAAGCTCCATCCCTTTAACCAAGTGAGACTAAGTTTGAACCATTTGTATTTTTAGAAATTGCTTTTAAGAGTTTATATAACTTTAAGCCCTTTCACAAAACATTTATAATCAATTTGAATATGTCTCACTATACTCATAATGGAATCATGTACAATCTAGGATATGGTAATGTGGTCACACAAAAATACTTTGTTCAAGAACCCTATGGTGACAATGTTATTTATGAGATGGATCCTTATCCACCTTACAACACTCAATCAAGAGAACAAAACCAAGATCATTTGGCTCACTATTTAGTTAATACACCTCCATAATCAGAGTAGGACTAAGAGAAAATAACAAAGTACTTAGCTAGCATACTATCTATTTTAGAACAAGCTCAATAGAAACTGTATTAACTTATGATGCCATCAACCTATGCCCTTTATTTTTTTTTATCATCACTTACTTGTGAACAAAGACAAAGTTTTAATCAAAGATGTAGAGGTAAGGGATAAGTTCTCATTGGACTTCCCTCATGAAAACTTACCAAGTCTAGTTCTAGTGCCTTACAACATAGCTTATAATCAAAACATTGAATATGCCTCTTCTAGAAATCCTCAAGCTCTAATATTGATGTCGTATCAAGAACTTCATATGATTGTAATAGAAAAATCCCTCATGGAAGACCACTTCATGTAGATGCAAACATCATACTAGACCTATTTAAACTTAACACATAACTTTAATAACATGACCATGTCAAATTCTCTTCCTATTGAGTTAACTTCTTCAATAGGGGTCTTAATCGAATTAACATGTCCAAAAAATCAGGTTAAATACCCATTCATGAAAATAAATTTAGTTGGAGACATGTTTAATGACCCAAATATCAAAGAAGTGTCTTTTGTAGAGAGGATTACAAAGTAAGTCAAACATTAGTCCATGAATCATGAAAAATGCATAAAGAATTAACTAACTAATCCTATCTATTCCTATGGGAATTACAAAGGATAGAAAGAAACAAAATGAAAGAAAGAAAACATTATATTACCTTCCCAAATGGATCACCATACCCATGTGGCTCAAAATCATATTTTCCCTTGATCAAGCATCCTTGTCTTTGTCAACAAAGGTGTCAAATTCCTCTAATGTCTCAAGAACACTCCATAAAACCTAGGCTCATGATTCTAAATCACTAAACTAGTCTATGAATTAATCTTGAAAAAAAAATCAATGATCAAATGCAAAGGATTGTGTAAATAATTTAAAATTATAACTTTTTAATATTCAAGCTTAAAATTCATGTCCTTGGCCTCTATATTTATAGATTTTTGAGATTGGTCAGGATCAACCATGACCATCCATCTCAAGATTGAGATGTGTGGCCATGAATAATCTTAATATTTAGAATTAAACTCATATATATCCTCAAGATAAATAATCATTAAAGAAGCATGGGAGGCATTAACTAGGCATGGGTGACCCATAATCTTGATATTTCATGCACTTATGGCTTGATGGATGCCACCCCATAGATGATGTCACTAAGTGATGCAGATATTCAAAATCAATTTACAATAATGAGATATTAAAAAATATCTATGTAATTTTTAATTGAGCTCTTAAATTGGATTAATTAGCTTAAGTAATTTTAATCAAGTTTAGTGCATTTTTTTGAAAATTGGTGCACAATTAATGAAAATAGTCAGAAAGTCATATTACTAGATCATAATTTAACTAGAAAGGAACTGAAAGGTGATGTTATATGTGTTGGATTTGTATTCTCATTTAGGATGTTACCAACACAAAATAACAAAGGTATGTGATGTGTACTAATGAATTATAAGAAAAGAGTGATATAGAGCACTAAATGGTGAATTTGTCATTTTGACTTGAAATGATCTGATCAAAGTTAGTTGGACCATAAAATGCATTACCATATTTAGGGATAATTTGACCTAAAATGGAACTTTTAAGTGATAAATTTGAACCATTTAGGGTGTTTTATGGATTTTGACCTAAAATGTGCATTTGAGTGCAATTCGAGTAGGATTGACAATTTCAACACAAATGGTGTTAGGAATTGGATGTCTAAATTTTGCCCCTATTTGAGAAGGTGTAGTGAGACATTATAGTGAAGTAAATTCTTTTAAAATAAAAGAGTTATCAAGAATAAATTAGAACAAACCCATGATTCCCCCTTGAGAGGACATACTAAGATAGAATAAAAGGATGGACTCTCGAAAAGAGAGAGATTAAGCCATGGAATAGATCACATCCAGATGAGCTAATGATTACACATGTGATTACCATAAATGATAAAAATATAATGAGGAGTATAATAAGCCCTAAAAATAGAAGGAATGGGAAAGATATAATCCATAAATGTAAGGGACACACTTTAAATGTACCCAATTTGAGATTACAAGTTGCATGCTTATGACATTGATCAATCTCAAGATAATTTACACACTAAAATATTTCAATCATGGGCATTAGTGTGGAGATATTGTAATTAGAGGAAAAGGGAGAATGTTCTACTTCAAGAAGGGAAGCAACACTAGAACATGGTCTCCAAAGAAAATATAATAAGTACTCTAGTGGAGCAGATTTGATAGTGATAAAATAGTTTTGCCCTAGTAGGGTGAATCTTGATCATTGATAAAGAATAAATAATTATTTTCCCCTATAGAGCTATTTTGATTCAGATGTGGTTCAGATGTTGTGCCCCAACATGGGTAATTGGTAAGTAAAATAGCTAAAGGATATAACCAAAAAGATAGGTTAAAGTGAGTGAGTTCAAATGTACATGTGATAGTGTAATGGCTTAGAAAGCCATATAAAACCAAGCATATGAGAATGCACAAAGTGATGAGAGAGATGAAAATAAGAATAGAGATAGTTGAGCTAACCTCAATAGAAATTGAGGGATACCTACATAGTTCCATGGACTCATGTTCTAATATAAAATTCAAGATAATGTATTTCATCCAAGTTTGGGAGAGAATGGAATGAGGAATGATGAAAGATGACCAAGAATGGATTAGACTTTCAATGTATGCAAAGAGATGCATGTATAATCATACAGAAAGAATCTTGAAATGCATGCTACTTACAAGCCTAATTGCATATCATGAGCCTAGGTGTTGCAAAGTGTTCTTGAGAATTGTTCATCAGAGCTGATGTTGATGTTAAGACGTTAAGGCCTAAACACAAAGTGCTTTCTATAAAAAAATAAATTAGGCATCATAAGTATGAATAATTTATAATGACATAATATTCCAATTATGTTGAGCCAGTTAAAATGTGAATACCTATAACTAAGGATAATGATAAAACAATGACCAAAACTAGAGTTATAATGATTTACATTAAAACATCAACAAAAAAATTAAAGACAAAAGAAGATAAACATAAATGAACCTAGGTTAAAATCAAGATATGATCAATCAAGAATTAATTAGGAATAAAAATGTTTAAAAACAAAAGGCAAGAACATCTTAATGACATGAGACCAAGATATAAATAATCAAGATTCATGTGAACCACCAAGATGTACTTGGAAATAAAATAAAATAAAGAAACAAGACCAAATAGGAAAACAAAAGACTAGAAAACAAAAAACAATCAAATAAACACATAAAATGTTTCTAAGTTTTTTAATGGTTTTATGAATTTTTTTGGAATTTTCCAAGTATCTCAACTCGATTGAGGATTAAGAGATATAGAATGGTCTAGCTCATGAAATAGTGAGAATGGACCAACTTAAAATGCTCATAATATGATGAGATCATATGATAAGAGGGACTGAGTTGACCTTGACATGAATTGATCATGGCCTATATAACCCCAAAATAATCCCAAGTCACATTAATTTTGTCCACACAAAAGGTGATGAAAAACTGACTAGGTCATAACAAGTTCACAAACAAAGGTGAATGATAAGATAAGTGATAATAGTAATGACCAAATGATGTGGCAATGCATGATAAAAAGGCATTGTACCTAATTTTCCCATAGGTGGTTATAATTAGGAAATAATGTCATAATACTGATTTTCCCAAAGGTGGTTATAATCAGGGGTACCAAAATAATACTGATTTGCCCATAGGTGGTTCTAATTAGTGATATAAAATAAGATTATAGATAAAAAATAACTTTCCATATCAAATGTCACACTATGTTCATAGACTGTCCTTCAAAACTAAATTTAAAAACTATTGAAACTAGATCAGAATCCCCCTGTAAAAGGTGCAGGATGAACCAAAGGAACCAAGATCAAAATGGGATAAATAAGATGACTACAAAGAAGCCTTGGTTAATAGTAAATAAATGGTATAATAAAAATGGTATAATGAAATGATCAAAAGAAAATTGGATACAGTGGCAACAAAGTTTCCCCCAAGCAATGACTAGATCAGATTTCTCACAAAATGGTGAGAGTGTTGGCTTAGGTTACTTACAAAATGGAGAGAGAAAGTTCAAACTTAACAATTGATCACAAAATGGGTAGAGCATGGGAAAGGGGTGATCGAGCTGACCTCAATAAAAATTGAGCACTACCTACATAGTCTCAAAGGACCTCAAGTCAATGTAGTTCAAATGGCATGGTTCATAGATCTCAATGCTATAATAATGCCTAAAAAGGGTCTATAGGGTTTTCCCAAAAGATGAAGCATGGTAATGGTAAATAGGTGAATGACAGATGAAAAATGGTTTTGTTGCTCTTATTGACAGGGAGATGTACATCATATTTAATATGTGAGACAACAAAAATGATCATATATATAAGTTTCTATCCAAAACCCTTTTGAAACAACTACTTTTTAAGAACTTATTGTTGATCTAGATCTCAATAATGTGTTTTTGATCTTCATAGATCATTGAATCTACTTCCTTCAAATGTCAAGACAAGATATCTTTATAACCTTGATAAAAGAAAGTTCTACTAGTGATGGTAAATAATGGTAGGATAAATGAGATAAGTGGATAATAAATAGGTGGGTGGTAATAGAATGTATAATGAATGGGAAATAAATGAAGATCAAGACTTTGAGTCACATGTAATGTTGTTGATGTCAGATTTGACATATTTTTGGTTGTGGTGGGGCTGAAGACCTATAAAGATGCTCTCGATAGGACCATTATATTATTTTGTTGCTTGATCTTGAGAGTAGCTACCATCTAATTATGTTATAGATTGGAAGATATTTTGATTTGTTCTTTGATATTATCTTTAGTAAATAATAAAAAACTTCTGTGCTCAACTATTGGTGCCTCAATGAGGTTTTCACCAATGAATTTATTCTGATCATCCCATAGTGCCTCTGAGAAAGTTTCACAAAGAGATGTTAACATTTGACTTTGATTGTCTTCTAGCACCTTCAAAAAGGTGTCACTAAAAGATGCTAAGTTTGATCTTTGCTTATCCCCTAACACCTCTAAAAATGTTTCACTAGGATATTCTTCTTTTGAATGAATGAATGTGGTCTTAGTCCCCTTGATATTCTAAAAATGATATGTCACCATGGATGTAGTTCAACAAAGTGTGATTCTGTCGGTCCTGATTGACACTTATGGGAGGTGGAATGTCAATATAATGGATATGTTGGGTGGTAATAATGGGATGGTGAAAGGTAGCACAATCCACATAAAATATACTAGGAGAAATTATGTTGATGCTAAATTAATCATCCTCAAAAAATATATAAGGATCACAAATATATTCAAATTGATCTACAAGGCACTTGTAACCAATGTTGTAAAAACCAATACTATAATCTATTTTTTACTCTGATTTCAAAGCAAGGGACTCTAAATTAAATGTCACAACTAATGTTGACTCTATTTTTGATGCTAAATCCAATGTCAACTCAAAAATGGAGCTTGATTCTAATATTGATTCTTCATCTGATATGGTTATTTTGATAATGTTCTATTGATTACTAAATTTTTGACAATTAATGGCCTATGATGGCATAATGGGCTCAATAAAAATTGATTCATCTTAGAAGGGTTCAACATATACTGACTCATCTAAGTGAATCCCCTTAAAAAGAGGGAACTTATTGAGGGATGTCTCGACAAAATAATGTCTATCAAAGTGAGACTCCTTAATGAGTGGGAAAAGATCAAGAGACAACTCTACCAAGACTGTCTTATCAAGGAGATGAGGCTCTTTAAAAATAGGTAACATATAAATAGGTAACTTATCACAATTTATCTTGTCACAAATGGGTGTTTTAACAATAAAATTTTGGTTTTGGTTCATAATTGGTTGCAAAAGATTAATTTTGAACACATTTTGATCCTTAGAAGATGGATTTTGAAGAGGTAATGGTTCTTTTTTAGGCTCGAAGATCGGCATAGAATTTATAAAGTGGAGAACATTTGGTTTAGTGAGAACAATGGTTTATGGTTCAATAATGGACTCTCCAAAGATTAGACTATTGAATAAGGGATAAAAACTAATTGGTTCATCAAATGGAGGTTCTTCAACAATAGGTTCATCAAAAAATGGTGATGGGTCAAGAATGGTAACAACTAGATGCTTCTTAGTTTGGTTGCTTGTGCAAACCAAAGGAGGAGGTCCTAATATGGTAAGAATTAGACACTTATTAGTTTGGTTACTTGTGTAAACCAAAGGAGGAGGTCCTAAAATGGTGATCTTGGTACATTGTGGAGTTTGATTACTTACACAAGCCAAAGCATCCAGTCTTCCTAATAAACCTAATCATTCCAATCATGATTTGGATCATAAGTTAGATCTTGACTATGTTCCCATGATTGATTTTTTGTGAGTTGGATATAAATCTATATAAAAAACCATATTTTCACCATAGAGGTCTTGACTAAAGTCATAAAAGTCATTTTGTGTGGCCATTCTATCATAAGTTGGATTATACATGATTTCACCATAAGTCTAGCTAGACATATTTGCATTTAATGAAGAAAGCTCTAAAAATAGAAAGACTTAAAGTTCTGCAAACTCTAAAAAGTGATGTTTAAAAGACAAAATGTTCAACCTTGGTTTAAATAGTGAAGCTACATGTCAAAATTAGTTTGTGCCAAGATTTAGCATAAAACAACCTATCATCAAAGGTTTTTGAATAAAGGTTGTGTTTTCCCAAACAAAGTCACAAAAAATTATGAGGATAGGCACTCGAACAAACAAACAATTAATAGTGTTCAAAATTGGGTAATCATTTGATCAAATCTATATAGCCCAAAATAAAAATATCTATGTACCAACCCCAAGAATTGAGGCCTAAATAAAAATCAATCAATATTTGGATCCAAACTTGACAAGGTTAATTAAAAATGCAATGTTGAAGACTAGGATTGGACCAAAAAATTTGAACAAGAGTAGATAGCATAACAATGCATAAACAAGGTCTAAATGGTATACATGACATGGTTTGAAACAAAATTAATGGTAAACAAGTTATTGAAACAAATTGAGCAACCTAACAGTGTAAGCATGCTTGAATAATGTGGTTAATTGTTATGTTTCAAATACTCAAAAACAAAAAAGGATTTGACATGATTTAGGCAGCATAACGCTACCCTTATTAACTCAAATAAATGATTTTGACATGGCTTATGAACAAAAAAACAAGTTTTAGCCTCAAAGCATACCAAGAAAATAATGACCAAAATACACTAAGTATAATCATCTAAATTCTAACAAGGGTATGGAAAAATAGGCTTGACTAAAACTAGCAAGGTTTCGATCATTCTAGGGGAATCAATTACATAATGAATTTCATGTCAAATGATGTAAAAGACAAGCATAAAAATTGGGTGACCATGGCATTGGCTAGTTGTAAAAAGGTGTAGTCCTTTTTACAACCACTACATCTTGTTGTTCACTCAATGTAGTGCAATGTCCAAATGCAGATATGTCTCATGTGCAAATCCAATTAGGATCTAAATGTAATCAATATCAAGAGGTGAAACCTTGGGTTAAATCTTCCCTAAATAACTCATGAGAGGTAATAACATCCCCCTCGCAAGTCAAGTTTGCATAAAAATAAAGAAATAATAAAATATAAAGACTTTAGGGTCATTTTCAAGATCACCCAAACATTAATGAGTTTTTGGGGAGTGCTTTAGATGACATTCTTTCTAAGACTTAGACTAGGCTACTTGCAATAGGAACAGTGCTTTTGATTCCAAGGGATCCCTAAAGGGGATAAATAGAAGAGCATACATGCAACATCCCTCTTTTTGCCAAACAAGAATTTAATCTAAACAACTAAGTGAATACAAAAAGCTTGAAAACATGAGTTTATTTTTAAGCCCAAATGGAAAATGAGGTGGTGTTCATTTGACCCCTTGGTATTAGTTGCGAACTTTGAAAACATTCACCATAAACATCTAATTTTTTTGTTAAACATTAAAATAAGGTTCCTAATTGATTTTTAAACATGCAAAAGGTGATCTAAAACATGTTTTTAGTAAATGTCAAGCTTGCTCTTACAATAAAAACATTAGAATGTCCTTTAGTCTTGAATCTCTTTTAGGTTTGAAACAATGAACTTTAAAAAAAAAGAGCTCTCATGTCTATGTTTTAAGAAAAACATGGTGACCGATGTCAATTACACTAGATAATCAATGATAGTTATCTAACTGACATCTGTTATACCAATGTGACTGATGACAACTATCCAATTGATATCAATTTTACTAACTGACATTGGTTACTTTGTAAACTTGTGAAAAATAAAAACTAGAAAAACAAAGTTATAAAATCAATTTGCAAGATTTTTAATGATCCAAATGAAGATTTTAAAGCTATAAAATGATCTTCTTCATGTGTGGGATGCATCTTGTCCCACCGGGTGTGCCAAGATGTAGAGAAGATTACAAAGTGAGTTAGTCAAGCATTAGTCCATAAATCATGAAAATTTCATAAATAACTAACTAACTAATCCTATCTATTCCTATGAGAATTACAAAGGATAACAATAAATAAAATGAAAGAAAGCAAACATCATATTACCTTCCAAAATGGATTCACCATACCCATGTGGCTCAAAATCATGTTTTACCTTGATCAAGCATCCTTGTCTTTGTCAAAAAAGGTGGCAAACTCCTCCAATGTCTCAATAACACTCCATAAAACCTAGGCTCATGATTCCAAATCACTAAACTAGCCTATCAATGAAGCTTGCAAACAAAATCAATGATCAAATACAAAGGATTTTGGAAATAATTTAACATTATAACTTTGCAATATTCAAGCTTAAAATTCATGTCCATGGCCTCTATATTTATATATTTTTGAGATTAGTTAGGATCAACCATGACCATCCATCTCAAGATTGAGATGTGTGACCATGGATAATTCTAATATTTAGATTAAACTCATAAATGTCCTCAAGATAAATAAGCATTAAAGAAGCATGGGAGGCATTAACTAGGCATGGGTGACCAATAATCTTGATATTTCATGCACTTATGGCTTAATGGATGCCACCCCATAGATGATGTCACTAAGTGATGCAGATATGCAAAATCAATTTACAATAATGAGATATTAAAAAATATGTATGTAATTTTTACTTGAGCTCTTAAATTGAATTAATTAGCTTAAGTAATTTTAATCAAGTTTAGTGCATTTTTTTGAAAATTGGTGCACAATTAATCAAAATAGTTAGAAAGTCATATTACTAGATCATAATTTGACTAGAAAGGAACTGGAAGGTGATGTTAGATGCATTGGAGATGTATTCCCATTTAGGATGTTACCAACACCAAATAACAAAGGTATGTGATGTATACCAATGAATTAGAAGAAAAGAGTGATCTAGAGCACTAAATGGTGAATTTGTCATTTTGACTTGAAATGATCTAATCAAAGTTAGTTGGCCTATAAAATATATTACCCTATTTAGGGATACTTTGACCTAAACTAGAACTTGTAAGTGACAAATTCAAACAATTTAGGGTGTTTTATGGATTCTAAACTAAAATGTGCATTTGAGTAAAATTCAAGTAAGATTGATAATTTTAACATAAATGGTGTTAGGAATTGGATGTCTACATCTTCTAATTCTATGTAAAAGAGTGAGCTAAACATATTGGATAATACATAAATGTCATCCAATCTAGACCAAATTGTGTAAATGTATAAACAATTAGTCAACAAAAAAATGTGCCTTTAGTTAACACCATGAATGGTTCACAAATATATGGGGAAGGAACTTCTACCTCTTAACTAAAACTAGCTACCTCTAATCCTCAATTAGTTGCTTCTTTAAGCACCCAACTGCAAGGATTAAGTAGTCTAGCCACAACCAGTGTTGTGACTCAACAAAACATGATGAATGTTACTCCACGACAATAGATGATGACTAACATTCCACAATAATAGGCATAATCCAACATATAATTCCATAGAGGTAAAACATTCTACCACCTCAATAGGGGGTAACAATGTTTTACCTCATTAGGTAGTGATGAACGTACCTCTTCAGTCATAGACCAATATACCATTACATTAAAAAATGATTCCCTAATCAACAACATACATCTATTGGTCAATGATAAATGTTGAACACTCTATAAGAATCTAATTCATAATATGGGTTTTCACAACTAAGAGATTCTACCATTCCACAAGTGCCACTCAGGTAAAAATTACCTTTTGTTCTACATGTACCATAAACTCAATGATAGGGCCTTGGTGTTAAGAACAGAATATATTGAGAGGGGGGTGAATCAGTATATTATATATCTTATAAATCTTTCCTTTAACCAAAATCTACTTAATCAAACATTCAAGCTATGCAATAAAACTCAAACAATAAACATCCACCCAAGATAGAGAGAGACACCAAATATAACGTGGAAACCCAATGTGGGAAAAACCACAGAGAATCAATCTCAAATATATTTGTGAGAACAACCCCACAAGAGGACCATACCCCTTTACCAAGTACAAACCTCAGCTATAATTTGTGAGTACCAACCCATAGGAGCTTCAAACCACTTTGTCGAGCACCAACCCAACACATATTCATGAGCACTAACCCATAGGAGCACCAACCCCTTTGCCGAGCACCAACACAGCAACAATTCATGAGCACCAACCCATAGGAGAACCAACCCCTTTGCCAAGGACCAACTCAACAACAATTCGTGAGCACCAACCCACAGGAGCACCAACCCCTTTGTGTATACCACACACCTATCTCTCAATGTTGCTATCTCAACAAATGATAGATCAATACAAAATCTCCTTCCTTTCTCTCACTTTTGCTCTTCTAAGCTAGATATAACAAATACAAATCATCTCTCACAATTGCTCTTCTAAGCTAGATATTATAATATCAAATCAACCTCTCACATCCACATTACAAATGGCTACTCAAGACTTTATTTATAGCTTTCCAAATGACCTTTGGCCTTCCCCCTTTGTGACCTTTCATTTCTCATGGAAAATGGCACCAATCTTGGATGACCCTTCATATCCAAGCATTTGAAAAGTCATGTGGTGACCCTTCATGACCAAAAATGTCTTTCCCACATTTTTCCTTAACTTTGGTGACTTTTTGTATTCCTTTAAGTGTCCCTTCATGAGAAATTCACCCTTTACTCTTTTGTCTTCACTTGGTGACTCTTGGTATTCCCCAAGATGACTCTTCATGGGAAAATGCACCCCATCCTTCTTTTGTCTTTATGCCATGACTCTTCATCTTCTCCATGGGCCCTTATTTTGTCTCATATGCAACAAAAAATATATTCGTTAATATTAAATAAATATTAACTCATATTAGCCAAGATAAACAATATTAAATGCAATGGGGCCTTTATCACCAATAATACTAAACTTTTGACATCAATGAAAATATTTCCAACAATCTCCCCCTTTGTCATTGATGGCAACCTCAATCCTGAAACTGCCACATCTTGTCACCTGCACATACTGTCATCTAAAAACATACAATAACTCCCCCTTACTGTAGCAACCTGTACCTATTCTTTGTACCTATTTTTTGCACCTGTACCTATACCTATTATTCTCCCCCTTTGACATCAATGGCAAAGGGCCTACCTGGAGCTAACACATAGCTCCCCCTCACTTGATGCTGAACATCAATGGTAGGAAGTAATAGCAATTACTCCCAACTCCTCTCACTGATATTTGAGAAGATATCTGATTTTACCTGTCCTTTGAGAATCTGCAATCAACTCATTTGAATATTTCCTTCCATATGAAACTTTAAGGTGTATCCTTGATCACATATTTGCCTTATGCTTATAAAACATTCTTAGTCTTGGTTCTACCATTATCCAAAAATAAAGTACCTTTTCTGGCTATCTTGGTAGTGGTCTTATCTCTGAATCTCACTGTACCACCATTGATCTTCTTTACTCTTATCTCCTATCATATACCTCAAACATCTGCTATCAATGAACCATGGCTGATCTTTATCTCTTACATGCAAAGCTGTTTGCACCAACATAGAATCTTCAGGTTATTTCTTCTACCATGAACATGTCTTAACCTTCTCCCTAATGAATGGAGCTTTGAAACTTTGATCCTTCTTGATTGAATTTGCAGGAGTATCCTTTTCTTTCTATCTAAAACTGTTAGCTCTTTTTCAACATTCTAATTTCTTATGACCATAATCATTTGAAATACTGCATATGCAAGAATCATTCTAATAGTCTCAAACCATAATACTAATGCAAAATTTTCTTCAAAAATATATTCCCTCAAAAGATATACAAATTAATTTGCCAAATCACCTTCTTGTCATGCAACATAACCAAGACCTAATAGCATCCACCATGCTTCAATTTTTAAAAGTGTCTCCTTGAAGCCTAGAAGAGACACCCCACACAATAGGATTCTAGAAATAAATCTCAGGAGATTCCTACATCTCCTCTGTTTCTTCCTTGATCTTCTTGTGTTTTTATTTTAGAATCTGTTTAAGCATGTCTAACCTTTTTGACTTACTAACCTTAAGATTTATGATGTTTTTCTTTTTCTCAACTTTTGCAACTATCTTATCTTGACAAAGCTCATGCTCAAATGTAATAGGAGATTCTTTACAATCCTTCATATCTGATTCTTTATCTAGTATAGCAAGTAATTCATTTTCACTCTTAACCTCAACCCAATCAACTTTTACTATTTTAGGTCTCCAAACTTGAATTTGTCTTTTCTCATATTTTCTAGAGTCTCTAAATCCTTTGAAATACCTTGAATATCTCTTTACTTTATTTTGGCATAATCTAACAATATGGCCAACCTCATGACAACAAAAGCAAACAATATTTCTCATACCTTTTTCTTGAATGTGATTGAGATCTCCCTTTGATTCATTGCGCCTCCTCATACAATATTTTTCCCTATGACCAACATGATGACAAACAAAACAATGGCCATGAAAAGAATTTGAAAACTTGAAAGCATTGGGCTGCCTGATTGGCTTCTTTGATTTGCCTGCAAAACCTGCATCCTTCTTTCCTTGGACTAATATTTCATGATCTTTCTCAACCTTGATTATAAGCTTCTCATGATTATCCTTTAAAGAATCTAACTCAACCTTCAAATGATTTCACTCTTCTTCTTTTGATGTTAAAATTGAAATTGCAACCTCTAACTAATGTTTAAGATCCTGAATAAATATCTTATTTTCTTTTACTTCTATAGCCAACTTAGAATCCAAGATACACACCTTTTCCTTAAGAGCCTCAACCATAGATTTCAACTCTTGATTTTCCTTCTTTAGCTACTTAGCCATCTGTGCTTTTCCTTTGATCTACCTTCAAGTTGTTAAACCCTTTCTGAAGGAACCTACTCTGATACCAATTGTTAAGCACAAAATATACTGAGAGGGGGGGTGAATCAGTATATTATATATCTTATAAATCTTTCCTTTAACCAAAATCTACTTAATCAAACATTCAAGATATGCAATAAAACTCAAACAATAAACATCCACATAAGATAGAGAGAGACACCACATATAACTTGGAAACCCAATGTGGGAAAAACCACAGAGAATCAATCTCAAATATATTCATGAGAACAACCCCACAAGAGCACCATACCCCTTTTCCAAGTACAAATCTCAGCTATAAGTTGTGAGCACCAACCCACAGGAGCTTCAAACCCCTTTGTCGAGCACCAACCCAGCACCTGTTCGTGAGCACCAACCCACAGGAGCACCAACCCCTTTGCCAAGCACCAACCTAGCAACAATTCATGAGCACCAACCCACAAGATCACCAACCCCTTTTCCAAGCACCAACTCAGCAACAATTCGTGAGCACCAACCCATAGGAGCACCAACCCCTTTATGTATACCACACACCTATCTCTCAATGTTGTTATCTCAAAAAATGATAGATCAATACAACATCTCCTTCCTTTCTCTCACTTTTGCTCTTCTAAGCTAGATATAACAAATACAAATCATCTCTCACAATTGCTCTTCTAAGCTAGATATTATAATATCAAATCAACCTCTCACATCCACATTAAAAATGGCTACTCAAGCCTTTATTTATAGCTTTCCAAATGACCTTTGGCCTTCCCCCTTTGTGACCTTTCATTCCTCATGGAAAATGGTGCCAATCTTGGATGATCCTTCATATCCAAGCATTTGAAAAGTCATGTGGTGACCCTTCATGACCAAAAACATCTTTCCCAAATTTGTCCTTATCTTTGGTGACTTTTTGTATTCCTTTAAGTGTCCCTTCATGATAAATTCACCCTTTACTCTTTTGTCTTCACTTGGTGACTCTTGGTATTCCCCAAAATGACTCTTCATGGGAAAATGTGTCCCATCCTTCTTTTGTCTTTATCCCGTGACTCTTCATCTTCTCCATGGGCCCTTATTTTGTCTCATATGCAACCAAAAATATATTTGTTAATATTAAATAAATATTAACTCATATTACCCAAGATAAACAATATTAAATTCAATGGGGCCTTTATCACCAATAATACTAAACCTTTGACATCAATGACAATATTTCCAACACTTGGTTCACAAGTTCTCCTTAATCAACTAAGTTTGACTAGTTGGCAGAAAGTCCCTATTTAATCTCAGTAGGTATAATACTTCATCCCTAGCCATATCCTTCTATCTTAGCCATAATTTCCCCAAAACTACGCCTATATACCAAATCCCAATTAGAATGCCATACCATAATAGATTTAATTCCAACAATTACATCCTAATCCATATATGTATATTCTTAGTTCATTCCCCAACCAAGCTGACATTCCATAACAAACCATGCCTCCATTATACCATGGTCAAATTACTCCATTTTTGACTACCTAGCTGCCACATCAAGCTAATGTTCCCTTTGATTTCTTCACACAATAGCTTCAATAAATGAAGGATACAATTGCTACCATCCAAGTTGGGAAATAAACCAAGAAGTTTAAGTTGGATGGCATGTGTTCCTACCCTTTCAACATTGAATATTTACAAATACCATTTCCTCCAAGGTAGGAACCACCAAATTCAACAAATACAAGAGTAAAGGCAACCCCAAGGCCCACTTAACCAAATTATTTATTGCTTACCAACTAGTGTCCTATAATGACATATACCTCCTAATATTATTTCTAGAGAGTTTAGAAGGACAAGATTTGGAGTGTTTCTTGAAATTACTCAATAACTCAATCTCTAATTTTGATGACCTTTTAGATAAGTTTTTACAACACTTCTCCTATAATCTCAACATGAGATTTTATTAGTAGATTTAACCTAAGCCAAACAAAAGGCTAATGAAATGATCTAGAGGTCAATTTGAATAAGGTCCTAAATCAGGCCAAAACTTGTACCATTTCAAAGGGATCATTAAGAGATTTTCAATGGTATGTGGAACTCCAAAAATAGAGTTCATTTACTCCTTATGCAGTCGATCAAAGTTTTAGTCAAAGTAGGTCAACAAGTGGTCAAAACTAGTCAAAAATTGAAAATTTGATGATCTTATAATGTTTATGAACTAGTTCCATGGTGTAGATATTATTGAAGGCCTTTTGACACATTTTATGGTTTGAAAAATGGAGTCTATATGTGCAAGTTATGACCAGTCAAAGTTATGGTCAAACCTGATGACATGGTAATAAAGTGACATGGCAATATGGCTTGACCCAAGTCATTAATATTTGTAAATTACACCATATTAAAGGGGGATAAACATATTTCATTATATATTGGGGAATAATTATCACTCCATATTTTTAAATGTTATGGATAATTTAAAATCCCATAAAAATTGGGTATGGGATAATTATAAAATTTATTAAAAATGATTATGGATAATCATCCCAATCATAAAAAGTGGACCTCCCAAAAGTATATAAAGGGGTGATGGGTTCTTTGGAAATAATTTATAATTAGAATTAGAATTCAATTAATTAATTCCAAAGTCTTAAAGCTCTCATGCTAGAGCTAGAGCTGAAGAGCCGAGAGCCAGATCTGAGAACAAGAGTTGAGAGCTGAAGAATTGAGAGCAAGAGCAAGAGATAATTCTGGTCATATGTTGAGTGTCTAGATTTGAGGTCATTTTATGCGTCAAAGTGAAGCTTTATAGATTGTGTAATGGCCAATATAGAGACTAGTCTACATATATCCTAAGTTTTGAAGGACTTAGAGAGCTTTACACTTCTTGGTGTAAAGTAGGGATTTGTCCTAGAATTCTAGATGATTTCAATGGTATGTTGAAATCCCTATTATGATTTTTTAAGACCATTTTATAAGTCTATTTTTAATAATTTTAGTGGGAAATCCATAGGATCGCAAGATTACATTTGTACGACAGTAAGGTGGAAGGTTTATTTGTGGGTTTACTAGGAGTTTTTGAAGCTCTATTATTTGAGTTATGTGCAATATTAGATTATCTATTTGATAATATTGAGGGTTGGCCATGTACTCACTTTTCAAGGAAATGGATTGGTTCATACTATAAGCAAACTTAGAGATGTAGGTATTATCAAACTTCATTACCATGTGTTTTTCATGAGTTGATTTTATTTGTGTATTCCTTTTCTACTTTTTGATTAATCATGTTTATTAGTCATTATTGAATACATATTTATTCAAATTTAGTTTCATTTCCTTAAGCATTTTTGGGAAATTGAGTAATTTGAAAATTAAGATCCAAGATAAACTTTTTTGCACAAAAATTAGTGCCAATTTATGGATCATGAAAGCTTCATGAGTTATCTACATTGATGGAGAGTAATTTCTAACTGATTTACTCACAATTTCCTAGATAAACAATTAGTCACTATGTTCACCATAAATTTACACAGTGAGATATCTTACCATTTAGAACTACAATGTGCACACACTTTCAAGGAAATCATTGACAAAGGTTTGTTGATCGAAAGAGCCCTTATTAACAAAGGGATCATCAAGATAACCTAGTCAAATTAGAACTAGATTCAAAACCAAAACAATGGCCAAAACCAGAACCAAATCTAAGTGCAAGCATCACAACCAACCTAAGACACTAATTATGACAAACCCAAGTAGTTTAATCGCAACAAGAATGTTGTTGGAAATAGAATAACTGAGTCACGACATGTCTAGATGGTGAAAACAATGTTTATTCACCCTACTTTGCATATGCATATTACTCCTAACCAAAAACTTCTTTAGTAAGTGCATCTTTTGAAGTAACCTAGACTAGCACAACAAATACAATAACTTTTTCCTTTGTAAACCCATCTTCCAAGGAGAAATGTGCTTACTCAACGTATCTTTAGTGACCTTTGATAACCCATTGAAGCTATGTTTCAAAAGTTATCCATCACTAATATAATTAATTGGCCTATTCTAAATCACTATCTTTAGGGCATTCCTTATCTGAATTGGTATAGACAAAAATAATTTTGTGAGCACCATCGCGTTAATGGACATAATTTGCATCATTGTGTACAAATCAAGCATATTATTTAAAATATGTTGGAAAATGGGGAGATGAAATTAGATAATGAAGATTCCACATATAATTATAACCTTAGTATCTATCAAAACCCCTTTTCATAACCAACAACCATCAATAATAGTAACAAAGGCTAGAATAATAGCCATAATAGTATTAACAATTGAGCTAGAACCAATAGTATTAGAAACAACAAAACCAATGTGAACTAAATAGATGAAACCAAGGCTATATTGATGCCTGTAACCAATAGACCTACCACATAGTTTTACATGACTATAACAAGGTTGTAGGCCATGTTTTGAGAGGTCACATTTCTACCTTTTTTATTAATCCAAGACCAATTACCAATCAAATAAAACTATTTCTAATAAATTCTAACCAATTAAACTATACTAGTGATCCTTCCTTGACTTGGGACCACAAATAGGCATAGAAAAAAGTATTGATTACTAATTTTGGACCTCATACCAATAACTCATCATTGACCCATGACTACACATAAGTGCACTGGCAATCAAGATTTATCTTATATGGTCCCCTCCACCATCATTTACTAGAGATAAAATATAAGATTACCATATATTACCATAATCATGATTCAGTGATAAAATATTACCATACCAATCCCAAAACCATCAACCACTTCAACCATCTAACCCATCATTTTGGCTAGGAATAAGCCATTTACCATTGTGAAGGAAAAGATGTTTGATATTGTGGAATATTACAAAATATGCCAGTAAAAATTTCCATTTTGGATTTGTTATGTACATCTACAATCCATAAGACCATCTTAACAAAGTTTTTTTTAGCCAATATCAAATTCCTAATGACATATCTTTTAATAAATTCCAAGCTTTGGTTGGAAATTTAGCCCTAGTCCAAAAATTAACCTTCGACCAAAGTGATATGTCATCCCTTGGCCCTCTTCATAAAAATACATTATACATTGAAGTTATTATAATGTGACACAAATTAAAACATATCATCATAGACAATGGATCAGGTCTAAATATTATGTCTCTAAATATTATGAAGCTTCTCAAATACGTGATAACTGATTTCCAACCATAAATGATCATAATCAAGGCCTATGAAATGAAGAATGGGAATCATAGTGAGCCATCTGCTTGGTAAATATCATTGGGCCTTTAAATAATGATATATTATACCATGTGTTAGACCTTAATTTATTATATAATTTTATCTTAATAGACCTTGGGTACATGATATTTGTGCAATCCCTTCAACATTGCACCAATGTATCAAGTTCTCTCATTCATGTATGGAGGTCACCATCCATGAAGATTTCCAGCCATACGAGCATTATAAACATTTAGAGGCTAAATACAAAAGTTATAACTACCATTTTGGTTTGAATATAGTTGTCAATAAATACAAAGGTAAGGAAATACTTATCGATTCACCAAAGGCCAATTGCATTGACCAAAATATCCTTGATTCCCTTTCTCATATGCTACCTCCTAAAATGTCTAATCATTATACCATCTCAACTAATATCCCAAGAGAATATTTGACTCTTGATACTTTCCATACTTCCAAGCTTCCATAGAACCTTAATTCCTATGGAAGACCTAAATCCAAACCACCCTACATGGAATGCTAATGCAAGGGAAAAGCCAAACTACATAGTCTAACACCTATTTCACACTAGCTACTGGCCAAGAATAAGACCCTATCATAGATGATGAATCTTGGTTGTATAATGATAAATTGGCTAATTTTTATCAAAATTATAAGTGTCCTATTCTTAATTAAATCATGGAGAAACATGCCTATAAAGGAGGAGGCCTTGGGCCCAATCAGTAAGGAGCACTTGAGCTAATTTCTTCCACTTTGTATAAAATAACCTATGGTCTCAGATTTAAACTACATGGGGGTGACACCATATAAATTATTTATGTCCCAACACCAATGAATAGTGATGATGATGTTGATAGTGAATCAGAGTCTAATCATATCCCTTTTGATGATCTAGCCAATACCAATTTGTTTGACACCAATTACATTTGTACCCTTAAACTAGTCATTCACAATAATCCACTTCCTCTTTATCATCCTCAACTTATAGACTGAGACCAATAAGAATCCATAATGCCTGTAGATAAGTTTGAAAATGATGGGGCCTTCTACAAATTTCTAAGCCTATGAGATAATGTTCCATTAAGAGAACACAAACAAGGGTTCTAAATCAAACTGGATCCTACAACCTATTTTGGAGAGTGAGTAAACACCCTTGGCCACAAACAAATTAATAAAACATTGAGGTCCCAAAGTTAAAACTTCTTTGAGGCACTTTTTAACTAGGGTGAAAGTAAAGATAAAGTCTAGTCTAGTGGTTAAAATCTATTTTAGGCACCATTAGATGGGGGTGTTCAACCTTCCTCTAACATAGCTTAGGAGACCACCAACAATGAAATTGCCTATGGGTTCGAGTTCAGCTTTGAAAAATAGAAATCTTTTGATTGAATTGTCTAAGAGTTTATAATAATATTTTTCACATGTCCATCCCTACCATTAGGAGATTATTATTCCTTTTACCTCTAATAACTTGAAGATCTAGACCAAATAGAAGAATCTACCATTGTATGCCAATTTAAATCTTTGCCAACTATTCTAGAATATGGTTCAATGCTTCTTGTGGAGGATACTACAAAAGTTAACATGAAGAATATAAATGGCCCCCAAATGGATCAAATTAGGCATGTCCCTTACTAAAGAGGAAAGTGACATCTTTATATCCCTTTTACGGTAATTTGTTGATATATTTGCTTGGGCCTACTCAGACATGCCTAGTTTGGACCCTACCTTGGTTTTACACCACCTTGTGGTACATCCTGATGCCAAACCTATGAAACAAAAATTACACAAGATGCATCCTCAAGTTACTATATTAGTAAAGAAGGAGTTTCAAAAACTCTTAGAAGTGAGATGTAATTGACTGAATGACTATTTAGAGTGGACCTCAAATGTTGTTCCAGTTAGTAAGAAGCCTGAAAGAATCAAATATGTATTGATTTTAGAGACATAAATAAATCCTACCCCAAGGATGAATTTTTTTGCCAAAAATTGACATGATAATTGACTCCACAGTGGGTTATGAAATGCTTTCACTAATGGATGGATTCTTAAGGTATAACTATATCCATATTACACTAGAAGACCAATATAAAATAATGTTCACCACTTTATAGGGAACATTCTATTATTAGGTTATGTTATTTGGTCTCAAAAATATTGTGGCCACATACCAAAGAGCCATGACCATCATATTTCATGATATGATGCATGACATTTTTGAAGACTACGTTGATGACACACTAGGAAAATCCAAGACTAGGATTAGTTATCTACAACACTATAGAAGATATTTGAGAGACTGCATGAATACACGTTTGACTCAATCATAAAAAGTGTGTTTTTGGAGTTACTTTAGGTAAATTTATAGCTTTAATTTATCTTTTTGATGCATTGAAGTCAATCTAACCATAGTAAAATCCATTATAAAGATGTCATTACTGACTAATTTGAAGTAGCTATGCAGTTTGCAGGGCAAAATCCAATCTATCAAACACTTCATTTCTTATTTGAATTATAAGTGCCATCCTTTTACACATATGTTGAAGAAAGGGGTCACATTTCATTGGGATGAAGAATTCTAGAAATATTTTTAGTGTTTAAAGGACTATCTTGTCATTCTACATATTTTGTTGCCACCAATATCAGGAAAGTCATTCTTACTATACCTATCAGCCATAGATAAAACCTTGGAGGAACTTCTAGCTCAGCATGATGATGATATAAAATAACATGTCATGTACTATCTAATCTTTACATTAGTCATGTAAGAGCATAATTATATGACCATTGAAAAATCCTATTTAGGTATGGTCTTTGCAACTCATAAATTACAACATTATATGTTAAATAAGAATATCATGGTTATTTCAAAAGTATATCCATTCAAGTATCTACTATCTAAAATAGATTTACAAGGCCACATGGCTAAGTGGATCATGTTGTTCAGTGAGTTCAAAACAGGAAACATCAACCAAAAAGCCATCAAGGGATAATTACTTACATATTAACTTGTTGAAGCTTTCCTTATAGATATAGAACCACTAACATTTCATTTCCTACATGGATCCATTATGACTATCATTGAAATATCTCTTGAGGAGTAGTAATGGAAGTTTTATTTTGATGGATCATTCACTACACATAGATCAGGGGAAGGCCTTTTTATTTAAAACACCATAGGGGAATCTTATCCCTAAATCATTCTATGTAAACTTTCCTTATACCAAAAACATGGTCAAATATGAAGCACTCATCATAGGGCTTTGATAGGTAGTACAATGAAACATTCAACATCTCAAGGTTTATGGTGATTCTTAATTAATCATTAATTAGGTTATAGACCAAGGATGACAAGCTATTACCATACAAGGCCATGGTCGACACTCTCAAACAATAGATTTCTAATGTATAATTTGAATACATACCAAGGGTCAATAAAAAAAATAGTAGATGCCATGGCCACCATTGTATCTTTGATTCATCATACAAACATGGTAAAAAAATACCAATTCCTCATTTAGAATCTTCTAGTACCAGCTCATGAACCTTCAACCATCATAATGATCTATGATATTGTTGGTCTCACAAATTCATCCCTAATCATCATGTGACATCACAACAATCAATTTGGATTATGGACCTATTAAGTGGGGCACATGAACAAATATAAAATATTAAAAGAGCTAAATGGCTAATTATAATTAATTAACAAGCTAAACTAAATTAAATGCCATGTTGAACTATCCATTTGAAATTAATGACTAACTAAAAAAGGAAATGTAAAAATGCCAATATCCTAGCCTTTCATCATGACCTTTGTGAGTTGTTGACATCTTTGAGAATATCCTAAAATATCTCATTTTGGAGACCCATGCCTATTCATTGCAAATCATTATTAATTGATAACTATTAATTCTACTAGGGTTAGTATTGACTCACCTAAGTTAGGTTTGAACCAATTCCATGTTTAAACTACACCTTAACTCATCTAAGGTTGAGATTAGTTCCTAAGCTTATAAATACAATGTCTTGCCTATTGAATTTTAAGTTATTTTTTGGGTGAAAAGTTATCATTCACAAATGACTTCAAACCTTTGAGAACAATAGTGTTATAATGAAAAAATTGCCTTACAAGTAGTGTTATAATGCTAAAATCTTGATCCAAGACACAACATAAGCCATGGTTCCAAGGAGAGAAGGAGATACATAACCTCCATTGCTAAAGACTCTTTGAAGCACAAGCCAAATAAGCCACTCAAAAATACATTTGGAGATCCCAATGAAGGTAAAGGATTTAGTATCTTTTTCATTTTAGTTATTCTTTCACTTGTATTTTGTTAACTAAGCTCACCCCTAAGATCTAGGCTTGGAGTGTAAGTTTTAGTATGTTTATTGAAGTTTTTATTTCTTGAAATAACATGTTACTAACCTCTATTATTATATTCCTATGATCACAAACATCCTATGCCAACAAGTAAACATCAAATTCAACAAAAGATGTAAATTACTTATGTTGTTTTTATCTCTATTTTGTGATCATGTTTACTATGTTATGCTCCCCCCAGTTCTTAGGCAAGAGTGTTTAGTTCTAGTGTATTTTTATTCTTGATTTTTTTTATCATTTTGACTAACAAGGAACTAATCATCATTTGTGTGCTCTTCAGATTATGAAGATATGTTATCTTGATTGTACCATAATAATAATTGAAAGAATAAGAGCACCCATTATGTTTTTACCATGCCAAATCCCAAATAAGGTGGATAAACAAGAGATTATCGATTAATTATACAACATTATAGATGAGTATTTGGGCCTTAAACATTATAATTATTATTACAAGACCCCATTAAGCATCGAGCAACTTTAGTTTGTAATGTTTGCACACTTAAACTAGGTGGGAAAGGTTTGATCCCATTATAATTTAAAGGCAAACCAATTAAAATAAAGTGATACCAAGGGAAAAATAGAAACTATCTTCAAATATTTAAGGAGAAAATGGGGCGACTGTTAGACATGGTCACTGAGAGTATGAACATGAAGTTATTTTTTTGAATGTATCAGATGATTATAAAGTTTGGACCCACATGAGGGACAAAATAATATCAATGATTTTTTCTCAATCCATTTAATATAACCCAAAAATTACCAAAGAGTAGGCAAATTAGTTGTGTAAGTGTATCCTTAAAGGTCTAAAACTCTTCTAAAAATGGTCTTTTTCTTTATACTTGTAGCTTATCTATATAGGTCTTCTTATGAGTTTTGGTAAATTTCAAAGTAAATCCTACTATAATCATAAAAAATGTCCATTATATACTCATTATAATTTGTTTCATTCAAACAATAGGTTTCTTAAACATTCACAAACACAATCCTCAATTGGAACACAATTTTCTAGTCCTTTCTAGGCCTATTAAGTCTGTAAAAACAAATCAGTCTTGAATAATTTATCCATAAAAGATTATAAAGGATGAAAATCACTTGTATTATATTTTAATCATTTTAAATAGTACATTTATCAAGTTTCAATATATTTGGATGAGAAAATCAAAAGTTATAGGTGTTTATGATAGCCTAAACCTTGTTTTAGGTCTAATTAAGCCTAAAAAAAACACAATCATTTATATCTAAAATTTTGGAGATTTGTAAGACTTGAAACCAATTGGAACATGTGAATTATGTATTTATCCATCTACCCTCCAAATTTTAATTTTTTTAACAGTTCATTTAGATTTTAGAGTAATTTTGGTGCACTAAACCCTAAGCTAGGTTTTCATAGGCAAGAATAAAGAAAAATGGATATATTGAATTGTAAGGACTATCAAACTTTGATTATAGTTATATAACTTTTGAAATTTGATTTCAAAATTCTATTTTATATAGTTTTGTCTTGATTAATGGAAATTACCTATAGAAATCACTTTTTCCCTTAGACCGTGTACAAGGAAAGCCAAATCTTAAACCCTATACTTGATCAAAACATAAAAAATGATAACAATATCAGATAATATCATATAAAGTTCATACACATTGAAAAAAAATCAAATCATAACTTTAAAATTATATAAAACTCCTTATTTCATAAAAATTCTTGAAAACACAATCTATACAATCTTAAAACTATAAAAAACTTTCAACAACCACTTTATAGACCTCTAGATTCAAGTTTATACATGATTATATTATTTATTAAGATCCTCAAATCTTGTTTTAACATATATCCCATTTAAATTAAAATATAAACTTGATTTATTGTCAAAATAATTCCTCAACTACCCCTAATACTCATCAAGATGCTTTATTTGGTCTCTATCCTATGTTAGATGAAGCTTATCAAGGTAAGAAACATAAATTTAAACATTTAAAACCAAGATAATGAGTAAATAGTATTTACAACATGTTAAAATACCCCAAGGATCACTCACATAAGGATCATGATCCTTGAAACACAATATAATTCATTGAATAGGCCAAAACTAATTAAATAATTATTTGTTTTTGGTAGGAAAATCTCAAAACTCTCCTAGATGACCTATAATCTACAACTAAATCCCATGTATGACTTATTATTGAACCAATATGACTTATAAGATCTCATAAGATCAAAAATACTACAATTTGTCTATATACAATGATGTACCTCCATCATAGTCCTAAGGAATAAAAGACTTATTCATGAGCTCCTGGTCATGAAATCTCCAACTCTACTCCTATACATGTTATTATCATTTGTAGGTGCTTCTGACAAATGTTCTTCTTATCTTCAAAATTTTTCCTCTCTTGGTTAGTCAAACCTCTTAGTTTATGTCCTCATAAATTCCATCACCTATTTGACTGATGTAGACCTGTTTTGTATTCAAATGTACATCCAAATAATTATACTTTACTATATATATCTTGAAACTTACATTTTTATTTAAAAATAATTCTATTTGAAGTTTTATCAAAATATTGAGTTGTATAAGTTACAACTTTATTTTTATAAAAAATTACCCAAATTTCTTTAGGTTCATTTTCTAAGAATCCATTCACAAGTCTTTCTTTATCACTCTTCTTGTATTCTTCTCATGATTGGACTACCTTAGTACTAAGATACTTTCTTCATTTAGTTATTTATTTTTACTTTCAACTTCCTCTTATCTTCCTTTTTTGAACTTGCACATGGAGTAAATACATTAAATATATCAACATGTTCTTTCTGACTTTGAGGTCCCTTCTCATCAATTATGAAGATTGTCTTCTCCTCGTGTACATCAGCTTGCACTTAAATCATTTATTTTTGCTCCTCTTTGATGAATATACCTTCTTCTATGGACTATTTGTAATATTTTTTCTTATCACTATTTTTATCATCAACTTTAAGTTTTTCATTAATTTTTTCATTACAACTATATTCTCTTCATTCACTTGTTCTCTTAAAAATTTGCTTCTCATATTACCTTCCATGTCAATCTCCTTTTACAAATTAACTTTTACAATGAATTATTTAACATGGATTATGTTTCTTATTGATGATAACTCACTTTATAAATCATTAATCGCCTCATTCACATGCTCATCTTAATAAATATGAGTTTCTAATGTTAAATCAGTTACCTTAGTACTTGACACCACTATTTTTGGTTTAGAAAATAATTCATCCTTACCTCTTCTTTTTTATCCTACTGCAATAATTATTTGTCACTTTTAAACAACACCTTAGAATTGTCATCCATTGTTACATTCTCCTTTTTCAATGGTATAAGTGTGTGCTTATTTCAATCTTTTTCAAAAGTGCAAGTGGTTATTCTCCCATCATGGATGGATTTATTGTAAAATTTATAAGGTATATCCAAAAAGACATGGAAAACATCCACAAGAATTACATCGCATATTACTTCATCCTTATAACTACCTGTCTGAAATTCCTCTTTACATTGTTCATTTACCAAGACTTAATGTCCTTTTCGTAGAAAGGACATCAAATAAGGGTTTGATGTGTTGATTTGTTCAAGCCTAACTTGTTAACCATTCCTTATGAAACTTTATTATTATTACTTCCACTATCTATAATGACTTTATAATACTTATCTTTAGACTTGTAAATAGTTCTAAATAAGGTTTTCCTTTGAGCAGGATCCTTGATCTCCTTGTTGGGATTAAACAACACTCTCTTCATGAGAAAAGACTCTCCTACCTCAATTTCATCCTCATAATATGGTGATCCAACACTATCTTCTTCATCATCTTGTATAATTTTATTACTACCTCCAATCTTTGCATAAATTATTTGAGGATTCTATGGGCACTCATATGATCTATGCCTATACTTGTTGTATTTAAAACACCTACCCAAAAATCTACCTAAATATATACCTATTGCATATGGTCTTATACCTCTTAATGATTATCATCCTATCATGATTTGACCTTAATTTTGTGAGTTACTTTCTCCTTCATCATGTACCTGAAATTGAATTCTATGTGCATGCTCTCCTCTACCTTTAAAAGTTCTACTTCTATACCTTGAGTGTTGAGTTTGCTTTTTAGACAAGTTTTCTTTTGATTTCAAGGAATATTGATATGCATCCTTAGATAATCTTGGTGATATAATACTAATATCATATTTTATTTTTAACCTTAATCCATTTGATGTATCTAGCCACCTTTTCAACATCTTATTCAATACGACTATCGCTGATGGTTAGCTTATATAACTTCTCTATATAGTTTTTGACTATCATCTCCTTTTGCCTTAGGTTTTTAAGCTTCTTTAAAAGATTAATTTTTTAGTATTTTGGAATGAATTTTAATTTATCTTAACCATAATTCTATCCCAATTATTGATCTTAGGCTTTCTTTTCCTTCTTTCATCTTGAACTCCATCCCAACATAGAGACACTTGAACTTTAAATCTAGTAACAAAAAAATTTAATTTTTTTCATCATATATTCCTTCATATTCAAAATATTTCTCCATGCTATTAATCCAATGAACCAAATCCTCCACATTAAGGCTACCTTCATACATAGGTACCTCTAATTTGGGTTTAGAACTAACCCCCTTGATTGCTCGGATCAATCTCTCTTCTTCTCTATCATATGCTTCCTCTGAATCTACCCCTTATTCTTGAGGCCTTTCTTTCTCTTCTCTATCATTGAAATCTCCCATGTAAATTTTTATCCTATAAGTAAGATCCATAGCCTACAACATGGTTGGGATATTCCTCATCTCAAAAGCAACACTGCTTGAGTAAGTTGTCTCCTTTGACCTCTGCCACTTGCTCTAATTTCCATCATATCAAGTTCCTTTCACAAATTAACAACAAATAAATGAGATCATTTCAATATTAAAATAATTTAAGCTATATCTAATACCAATATGGTGAATTGGATCCTTAAAGGTCTAAAACTCTTCAAGAAATAGTCTTTTTCTTCTTACTTGTAGCTTATCAATATAGGTCTTCTTATGAGTTTTGGGAAATTTCAAAGTAAATCCAAATATAATCATAAAAAATTGCCTTTATACATGTTTTAAAATCAATTTACACACTTGGAGAGGGTTATTTGGGATCTATCCAACTGAGCTACATAATGAGAACAACCTCAAGATATGGGTATCCTATGGTGAGATTGAACCTCCAAACAAGGTCAACTTCCTTTTGATGGATCACCTAAACTAATGTTACTAATTTGAAAAGGGTTGGAAAGGCGGGAATAAGGATCTTAATAAGGCTAACAAGGTGATGCACCAAATTAATTAAGACACCCATATTCTTGAACCTATACTATATTAGCATAAGATGATGTTTGTTCACATAACCTCATAAACCAACTAATTACATAAGTATTTCATGAAATAGGTTCACCAAGAAATCAAATAACGAAAGATGGATTCTAATACTCACACTAAGAATTAATCAATGGAAAAATAACACAAATGTAGACCTAAAAATAGGTTGAAAGCACCTTAAAAGAGGTATGTAGAAGGACAATGGCCTAGGAATAATTTCCTTCACAATATCAACGTACACAAACTTACTAAAGAACTAATCAAAGGTAGAAGATAGGTGAAAAATCATCTTATTACATCAAGAGGTAGTTCTTAAATAATTTGATAGGGTTTATCCTAGTTAAATGAGAGTCTCCTTGATTCTCAAAAGTCTCTAACTAATATATAAATTTTTTGAGAACCTTTTACAAATGTGAAAGAATGGGAGATATAGGGGAGATGGGAAGAGAGAGAGGGGGAACACGCAATAAAGTATCCATAAATGAGCTACCACTATTTTTTAATGAATGCTCAACCACATTTTATCAAATCAAGACTAATCTATCATAGATAGATCAACATTTATTTGTCCCAATAGCCTTCGAGCTCTTTCATTGGCTGAGAAACATAATAGGATACAAGACCTTCTTGATGATGATAAGCCATGATCTTAATATAAATGTAAAAAATCTTAGAGACCCTAAAAATCTATTAAATGCTCCAACTATTTTTTCCACCCACTAGATCTCCACCTTGGGATTCTATGCCATCTTGCACTTGACTTGTTTATAAGGATAAAATCCTCATATCTATAGTCTAACAGAGCCATGATTATGTCTTTTTTGAGAGGCTATAGGTACCTTCTTGTCAAGAGCGTGACTATGTAGAAGATGAGACACTTGTTCATATCTTGTTTATATCATCCCCTACTCCAAAATTGAACGTAGTTTTATTATAGATTGAAAACCAATCCATTTATTGGTTTTCCAATAGTTATCATGTCAATGAATGTCTACCAGGCTTCATATCCTCATCATTGATCTTTATTAGGTTTAAGTAAACATATTATTCCTATAAACCTTTTGGAAACCAAGAATTTATTTCATACAAGGATCTTCCTTCTAAAAGAGTAATGAACACAACCATGAAATAATCTTACAACTTAGGAAAATGGGGTCAATAGGTTTTAAATATTTGATCAGAGGTCCTGACAAGATTTATTTGTGATGAAACTTTATCATTGACCATACTAACCATATAAATATGTCTCATGTTTAATGGTGCTCAACTGAGCTCTAATGGTGGCATATGTCCTTTGAAATTTTAGCTCTAGTTTGACCTAGGTCACATTTTTTCTCTATTTAAAGTTTCTTGGATTTGAATTTTAATATCGACCACTAATCTTGATCTAGGATCATATATTATGATTTTTATCAATATTTCATGCATTTTATAGGTCTTGTAGTTAGTTCCCATCTAGTTCCTATGTGTGCACCACATGGTGACCTTGCATGCTTCCTAATCTTGTTAACTCTTTGACTTTACTCCATATTGTTAATTTATTTTTGCACATATCAATGCCTAACATTGATTTATTTAGGTTTATTTATGGTCACAACACTTTGTAGTATCACATTCATCTCTGGGATCCACTAACTTGTTGACCTCTTGATCATCATTGATCCACACATGTACTATTAAATGCACTCCATTGATTTGTCTAGACCCACTGACTTTGTCCTTACCCATGCACCATTGTATCTGATCTAAGCTTCTACGATCTCAAAAATTGTTAGATTTAAATTCAACCTCAGGATCCCTTTGAAATATTTGAACTCAAATGGCTACTTCTTGTGGCTTAAATTGTATGTTCACATGCACATCTTACTCTACTAGCTCAACTTTGAAGGCTTATATCTTGAGATAGACAACTCATCAGATACAAAATTTATAGGGGACCCTATTGACATGAAAAAAATAATTTCCATATGATTGTTTGGTTTGAGAGGATTTTTAAGCACACTTGTAAAATCATAAGCAGATTGACCTGCTCATTTTTATGTGATGTGTTGAGATGGTCTGATTCTTCTAGGCTTGTGCTTAAATTGTTGTTTGGATTTTCAAGGCTCAAATAAAGCTTCAAGACTTATTCAAACCTACTTCATGCTCCTTGAATGCCATTAACACCATGGAGACATAATATAAAACCTTGACATGAAATTCTAGACCTACTTCCCAAAGATCATCAAATCACACTTTAATATTAATTAAAGTGTTTCAAAAGATTTTCAAGCAATATTTGATCTTCTCCTTTCACTATTTAATATTTTTATGTGGAACAAAATTAGCCAACATTTCTAGAGACATTCTAGGATTGCATGCTTACTATGCAAAAACTAATAGCCTTAGCTAATCCATTGGGCAAATGGAGTCAAGTCCTTCTTGGAGAAACTATTATAGAACTAGTACAAGGATTCCATTTCTTGAAAACATCCTCTTGAAGTAATAAGAACCAAAATAAATAAAGCAATAATATGCTCAAGACACTTATGGGAAGGGAAACACACAACTGAAAGAGATGTGCTCAAGGCACTTAGAAGAAGTATGGAAAACTACTCTAATATGTACAATATTATATAATGGTTAAAAAATCTATTAATAAAAAGTATTTAAATGAATGAAATTGACTAGGATGGGTAATATCTCTCCATCCACCTGGGCAAGCTAAAAAGCATTATGTTGTTTGTAACCATAGATTAAATAAGGACCACTTTATAATCTATAAAACTTGGTATGGTTGTTTTGCTTGGCCTTATTTGAATCCCACTTGAGGACTAGATCCCCTTATTTAAACTCCCTTGTTATGTCCCTTTTGTCAAAATCTCTCTTGACATGAGCTTGATGTGACTCTAATGTCTTCATTTCAAGGTCCCTAGTTTCTTCCAGCTCCATGAGCTCTGTCATCCTCACACTCATAGGCTCACTTTCCATCAACTCAAGTTGATGAGATAACTCCAAGGTAGGTATTTCAAGAGATATGGGCAATCTAGCTTCCCTTATATATACTAGGACATATGGATAAGTGTCAATGGAAAATTTGGAAGTCATTATGTCAGCCCATAAGGTTGTCCTTATCTTTGTGTGCCACACTCTTTGATTCTCTTCCATTATCCTCTTAATAATCCTTAGCAAGTTATTGTTTGTGGAATATATAAGTCCACTGCCTTAGGGGTGGTATTTAGAGGATGTACTAAGGTATATGCCCAACTAAAGTTCCCATTCACTTTTTCTCATGCCAATAAATGCTAAGGCATTATCTAAAATTATTGTGGTTGGTACACCAAACCTAGTCATTATGTTATCATATAAGTCCAAAATTATGGTTTCATTAGCTTATTTGAGGGCAATTGCTTCCACCCACTTGGTAAATTAGTTAGTAGATGTGATCACCCATTGATAAAAATTATTTTGGATAGGGACTAAGGTGTTAGAGGTATTTATATTATTTGGATTATAATTGGTTTGCCTAACATAATTAGGCTACCCATGTCCTTAGCCTTGACCTTAGAATATTCATTTATAGGGTGGCCTACTTTCTTGATAAGACTACTCTTGAGTTTGCTATGGAGCTTGATAAGGTCTATTGAATTTAGCTTGATGCCTCTTCACATTCACCAATTCATTTCCCAAGGATTGAAGTATGCAATTAAGCCATTACAAATTCTTATGTTCTTGGGAGTCATCAGGTTGACTAGTGGAAGGTTTTTCTTGCTTGGGTGTAGGTATGGAATTAAGTGTTGGCATAGGAGGAATTATATCAAGGGGAATAATAAAAAATAGGGGGTGGTTGGATCTTAGGGAATAAAGGTATTGGTGGTCTAGGTGTAAGCTTGCCAGATTATACTAGACAATTTTCTACTCTGATAGCCACCTCATAAGCATTTGGTAATGTGTTTCCTCACATAGACTAGATCATTACTATAATTCCAATATTTAGAGATTTTAGGTATTAAAGGAAAGCAAATTTAGGATTAGGCCTAACAAAGGCTAGAATTTTGTCCCATGTCTTTTCAAATATTATGTTGAAATCCTGCATGACTTCAAGATGAGCCCTCTTGATTGTGGTTAACTACTTTCCAAGTGATAAATTGTCACTTTTGTCTTCAAATATCTTTCATAATGTATCCCCTAACTAATCCCATGATGTGATAGAGTTGGTAGCAAGGATTATATCCCAATCTAGGGCTTTACCCTTGAAAGAGATGGCCAATAACCTAATGGCTACATTTTCCTCATTGACATTATGAATATTATAAAAATTGGCTACATCCATGAGGTTATAATAAGGGGTTTTAGATTGGTATCCTATGAAATAAGGGATACATGTAAGAGTTGTGACTAGAATAGGGTCATATTGTTAGATTTATAAAGGACTTTCACCATTACAATCCATAAAAGGAAAAGCTCTAGGGGTTGTCATGGCTATGAAAGGATTTAATAAATATCTTCTTACAGATGTAGGTTTTAAAATTGGTCTAGGAATAAATTTACCTTTATATGGATGTGTATTATAAAATTTTAGCCTTTTGACTGAATTTAAAGGTAATTCAACAAATTCAAAAGGAAGACCTCTAGAATTGATCTTGTAGTCACCTTTGGCATGAAATAAAGTTAATTCTCTACTTACTAGATTGATTTGGATTCTTTGGAGCCATCAAAAATTGAAATATTAGACACTTAGGCTACTTATACTAGTTTATTAATACTTGGAGTCACCATTAATGTTTGCATATATGCCTCCAAAGGCTAATTAGATGAAGAAAACACCACAACTCTTCACTCAATGAATAAAAGTGGTACCATCGAGCATGATAGAAACTATTATAGCATCAATTTACACCCTTGGAAAGGCTTCTTCAAGCTCTCTCCAATTGAGCTACACACTAGGAACAACCTCAGGCTATGGGTATCCTATGGTGAGGTTAAACCTCTAGACAAGCCCAACTTCCTTTTGATGGATCACCTAAACTAATGTTACTACTTGGAAAATGGTTGGAAATGGGGGAATATGGATCTTAAGAAATATAAGAAGGTGATGCACTATATTAAGTGAGACACTCATATGCTTGAACCCACACTAGATTATCATAAGATGATGTTTGTTCACATAACCTCATAAACCATCTAATTGGATAAGTATTTCATGAACTAGGTTCACCAGGAAATCAAAGAAGCAAAGAGAAATTATATGATTCACAATAAGCATTCATTAATGGCAAAAAAACACAAATCTAGACCTAAAAATAACTTGAGAGCACCTTAAAAGAGGCAAGTAGAAGGATAATGGCCTAGGGATAATCTCATTTATAAGATCATCATAGAAAAAACTTACTAAAACACTAATCAAAGGTAGGAAATAGGTGAAAAATCATCTTATTGCATCAATAGGTTGTTCTTTTAGATTTTGACAGAGTTTATCCTAGTCAAATGAGAGTCTCCTTGATTCTTAAAAGTCTCTAACTAATATATAATTTTTTTGATAACCTTTTACAAACATGAAAGAATGAGAGATATAGGGGAGAGGGGAAGAGAGGGGGGTAACATGAAATAAAAGATATATAAATGAGCTTCCACTATTTTTAAGGAATGCTTAACCACATTTTATCCAATCAAGACTAATCCATCATAGACAGATCAACTTTTATTTGTCCCAATATCCTTCGAGCTCTTTCATTGGTTGATAAACATATTAGGATAAAAGACGTTCTTGAAAAATATGAGTCATGATCTTACCATGAAGGGAAAACCCCTTAGAGACCCTAAAAATATATTAAATACTCCAACTACTTTTTCCACACACTATATCTCCACCTTGGGATTCTATGCCATCTTCCACTTAACTTGTTTATAATGAAAATATCCTCATATCTATGGATCTAATAGAGCCATGAATATGTTTTTCTTGAGTGGTTATGGGTAATTGCTTGTTGATAGCATGAATATGTATAAGATGAGACACTTGTTCATATCTTGTTTATATCTACCATACTCCAAAACTTAATGTATATTTACTATAGATTGAAAACCAATCCATTTATTGGTTTTCCTATAGTCATCATGTTAATGAATATCTACTAGGCTTCATAGCTTCATCATTGATCTTTATTAGGTTTAAATAAACCTATTATACCTATAAAGTTTTTGGAAATTAATAAGTTACTTAATATGAGGATCTCCCTTCTAAAATATCAACAAATACAACCATGAAATAATCTTGTAACTTTGGAAAATGGCGTCAACAAGTTCTAAATCATCAACCATAAGTCTTGACTAAGCTTTAATGGTGATAAAACTTTATCATGGACCATCCTAACTATATAATTGTCTCTCATGTTTAATGGTGCTCAATTTAGCTCTAATGGTGGCATATGCCCTTTGAAATTTTAGCTCTAGTTTGACCTAGGTCACATTTATTCTCCATTTGAAGTTTCCTAGCTTTGACTTTTAATATTGCTTACTGATCTTGATTCAAGATCTTAGACTATGAGATTTTTCAATCCCATGTGTATTATATGGTTCTTATTGTTATTTCCCATCTAGTCCGTATGCTTTCACCATGTGGTGGCCTTGCATGCTTTCTGATCTTGTAGACTCTTAGACTTTACTCATCACCATTGATCTATTTTTACATAGATGAATGCCTGTCATTGATTTATTTAGGGTTATTCATGGTCATGAAACTTTGTAGTGTCACTTTAATCTCTTGGATCCATTGATTTTTTGACCCCTCACTCATCATTTATTTGCACTTATATAGTTAAATGTGTTCCATTGATTTGTTTGGACCCACTATCTCTGTCCTTTCCCATGCATTGTTGGATCTAATATGAGCTTCTATTATCTTGACACTTGTCATCTCCATGTTCACACTTAGGATCCCTTGGAAATGTTTGAACTCAAATGACTACTTCTCATGGATTAAATTTTATGTCCACACACGTCTTACTCTACTAGTTTAACTTTGAAGGCTTATATCTTGAGATGGATGGCTCATCAAGATACTAAATTTTTAGGGGACCCTCTTAGCATGAAAAACATCATGTCCATGTGATTTTTTGGTTCAAGAGGATTTCTAAGCACACTTGTAAAATGCACAAGTAGATTGACCTACTCATTTTTATGTGACATGTTGAGATGGTCTGGATCTTCTAGGCTTGTGCTTGAACTATTTTTTAGATTTTTAAGGCTTGAATAAAGCTTCAAAACTTGTGAAAACCCACTTCATGTTCCTTGAGTGATATGAACACCATAGATACATATTCTAAACCCTTCAATTGAAATTCTAGACCTACTTTCAAGCCTAATTCTCAAATATCATCAAATCACACTTTAAGATTGTTTAAAGTGTTTCAAAAGCTTTGCAAGCAATATGTGATCTCCTTTCACTATTTGATCATTCCTTTAACATGAATTATGCTCAGCTGATCTATCCAAGTAAAATATTTGTATGTGGACCAAAATTGGCCAACATTACACTCATTCTAATATGTTTCATTTCAAACAATAGGTTTCCTATATGGAGGAATAATAAAATTATATTTATTCCAACATGAAATACATTATAGAGCTTCATATTTGTACATGAATATGAACTCACAATAGTTCCTATAAACTAGGAAAGATAAAATGAACATAAATATAATATCTCCTAAATATTACATGGGAGTAAAAAAATACCAAGATTAAAAGATAGACATGGTTTATTAACCTCAATAACCCAACAACCTATCTACAATAAATAACTGTATACTAATTAATAATTAAAAATAATTATGAATAATTAAAAATTATGCATTTATTTATAATGTTGAATTAAACACCATAACATTACCCCCTTAATTTATCATTATCTCAAGTAAACAAGATAGAAATTCTCTAAATGCCTCAAAATTTTCCTATGCAAGTGCTTTAGTAAAAATATTTTCATGTTATTGATCTAGTGGGTAATACTAGAGATGGATGTTGTTATTTTGAACATGTTCATGGATGAAATGAAATTGTACCTCAATATGTTTAGTGTGTTCATGAAATATTGGATTGTGAACAAGATTCACTACTTCATTATCTATGTGATGAATTATTGGTTGATTCTATGGTAATCCAAATCCTTCAAGTATACGTTTGAGCTAAATCACTTCATAGATAGGTCCTTATATGACATGATATTATAATTCTATGGAGAATATTGAAACACAATTTTAATTGTTGCTCTCCCATGATATCGGTTTAAATCCCAAAAAAAAAACAAGTCTTAAAGTGGATTTCCTATCATCAGTGTTCCCTACATGATCTGAATCTGATTATACTATCAAGAAGAAGTTATCATTCTTCTTATATTATAAAGCCAAAATCCATATTTCCTTTGATGTACCTCAATACTCACTTTGTTACTTTCCAATGACTGATCTTAGGATCTTGCATGCCCTTGAGAAATAATTGATAACATAGTTTATGTCTATCTTAGTGTAGGTTAGATAAATGAAACTCCTCATTAACTATCAATATAGAGTTGCATTTACATGTGGTGATGGACCTACTTGAGAAAACTAAATATTTTTCTCTATAGGTGTGGCAATTAGTTTTCTAGCCATCATTTGAAATATATCGAGCATTTTCCTAGCATATTTGAGCTAAAATACAAAAATGTGATTTTTTCTCTACCAAAATTATAATCCAAGACAATAATGTAGAAGCTTGAGATCTATAATGTTGAATGATCAATTTATATCTTTATTTGTTGATTCAATCATCTTCACTAAACTACCAGTGATGACTAGGTCATCATCATATACAATAATAATTACTATCTACCTCCTTTGTTTTTTGAGGTAGAGATTTGCATCATATAGACTCCTTTTGAATCCATGTTTTAAGAGATACTCATCAATCTTGGTATACCATTCCCTAGGAGCTTGTTTAAAACCATACAATGATTTTACAAGTCTACAAACTTTATCTTCTTTTCTAAATTTGATAAAACCTTCTAGTCAAGTCATGTAGACTTCCTATAATTCCCCATTAAGGAAGGCACTTTTCACATCTATTTGATGGATTTTCTAGCCAAACTTTGTAGTTAGAGAAAAAATCATCCTTATAGTTTTGATCTTTGTTATGGCTGAAAATGTCTCCTCATAGTCAATGCCTTCTTTCTGAGTATGCCCCTTCACAACCAATCTTATCTTCTACTTGTTGAGACTTCTATTTAATTTTTAATTCATATTGAAGATCCATTTGTATTTGATTAGCTGCTTCCTTGGTGGAAGATCTACAAGCTACCATGTTTTACTTTTCATCAGTGAATTATATTCTACATCCATAACATCTTTCCAAGTTTTCAACTGTAGGGCTTCTTGAACTATAGAGGGCTTGACAGATTCAACAAGTGTAATCATTAAGGCCAAATTAACCTCACCATAGGCCATACTATGAGTCCTTGGTCCATTGGTGGATGTGTTTAGAACACCATCCAATTTTTCATCTTTGAGTGTAATTTTATACCATTTAGGCATGCATTGAGTACTTATTATGGGTGGTGGTGTTGTACCATTATTCCCATCATCATTACTATATTCATTTGGGAGATTTATGTCTTTTATATTTTCTATGGGACTAATTTGTTTATTACGTGCACTTGTAGAATGATATTATACTTCTTTATTTTCAAAGAAATCAACATCCCTATTGGTGTAGATTTGTTTGGTTTTTGGTTCCATGATTCTATAGGCAAGTGCTTCTTCACTTTACCCTAAGAACACATATTTTTTGTTTTCATATCAAGTTTAGTCCATTCCACTTTGGGAATGTGCATACTTGCTTGGAATACAAAAACTCAAAGATGTGATATAGATGGATTTTTCCCTGACCAAGCTTCATGTGGAGCTACTCCATCAAGAGCTATAGTGGGTATTCTATTAAGTAGATATATGGAAATTTTGATAGCTTCTACCCAAAATGCCTTTGTTAAACCTAAATCATGTATCATACATCACACCATTTATATAATAGAATGATTCTTATATTCAATAACTACATTTTATTATGGTGTATTTTGAGGTGCCATTTGATGGTGAATGTCTTTTTCTTGCAAAAAATGTTTAAACTCATTACCAGTGAATTGCCCCCATGATCTAAGTGAAGGTTCTTGATTTTTTGACCAGATTCTATTTCAATAGCCACTTTGAACTTCTTGAATGTTTTAAAATCTTGATCCTTTATTTTTAGACAACCGACCCATATTTTTTTGGAATAAGCATCAACAAAGAGCATGAAGTACATAAATCTAGCATAGCTAGGTGTCACTAGTATGCACAAATCAGTGTGAACCAGGTCAATTTTACCATTAGATATATAGGTAATTTTTTGAAATGGAAAATCTATGTTTCTTACTTGATAAAAAACATGGCATTTGTCTGTACTTTTTTTAAGATGTGGTAAGCCTCTTACCATGTTGTAGCAGTGGAGAGTGTTGAGATATCAAAAACTGATGTGGCCAAATCTTCTATGCCATAGTTATGTCAAGTCTATGTCCTTTACTATGAGTGATTGATTATTTTTTTGAATGAAATCAAGTTGAAACATATGGTTCATATTAGATGTTCATGAAACTATTTTGGAGTTTCTAGATTTGTCTTTAATTAAACATAATTTCTTTCCACATTTATAGTCAAAGTCAATCTTCAAATTGTGGTCTAAGAGTTAACTCACTTATAACAAGTTTTTGGTTAACGTAGGTACATAGAGAACATTTGTGATTCTACATGTTTGCATGCCTAGGGGTAAGGAAATGTTTAAAATTCCTTGCACACTGTATGAAGTATCATCACCCAAAGGAACATGATTTTTGTTAGGTATGTCCTAAAAAATGAAAAAAAAAATCTTTTCTACCTATCATGTGTCAGGTTGCACAAGAGTCAACATACCATATGTCACTTTGTGATGTGGATTCATCATGGATATCATTATATTACAATTAATCATATTTATCATCATGTTCTTCCTATTTGACAATATTGCCTTATTGTTTTGATTTTTTTTGGTAGGTAACCTTTTTATATCCTTGTGGAATACTTAATGAGACAAGGGATGAATGCTGATTAGTAGAATTCTAACCACTAGAAGATCCCTTTTTGAAGGTATTATACCAAAAATATTTTAGTTCATGTCCCTGATGACCACAAATGAGACATTTTTTCTGTGACTTTACTCCTTGTGAATTCTTCCTTGAATTATATTTTAATGAAGATTTGATTGTTTTCTTTCCTTTACGTTGATGAGAAGCTAGTATATGTTCTTCATGATTGTCATGAGTATTGAAAGACTCTTTATGTTGCAATATATTTACCAAATTTTCAAAACTTGGTTTATATTTGGTGACAGTCAAAGTGGTCACAAAAAATGTATATGAGGGTGGTAGTTCTCTTAGGATAACAAGTACAAGAGAGTCATTTGAAACTATCTCACCAAAGGATTAAAGTGATACCCTTGGCATTGCAACATGTATTAAAAAGGCCTCCATTATTTTTCCTGGTCTCAATTTGAGAGAGTGGAGGTGACTTTGTAGATGCAGAATAACACTCTCATTTTTGGCCTCATATATAATTTGGAGCTTGTTCCAATATTCCTTAGCTATTTTGGCTTCATGGATGTGTGGTTGAACTTAATACAATACTATGAACATGATTATCAACTTAGCCTTTTGGTTGGATTTGTTAAACTTACGTTACTAATCAACTTTGGTTGTATGTGAGGTATATAATCCATATACTACAAACCAAATTTCTTCAAACTCCATTTGAGTTTTGAGATTTGTCTTCCAAGTAGAGTAGTTATCACCTTTGAGGAGACGTGAATTTGGAAAAAATAATTTTGGAGCCTATGTAGCCATTATCAATATTACAAGCGATGGATTGGTTCCTTATCACTCTAGGTATATAGGTCTACCTTTTTATATACTATGAAACTAATATACTTAACCTTTTTTATGTGTGCCCTTCCTTTATATCATTTAGTTCAGAGAAAAATCTCACCTTTTTTATATACCTATTGATGCTTAGAATTGTGTTGTTTCCAACACCAACAATGGGAAGTTTCAGGAATGTGGGACTTGCGACCTGAAATGGCCTCCAGATTTTAAAGAAGCTGGCTCTTCTTTATCTCAAATGTATTATGAGAAAATGGATAGAAATTAAATGAAAGCACCAATGAAACAAAATAAAATTTAACTATGGTGATGCACCTAAGTTTAATTTGATCCTTAATACTAAGCACAGTGAAGCTATCTTTAGGATTCAATTATATTAAAGAGAAAATAATGCATGATCAATGTAATAGATGAAAACAAATAGAATCAAAGGATCACAACTTAGACAATTTTGAAATAACATATAAAAGATCAACAAAGGCACAAAACTCAATCTTCTTATTAATTTTCTAGTTACATAAAAGGCACAAAAACATGCATAGTTATACAAACTTTATAAATCAAGAAATAGAACAAAGGCAAATGATATTACTGGCCACAGTAAAAAAGTCTAAGAAAACTTCTTGATAATAATCTCTTGTATAAAATTCTCTCTTCTAATGATGATAATCTTTTTCTCTTTGTGATCTTCACCCATAGTTATAGCATAGGACTGGTTCTAGATTGCCTACACATTCCCTTTCCAATGGTCTAACTGAACTCTAACTTAATGGAAGTGTCTAACAAAATATATTTATTGGATCTGAAACATTTAGTCTCCTCACATGATCATTGGCTGAATTAGATACACGTGATGCTTCCCACTGTGAAATAAGTGAAGACACTTGGCAGCTTTCGTGGCACTTATAGAAAAACCATCTTATTATTCAGGAGGCACTAGAAAATGACACTTGGTAGCTTCCGTGGCACTTACAGAAGACACACGACACTTTCCACATTACTTATACTCTTTACTATGTCCTTGTATCGGGAGTGATCCATCTTTGACATCTGTCATAGTCTGCTACTTTGTAACTTTATCAACTTATAGAAAATGGGACCCATAACACTTCTTGCCTGAGCAGCTTCAAAAGAGGAATGGGGATAGGTATCACTTTTTGTGTATCTTAACAAGTGACATGTGGTAACTTCTACTTGTCTATAGAATCTTTAGATACTTTTTGAGAGTCTTGTGGAAGATGACACGTGTTGGTATCCACTGAGCTTTAGCTATACTATAGAAACATTCGAGACTCTTTTTAGATTCACATAAATGATGACACTTGGTAGCTTCTACTTTCTTTAGAAACAAAACCTAGGGCCTACCACAGTATTTAATTAATAATGAAATAAAATGAAGACACTGTAGATGTTGACATGTGGCAGTCTCCACCGAGCTTTAATAAGGGACACATGGTGGCTTCCACTACATTTAGCTAGGGACATGTGGTGGATTCCATTGCTTTTAGAAAAACATATTGAAAACCTTCTATGGTTGCCACTTGGCACCCTCCACATGCACTAAGAAAAGCTTATCAAAAGAAGCTTTTGAAACTCATAATAAAATTGAAACATAGATGCTAACACTTGTCACGCTCTATTGAGTTATACAGGGACACATGGCTATCTCCGTGTAGCTTATAGAAATTATAAAATGTGTCCCAGCTGATGACACTTGGTAGCTTCTGCTTGACTTTGAGACTTAGACAAAATTTGAGGCAAAATGAAAAACTCATGCAAAATGAAACCCATGCCCTATGTCATAACCCTCACTACCTCAAAACTGAAATGCATAAGGAAAAAACTTGGAGCACACAACTGAAACTCAAAATAAAATGTAGAGTATTTTTATCTACAGTTCTTTGTGACCCTGAGAACTTTTGAACCTACTAAAAAATGAATCCACAATCTCCTGCATATAAAAACATGGCAAAAATCACAACTTCAGTAAGGCCATTTAATAAACAGACCATTTAACGTTAGATAGTCCATACTTATTTTGTAATTCATGGAAGGATAAATCAAGGTTGATGATGCCCTTATGCAACAAACTCTACAAAATATGAACTGCAACCTTCAATTGGAATTCAATCTAGGACATGGGGATCAAGATAGATTCCACTTCTGGCACTGATGAATCTTCTGTTAAACCTTGGAAAACTAACTGATCTTTTTGCCTAGCTAATAACAAAGGTTTAATCTCATCAACCATTAACACAGTGTTACTATTAGGAAAAGGGGAGGGAAGACCCAATTGCACCAGATCTTCAATATGCTACTTCATGTCTTTGATTCCCTTTTTCACCACATCTAGAAGCTCTTTGCAATTAATTACTATAGAATTACAATTGAGAACTTCATTCACCCTTTTTGAAATAATCATTCTGTCACTAATCCCTGCTATTGATAATGTTCCGCCAGTTGTGTCATATAGCTTTTGTAGTAGCATTTGATAATAAAACACTCTCAAAGAGACAGTGGACAGAATGGCCTAAACTAAAGTCTCCACCTTTTCGTACAATTTATATGCATTTAGTAGGAAAGTTAGAGAGGGTCTGAGCTGAGTAATCTCCTTAGATATTATTTTCCATATTGATACATTTAGCTCCTTGACTAGGTTCAAAACTCTTGCATTTTTGGCCTATTAGCCAACTCAAGTGTTAATTGCTTTGTCATTTGTTGTTCGGCTTGAAGTTGGGCATGTATAGCAGTGGTATTGTTTTGTTCATTCAATAGCTTTTACTAGAACTGAGTGACCTTTTGTAGGTTTTCCTCACATTTTTCCTATAATGTTGCCTTTTCCCACCTTAGGGTTGTCACTATAGCTTTCTCTTGTGTCAGTGTTTCTTTCAAAGAAGCATTCAGGGCCTAAATAGCTTGGTGAGTCTAAAAAGAAACAATATCTTGCAATTGTTTGTTGAGACTCTTTATTTCATCATTCTTTGATTTGATCTCTGTAGCCAAATTACTACTATTTGCCTTCTCTTGAGCTAAATTAGCCTCCATCTTTTACAACTTCTTCGATACTTTCAAATAATCAGTAGTTACAATAGAAGTGGATTCATTTAGCAGCTCAACCCTATCCTATGGTCTAAAATGTGACATATCCATAGCCACTACATTCATTTTATAATCTTCAGGCTACATCTTCTCATTTGGCTTGACTACATTAGGTGAAAAATGGGTCACAGTTAGTTGATACTGGATTAGGTCAAATAGTGACCTCATATGTGGTGTAGCTAGAGCTTTATTATCTTCATCCTCTTTGTCTCCATTTGGGCTTCCCTAGCCTTCTTAGCAGTGTCTGCTTGAGTTTGGAAGGTAGAGGGAGAGGCAATGTGCCCACTCACAAAAGGATAACCCTATGGCCAGCCATAAGGAATAGCCAAATGTTGGCTAGGGGGAATCTGAGGAGGTATTCTCTTTGGGACAGAGGGGGAAAAGTGAGGCAATGATGTGTATTGAGTAGTAATAGGTGGGGTAGAGTGGGAGATTAGCACAACAGAGGTGGCAAGGAATATTATTTGACCAGTTGGGATTACCACCCCTATAGAAGAAGAAAAAGACTAAGAAGAAGGAGGAGAAATAACATGTACCTGAGGAACAACTGAATTACTCAGTGGTTGATGTTGTAAGGGCTCTACCTCGTCTAAATTAGGCTAAAGTTTTAGCCTCTTATGTTTCCTTGGCCTTTCTTCTTCTTACTATGTTTCCTTCTCTTTAATGTTTACCACTGCTATTAGTGTTGATTGTACAAAATTGGGAACCCCAAAGACTGACACTAATGGATAAGCTCTGGGTGGTGAAGATACCACACTCTTTTGTTTTTCAATGGCACTGAGAGATTAGGGCTAGACAGTTACAACTATAGATGAGGTTTGTCCTCGGGCCTACAATGTATGACTAGATTTTGCTCTGGCTTCTAACTCTCCACCTTGTGTATGTAATTTTCTTATATTAGGGCTAGAGATAGGAGACAGATGACATTCATCCCAGATTGCCTCCCATTTCTCATCTAAATCTACATTACCAAAAGAGTGAGTTATCTCACAAATCTCCTGCCTATACTTCCAATAGGCTTCTATTTTCTCAGGTTTTTAGTCTTTATTCTTTAATGCCCTTCTTAAAATAGAATTAATTCTAATTTTAGGGTCAAAATTCTTTTGTTTAACATGAAATTTCTCCCATGGCCTAGCCTCCTCTGAGGGCAAATCTATCAATTCTACATATAAATCAGGAATATCTTCCTTAGGGTTTCTTTTATTTTCCCAAAAGGGATGGCCCTCATGCACAATTCTAGCAACAACCTTATTATTCTTGACCCATGAGGTTATGAAATCACTTGGGTCATATCCTCATTTATCTTCAATCAAAAAGGAACCCAGGAAGGCTAGATTTCTTAGCAATATGTACTCATCATCTCTGACCTCTAGGGCCATGTTGTTTGTTACCCATGGAACATCATACATTTTCTTCTTCTTCTTCCCAGTGCCATATTCATTATCAATCGAAGACACTTGCTAGGTGACCTCTAGGAATGCTAACCTAAGGGTCAAAATCTTAGGTAGCAACACTGGTTCTCCACTAAAACCATGGACCCTAATGATAGTATGATGGGACCCAAAAAATTAATCACAAGGAATAGTGTAATTTGTCATCAGGCCTCTGACACTTGGAGTTAATCTATTTTCAATAGGCTCTAGGCTCAGGTGACAAAAGGTAGGGGCAAAAAAAATTTCCCAAAATTCATATGGGTTAGATGCTTTAGAAAAGATGTGTCCATGCGAACATAGGAATGGTCCTATTATGACCCAAACTTGGGTCATACATATTCAGATGCATATATTAGGAGAAGATGCCAGAGTTTTGATACAACATGAGGTGAAATAGATAAGAATAATACCTAAAAAACCCTTTAGATTTAAAATGAGTGAGTTGGTTAACCATTGAGTAGGCAATCTACTTAGAAAAATCCAACCGATACACTTGAGACTTGTCTATAGTTTTCAATATGAAGAGAATGGTCATTTGTTCTTCATAGACAATTATATCCTCTTTCATTCCAAAAATGAATGCCATCATAGATAACACCTCTTGACTGGCCTGTGCAAATTGTGCCCTTCCTATTGGTAGCACTAGCATAGTAGTATCACCATCCCCTAATTGCAATTTTGATTTCAGAAACCCCAATTGATTATTGACATTTTCCCATCTTTTTTGCATTTTGGTAATGGTGGGAAATGTGGTTGTCTTGTCATGATATAGATCCAGCATGTCCCTAATGGACTTCAGTGTGATTTGCACCATGAATTGACCCTATTGTATGGTGTTTGAGGGTGCATGAAACAATTCGGTGCATATTTTGACTAAGTCAGGGCACGGATGTACACCTAGGACAATGAATTGTGCCAGTTGTGAAGTCCATATCCTCATTGTGAATGTTTTGTATTGTCCAACCTTGGCCCTTTGGATACATATTTGGTGTACCCATTCTCATAGAGCTTTGATAGACTTTTGAAGGGTTGGGTCTGTGATTCCATCTACAAAATCGTTCACCTTTGCTAGGTCACTCACATAACTAACTTTGGGGACTCTATTCTACGAATAGGTCTTTAAGGATTGTGCAGGGGCCGAAGCATATGATATGCTAGTGAGAAGCTTATCAATGAATTCATAAATCCCAGACCCCTATTGTGAAGACTATGCTCCCTCCATATCTATATCTATACTTGGAAATAATGAACTATGTAACAAGTATGAAAGCTTTGCAATAGGGAAGGCGCTCTTACTAAGTAGGTTTTACTATGAATTGAAATGCAGGTAACATGGATTTTCTAGTAGATGCAGGAATGTTTGAGACACTGTTAAGCCTTAAATCTTGTTATTGGGGTATTTAATGACCCATCAAGTCTTAAAAATGGCATTAAAACTAGATAACCATTAGTAAATCTTCATGGGACAATGTGTTAGACATGTCATAGAAGTGACTGCATAAGGGTACCTTGGGGAATGTTCAGATTTGAGAAAGATTTAATGAATGCTAGAGTTTTTGAAAATTTGAAAATACTATGAGCCACAGCCATGTGTTCAAAGAAAACTTATTAGAAAAAAGAGCAGGAAAGAAAAATGGGAAAATAGAGCAACAAGGAAAGGGAAATTGTCTTACTATAATATAGCTAACCAGGTATATTTGCCTCCCTCTTGGATCAAAGGGAAAATTATTGAAGTATCTTTCATGGCAAGGAGACTTATGGTGCTAGAAAAGTGGTTAAATGGGATGGAGCTCTAGTGACTTTCTCTTCTTGCTTGCCACCTTGATTGGCCTACATCCGAGTGGATCAGAGTCAAACATGCTTCCAACATATACATACTCTTTTTATTCTTGGAAGCTTGTCGAATGATGGTTCTTCATGCTAGCATGTCTCATCAAGAAATTGATGGTTGTAGGCTCATCACCATAAGCCCTTTGTATACATCATTGATTGGCTTATCTCCTCCTACCTCATGCTTAGGTTCTGTTGCATGATCATCCTCCTTAATGACTTCAAAAATATCATCTTTAGATTCACCAACCTCTTGAAAGGATAAGCTTGAAATCTTGCAACAATTTTGCATATTTATTTGAGTCTCAATGCTACCTTCTCCACCCACAGCTAGCTCACAACCTCCTTGAAGAATAGTATAACCTACCCCAATGACTTCAAACAAGTCATTCAAAACATGGTCAAGGAAGTGTCCATGCTCCTCCATGACATCTTGTAAAGTGAGAAAAAGGTCAAAAATTATCGTTTCCTCATTAGAGATAGAGGCAAAAGCTTGTGACTTTTCCTCTTGTTCCTGAAAGGGTGTATCTATGGTGATCTCCTTCTCATATGCACTCATGAAATCTCCCTGACCAGCCATGAACTGAGCACACTCCTCCTTACTTGCTTCCTCCAAAAAAGGTTCCTCTTTGAGAAGGGATGAAGTGGAAGGCTGATGGTTATACATATGTGGGAGAGGAGGCAATCCTTGAGTTAGAATCAAATGATTCTCCTCTTTCCATTTGGCCATCACTTCATCTATATCAGATGTGGCTTGATAGCTCTCTTGGAGGGGTGTAGATAGGGTGTGTTCAAATGTAGGATCTTTTGCTTGATCATCACCATGAGTAAGATCAGCCTCAAGTTCTTCAAGGCTTTGAGAAAAACTCTCCTCCTCCTCCTTTTTGCTCCATGATTCCATTGTTTGTTTCCAACTCATGACCTTGGGATCATAACTTTTACCTTGAGAAGAGGAAACAATTTTATCTTCTTCAAGGTCCCAAGCTGGTTCACGATTTTCCCTCTTCCAACTCAGAATTTAGACATCATGTTGAGAGACCTAAGGATTGGTAGAAGAGGTATCTTTTGGTGTAGGCTCCTCTCTTAGGTCTGAAATCTCTATCTCTCTTTCACTAAGAAATCTCACCTTTGCCTCTAATTCCTCAATTTGCTTAGCTAGATTTTCTTGAAAGAGACTTTCTTGGAGCTCATAGGGATCATCATAGAAGGGGATTGCATGAAGGCTGCCATGAAAAATAAGAAGCTTCTTGAGGAGGGGTGAGAGGGACTTGAAAGGGAATAGCCTCATTTTGTACCTCACACTCTTAGACAATGTCTTTCTCCTCTTTGTTGTTCCATGACCTAACAACTTTACTCCAACTCATGATATTAGGATTGGAAATCTCTTTTTGGGGGACCAAGGTTGCAAGGTGAGGGGGGAGTGAGGGTTTGGATTCCACTTTCCTTACGACCAACATAGATTACTGCATTTGAAGATTTGTCAATTCAATTTGTTTATCAAGATTGGCCTTAAATGCCAGATTTACTATTTCATAATTTTCCTCAACATGATTGGGGAAAGGACCTTGATAGGCTCAACCTGGCTTATGAGCAAGGGCTGTGTATGTCTGATATGAAACTTGGGGTAGTGGATATGCATGTTGATAGACTTGGTAAGGCTACCTCTCACAAATACTTAGCTTCTATTCCAAAGATGCAATCGAGCCACTCACATCCAACATCTCATTTGTAAGCCTTTGCCAATTGGCTCTTTCAATGGGAGTCCATTCACTCTTAACCAAATCTAGTGCATTTATCACTTGATGGATGACATGATTAGGGATTTCTTGGCTACATCCCCTTTTGGTGCCAAGCTCTACTACATACTTTTCATATCCCGATAGTGCTTGTTTGAAGGTGGAAATGGATCAATTGGAAAAGAGATTAGGTTGAGTATGAGATGTGACATATTGGGAAGATTGGGCATAAGACTAATATAGCTCATGACAGGGCTAAGACTAGTCATATTAGACCTGTGAAGGGAAAAAATCATAACCATATGCATCCTTATTGCTTGAGGTGATTCCACAAACAACCTGAGCTTGATCAAAAATATATGGAGGAGCATAAGACCCATGGTTTTGAGTAACCAAATTATACATACCAAACAGTGATTTCTTGATGGCACCAGGACTGCTTAACTGACTGATTTAACTCAGAGTCACTATTGGTGTTGATAAAATAAAAAACTCCAAAGGCTAGTTGGCCAAAGAACACACCAAAAATTCTTCAACTCTTTAAAAAATTCATCCCACTGAGTGTGCCAAAAAATTGTTGATGCTTAGAATTGCACTATTTCCAACACCAATAATGGGAAGTTTCAGGAATGTGGGACTTGTGACCTAAAATGACATCTAGATTTTAAAGAAGCTGGATCTTCTTTATCTCAAATGTATTATGAGAAAAGGGATAGAAATTAAATGAAATCACCAATGCAAGGAAAGAAAATTTAACTATGGCAATGCACCTGAGTTTAATTTGATCCTTAATACTAAGCACAGTGAAGCTATCTTTAGGATTCAATTACATTAAAGAGCAAATAATGCATGATCAATGTAACAGATGAAAACAAATAGAATCAAAGGCTCACAACATAGACAATTTTGCAATAACATAGAAAATATCAACAAAGGCACAGAACTCAGTCTTATTATTAATTTTTTAGTTACATAAAAGGCACAAAAACATGCACAGTTATAAAAACTTTCTAAATCAATAAAATAGAACAATGTCAAATGATATTACTGGCCACAACAAGAAAGTCTAAGAAAACTTCTTGATAACAATCTCTTGCAAAAAATTCTCTCTTCTGATGATGATGATCTTTTTCTCCTTGTGGTATTCACCCATATTTATAGCATAGGACTAGCTCTAGATTGCCCCCACGTTCCCTTTCCAATGGTCTAGCTGATCTCTAACTTACTAGAAGTGTCTAATAGAAGATATTTCTTATATCTAAAACATTGTCTCCTCACATGATCATTGGCTGAATTAGATACACATGATGCTTCCCACTGTGAAACAAGTGAGGACACTTAGCGACTTCCCCAACACTTACAAAAAAATTCTCATTATTCAGGAGGCACTAGAAAATGACACTTGGTAGCTTCCATGGCACTTACAGAAGACACATAACACTTTCCACATTACTTATACTCTTTATTGTGTCTTTGTATTGGGAGTGCTCCATCTTTGACATTTGTCATAGTCTGTTGCTTTGTAACTTTATCAACTTATAGAAAATGGGACCCACAACACTTCTTGCCCGAGCAGCTTCAAAAGGAGAACAGGGATAGGTGTCACTTTCTACATATCTTAACAAGTGACATGTGGTGGCTTCCACTTGTCTATAGAAGCTTTAGATACTTTTTGAGAGTAATATAGAATATGACATGTGTCAATCTCCACTGAGCTCTAGCTATACTATAGAAACATTTAGGACTCTTTTTAGATTCACATGGATGATGACACTTGGCGGCTTTCACTTTCTTTAGAAACAAAACCTGGGGCCCACCATAGTCTTTACTTAACAATGAAACAAAATTAAGACACTGTGTATGTTGACATGTGGCATTCTCTATCGAGCTTTAACAAGGGACACGTGGTGGATTTTGTTGCATTTAGCTAGGGACACGTGGCAACTTCTGCTGCTTTTAGAAAAACATATTGAAAACCTTCCATGATTGCTACTTGGCATCCTCCGTGTGCACTAAGAAAATCTTATTTAAAGAAGTTTTTTAAACTTATAAGAAACTTGAAATGTGGATGCCGACACTTGTCGTGCTCTATTGAGTTATACAGGGACATGTGGTGCTCTCTGCGCAACTTATAGAAATTATAAAATGTGTCCCAATTGATGACACTTGGTAGCTTTCACTCGACTTTGAGACTTAGACAAAATTTGAGGAAAAATGAAAAACCCATGAAAAATGAAACCCGTGCCCTATGTCATAACCCTCACTGCCTCAAAACTAAAATGCATAGGGACAAAACTTGGAGCGCACAACTGAAAATCAAAATAAAATGTAGAGTATTTTACTCTACAATACTCAGAGGTAAAAGAAAGAGGTATAAATGTATGGGAAAGAATCCAATATTTTGTACCTAGAAAGTACTAAAAAGGGTTCATCCAATTACTAGGACTTATATGTATTTCTACATAAGCACATGTAACCTCACTATATACTTAGAAATTCTATCTATAAAGATTTATGCCTTTTAATTGTAATGAATGGGTAAATGAAGGGAAGGCTATGAGTGTATGTGCCTTATTTCTCCATGGTGATCTAAAGGGTTGATGCCCAGTTTTCATTATTGTAGCTATGTTAGGTGTTGTATGCAATAACTCAAGCATGATGACATTACATATAAATGTGAGTTAGAGGCATAACTATGAGTGAACACTGCATCAAGTTTAAAAACTCATGATTTTGTGTAATATAATATAAATTTTCTTGCAATACAATATGAATATGAAATTTAAAATGGTTTTATAAATTAAAATTCACTTTTCTCTTTTTTTATTGTTTGCACTTTTTGGCCTCTTTTTGGCAGAAAATAACTTTTATAAAAAATATTGCCTTTTCTATTTTTTTTATTTTATGACTTTTTTCACTAATCTAGTTAGTTATAACTAAATTTAGTGGTTTGATATATTTGGAGGTCTTGCTAAATTTTTTACCAAGAGTATTCTTTTGGGAGATTTGAATCTCCCACCTATGTTTTACTAAAAAATATTCCCACTAACTCACCTATGCAACATTTCAAGTATTAAAAAGGAAAATAGGTATTTAAAGGAAATTAATAGCTCATTTGAAGGTAAAAACACTCCTTTCCCAATACCATAGGTTTCTCAAATGAGTGGTTTTTAATAAAATGTGTAGCAAAGGATCTTTTTACTAAGTGGTTTTAAGGAATAAAAAGGTAGTTTTGAGTATATTTGCAATAAATAAAATATTTGAGTGGTGGTTTTGGGGATATAGTGATTGTTGGCACCTTACCATGAATTTAGAAATTATAAACTACATGTTTTTAGTTATAAACTAAAAAATATTGAGACCAACCTCCTTTTTCAATGCTTGGCATCCAAGGATCATGCTAGACTCCAATCTTCAATACCAATCTCAAATGCCTATGACTTCCATAGATAATAGATTCAACACTCCAAGATCTATATCTTCTTGATGATTTTGATACGTATATATTATGGTAGGAATATTTTTATAAATCTTTCAACACATTTTAAAATCCTTAGATCTTAACACTATTACTTCAAAAATTTATTACATTAGAAAAAACCTCATTGGATATTATTAGTGCCAAAGAATTATTTTGGCAGATATTCCACACTGGGAATATGAATTTAAAGATAGAATGACCTTTATGATCAGGAGAGTGAGAGTAGTGGTCTTCTCAAATTTTCCTCTAAGGATTCTTCTTTGCTTACTAATTTTGGTGGCTTTGGTGTGGGAGTGCATAGGTTTCTCCTCATAGGTTCATGATCTCTCAAGAGCTCTGATACTAGATATGGAAGAATAATAAAATTATATTTATTCCAACATGAAATACATTATACATATTCATATTTATACATGAATATGATCTTGTAATATTTCCTATAAAATAAGAAATATAAAACCAACATAAAATGAATATCTCCCAAATGTTACATAGGAGTAAAAAATTACCAAAATTAAAATATATACGTGATTTACTAACCTAAATTACCCAATAACCTATCTACGGTAAATAACCATATAATAATTACTAATTACAAATAATTATGAGTAATTAAAAATTACTCATTTATTTATAATGGTGAACAAATCACCCTAACATCCTAAACATTCATAATCTCAATCCTTAAGTGGAGTTGTTGAAACATAATTTTTTAGTCCTTTCTAGCCCTATTAGGTCTATAAAAACAACTTAGTCTTGAATAATTTTCCCCTCAAACATTCTCAAGGATTTACATAACTTGTATGAGATTTTCATAATTTTAAATAAGACACATATCAAGTTTCAAGATATTTGAATAATAAAATCAAAAGTTATAGGTGTTTTTGGTAGCCTAATCCCTTTTTTTTAACCTAGAGGTATCCCTAATCTCAATTAGGACACTATGACTAACACCTAGAGACCTTCATTAGGGTGAGCATAGGTGAGACTAATCCTCTAAGGGATACTGATGAGGCTCACATGCACCAAACAACCTTTAAAATATGGGTGGTGAGAATCAACCTTGGGACTTATGTGGGATGAACCCAAAGCCCTTATCCAACTATGCCACCCATGTGGCCTAAACCCTATTTTAGATCTAATTAAGCATGCAAGAAAATAATAAAATATATTTATAATTTTTGAGTTTCTAAAAACTTGAAACCACTTGTAAAATATTAAGGAGGTTATTATCTAGCTACCTTAAAACTTTTATCAAATTTGTATGGTTCATTTAGGTTTTAGAGCAATTGTGGTGCATTATACCCTAGGCTAGGTTTTCACATGTTAAGAGCAAATAAAAATGGATATCTTAAATTATAAGGACTATAAAAAATTTATTACACTTGGGTAAGTTATTTAATTTGATTTCAAAACTCTATTTGATATAATTTAGGCTTGATAAATGGCAATTACCTACAAAAATCACTTTTCCCTTGGACTGTGCAGAAGAAAATCCCTATACTTGATCAAAACATCAAAATGAATGATAAAAATATCAAATAATATCAAATAAGGTTCATAAAATTTAAAACAACATCAAATAATGAATTCACAATGATATAAAGCACATTATTTATTCAAAATGCTTGAAAACATAGTCTATACAATCTTACAACTATAAGAAACTTTCAACAACCACTTCACAGACTTATAGATTCAAGTTTTATACATGTTTATTTCTTTTATTAATATCCTCAAAGATTTTTTAAACCTATATCCAATTTAAATTAATGTATAAAATTAGTTTCCTATTAAAATAATTCCTCAACTACCCCTAAGACTCATCAACATGATTTACTTGGTCTCTGTCCTATGTTGGATGAAGCATATTAAGGTAAAAAACATTAATTTAAACATTTACAAAAAAGGTAATCATTAAATAGTATGTACAACATTTTTAAAGACCCTGATAATCACTCACATAAGGATTATGATCCTTAAAACATACTATAATTCATCAAATAGGACAAAATTAATTTAAATTTTTGAATTATTGGTTTTTGGTGAGAAAATCTCAAAACACTCTTATATGAGCTAAAAACCACAAATAAAGCCTCTGTATGACTTATTATTGACCCAATAGGACATATAAGATCTCTTAAGATCATAAAATAGTATAAATAAGCTATATACAATGATTCACCTACATCAATGAGATGGTAATGTTGGCAAAATAATCATGGATTCATCAATGACCTCCAACATAGCCACAAAACCTAACAGAATAGGACTATCCTCCCTCTCTTCTAGAGGAGGAGACTGATCTATTATAAGGAGAGCCTAATGGCTAGAGGGAGGAAAACCAATAGATTAGGAAGGATATTCTCAGAGATCTTCCTATTCCTCATCTACCATCCACCCATTTAGTTACTACTACTATGGGTAAAACCACTATAATTGAGAGGATTATACCTTCTTAGGATAGATAAACTAGCAAATTCTATTGGATACCTCTCTCTCCATTTACAATAGTTACACATGTAAGTCTCCCAAAGTTTTTTCAAAGTTCTTTCTCATCTCTCCCATCTACTCCATCCCCTCAAGCACCTTAAAAAGTTCTATCTCCATTGATCAACACCAATGAAGATATCTCTCCTCAAATACTCCTTGCTATACCAGTCCCCTCTTTGTCCATTATTGCCTCTACTATTGTTTTTCCACTTCCCATTATTTCACCATCACTTACAGTGGTAATACCTACTACTATGGTTACTCCATTGATTTGATTTTCTATCTCACTTCCTATTCCACCCACTGTCACCTACCAAAGGAAATATAGAGTACTCCCTACCCCCTTAAAAATACAACAATTAGAAGAAAGACCATCATTAGGTCTTGTTACTCTAGGAGAATCTATTTATTGAGAATTATAGGAAGAAAATCATGGACATGTAATATCACTAGTGTATTATCTTATTTATGAAGAGGAAGGGAATGCATAAATAATGAAGGGACCTAAATAAAGGTTAAGTGAGGAAGGTGCCCAAGATGAAATAGAGGATGAGGAACAACTAGAAAAGGCCAAAGCAATGATCTTGGAAAGTTTGAAAGAAGAAAAACTCCAATTAAAGCACTAGACCAATAGATCCTCACTGAATAAGAAAGAAAAAATGTCAATATAGTAGTTTCTTCTCTTGTTTCTTACATTACTATTGTAGGTACTCAAGCTATGATTTTTTCACCTGCCATCCAAGGCCACCATTTTCTAGTTCTATTGATTATTCCATTTTTTCAACATCAATTTATTTTGAGAATTTAGTTTTAGTTTCTATTTTTTTATCTACAAAGGACACCAGTTCCCACAAAATCCCCAGTTCAATTAGAGATATAATTTCCACAATATGCAGGTATACATCAACCACATTGATAGTTGTGAAAATTTTATGCCTAATTAAGAATGTAGATGAAGTCAACCATGATAGGGAAAAATTAAGATTGCAAAGGATTATTCATCCACCCTTCTAGTTTTGTATTTAAATAAGATCTTCATTAACACCTATTGTAATAACTCCCCATCCAATGATCACTCCACCCTCTACCTTTGAAGACCCAATTCAACCTGAAGAATAAGGGGAACTTATTATTCCTTAATGGGTTAAATAGCTACAAGGCTAAAAAAATGATAGATAAAACTTAGTATTCACTGAGATTCCCTTAGTCTCTACCTGATTTGATAAACAAAGTGATATAATTTAAAGGGTGATAAAGAGGAAAGACATGAACACAAGTACAAGGGAGGAGATAGAGTTTGAACAAAGAGAAAAATTATTTCCCTCGAAAAAACAGGCCAAAAAGGATTTATTCTCTTTTATGGATATAACCAGGGAGGATATGAAGGAGATATATAGGAGCGAGGAGGAACCACATCAACATCTAATATATATATATAGATCATCCATGCCACTTAAGAATTTATAGATAGTGTCTAGAGTGTAGCCACAAGGTTGTATAACATTTTGAATATTATTCATTTCTCTAGGGTTGAAATTCAACTTAAGAGGGCAAAGGTGCTAAAATGCTAGCACCAATGAAAATAATTTGAAAATAGGCTTAACTTTCTTATTCATTGTGCAAGAAGTAGTGCATTCAATAACCTAAACCTAATATTTTCCCAAGATGATGCATGGGTTGTAAGTTATGTAATTAAAAAAAAGTATGGTGCCCTTAACTAGCACACACAAATGAAGGCTTTGATAGGGTGTTGCACAAGACATGAAAATGAGGCCTTATAAATATTGAGAGATATGAGGGTCTCATATGTGATAACCTCTATTGGATATCTAGTAAATAGGCCCAATTTTGAAAAAATACTTAAATAAACTATAAATAGCTTTAATGAGGAAGTTAAAGGGACTATTTATAAAATCAATGATGAGATTTTATAGCTGATCAATTTTACCAAGGATAGAGTAACTAAGGATGAATCCCTAGGAATAGAATCTAAGAGATCAAAAGTAGATCACACAAGGTTATTGGTTGAAGCTATCAAAGTATTTAAGCCTAACTTTCTCAATTTTAATATTATCAATAAAGAGTTTGAAATAACACATGCATTATTTAAAAAACTTAGAGCCATAGAGAGAACATCAGGATAAGTACTAGGCACACCATCAATTAAAAATGCTACCAAATCATCACAAGGTCCCAAATTATTAGGATATATAATAATGTATACTCAAATAGGGTCAGTATTGAACCCTCAAGGGGCTATAATGACTACTCATATTTCCAAAATTATCACACAATCATTTAACTCTTCTATTAGTGACACATTAACACCACCTTAAGTTTGTATATATATTTTCATGTTTTAATTAAGTTAAGACTGATGGTTCCAAATTTATTTGGAATATATATATAATTTTGGTCAAGTAATCCTATTCATGTATACACTTTTGTACATGCATGTTTTGCATGATTTTTGACACATATTTTTATTATTGGAGATGTAAATTTAGACTTTGTGTGGAGGATGAGGCATCCTCTCTCTAATCCTACATATATTTGTATCCTCCCAATCTCAAAGGGAGGATAATTTTGGCTATTGAAATTAATAATAAATTTTATGTATTGTTCTACAATTAGTCTTAATGTGTAAATTTTGTTCTTCTCCAAACTTGTGAATCTTGTAATAATTTCCATAAAAATGGTATCTTAGTCTTTTGGTTTTGCATGAGTATTATTTTAATAAAGTTATTCATATTATTCTATTATTATTTTGAGTACTTTTGTGTAGTAATCATAATCTCCCTTTGTAATTATGCAATTACAATCTCATAAATGCAACAACCTTTGATTATATATGCTAAAGTTTACTATATATTTTTTCCTTTGGAATATTAATTGTGTTTGACTATTTGAGTACTTATAATAGAATGAAAAAAACATTGGTTACTAAGTATTTGTCCAACTCCTAGTTCAAGAGCCAAGTTATTGATGTGGTTTTTATGAACACCCTATAAATCTTACTAGGTTGCCTCTAATGTTTTAGGACCTATGAATGAAAAATTCAATCCAAGGCATGAGTTTCAAGGTATTTAGTTTTTTAAGAAACCTATTAGTGGAATATGGTGAGTGGATTAATTTGTTTACCATGGATGAATCATATATGGATGAATCTAAATCTATTTGAGATGATTTGATTGATGATGGATCTAACTTAAGGTGGCTATAACTAAAATAAACTCAAAAAAGAGGGAAATGTAAGGGAGAAAATGAGGTCTATGGGTCAAGAAAAATAAAACCTTTCTAAGCCAACATTTTAATTAAATTTTGGACAAATAATCAAAAACCAATGTTTACTACAAGCTATTAAGAGCACACCAAAAATCAATCACAATTAGAAGTACAAGGAAATAGAAAATACAATAAACTTAAGCATATATAATCAAAGGTTGTCATGTTTGTGATATTTCATTATAAAATTTAAAAGGGGGGGTTATTATTAACATAAAAAAGGTATTTTAAAAAAATAAAACAATAATAATAACTGTATTGAAAATACAACTCATACACAATCAAAAAATTAAGATACCAGAATGACAACACTTATTACACAATCCATAGGTTTGGAAGAGAATAAATATTTTCACATCAAAACCAATTGTAAAACTTTCCTCAAAATTTCCTATTAGTCTTTATTGCCAAATTTTTTAAGATGATCCTTCCTAAACAAGTTAGCAGATAATTACAAATACATGAAATAAACTATGAAATTAGCAATATATTAGCTCAAATAAGCTAAACTAAATTACAATGGATGCATTGTAGAATCACTGGCCTCTTCAAGGGGGAAACCTCCTTTGAGAAAGATCAAAATAATAAATTTTTAGATGCCTTCATTGGCCTCAACACTTACTTATATATTAAGTCTAATCTAAGTAACTACTACTTCCCATGAATGTGGGATAAAAAATGCTCACAAGATGACTTAGAAAGCATATGAATCCATAGAAAATATTAAACTAATAAAATAAAGTGAAGGTCTAGTATGGGTTCCTAACATCCCCTCCCTCTTAGAAAAACTTTGCCCTCAAAACTTCAAATGTGGGAAATGGTGTTGAATCTGAAATAGTGGTTCCCATGTGGTATCCTCGAGTTGCATTATGTGCCACTAAATTAAAACCTCTATGATGGAGTGGTAAAAAAGTTATCATGTGTGCCTAACCAGGATTGCCTTTGCCTCAAGAAGGATGGATCCTTCATTATAAATTTATAATAAAATAATTTACACTCCGATGATGGTGCCAAAAAATTTCTTCAAACAAGAGATCTGAAATACTGGGCGAACTCAAGAAGAAGGTGGGAAACCCAACTTATAAGAAAATGACCTAATCTTATGGAGAATCTTATAGGGCACATAGAACTTGGGAGCCATCTTATGATTCCCTTTGAGTTTTAGGTAGGTTTACTTATATGGATGTAGGTGAAGAAAAACCATATCACTTACTTGAAAAGTAAGCTTAGAATGATGTTGATCAGCTTGTTGTTTCATTCAATTTTGTGCCATATTAAGATTGTCTCGTAGGGTGCTAAGGATCTGATCCTAAGTTTAGAGAATCATGTCAACTACTTGAATTTATGAACTACTAGGGTTGTATGGAATGAGAATTGGTGGTGCTTGACCATAGATTGCTTCATATGGAGTAATTTTCATTAAAGTGTGGTAGGAGGTATTATACCACTATTTAGTGAGGGGAAACCACTTTACCCACTGATGTTTTTTTTCTAAGGTGAAGAAACAAAGGAAAGTTTCCAAGCATTTGTTGACAATTTCAGTCAACCCATCCATTTGGGGATGATACCCATAACTCATCTTTAGTTGGGTGTCAATGTGGAAAAATAGTTCTATCCAAAAATGGCTGGTGAAGGTTGCATCATGATACGAGACAATAGATAAAGGAATTCCATGAAGATGGAAAATTTGGTCCAAGAAAATTTGTGTGACTATGGAGGTGGTATAGGGATGGTTGTGGGCATAAAAATGACTATTTGGAGAGGCAATCAACCAAAACCAAGATCACCATTTTACCTCTATATTTAGGGATCCCCTCAATGAAATCCATATAAATATCTATCTAGATCTTGTTAGGGATGGGCAAAGGTTTGAGCAACCCAAGGATGAGTGTTGTTTCACCCTTGTTACGTTGGAAGGTATCAAATTTAGCCATCATCTATTGAATTATACCTTTTTCATTCCCTTACAAAAGAAGATACTTTGTGCCCACTCATAAGTTTTGAGAAACCTTGAGTGACCTGTAGATGGAGAAGCATGGAGTTCGTATAATACAATCTCCTGAAGATCTATGCTTTGGGGAAGCACCAAATGACCCTCGTATCGTAGAGAAGCACCATCCCAAGAATAATGCGGTATAGTAGAGTGGTTAGTGGCTAATTGTCAAATGACTTGAGATAATGAGGGTTCATTGACATACCCTTGCTATAAAATATCCAACCAATTTGTAATAGGCATGAAAATAGCTAAAAAGGAAACTTGATCTACAAATGTATAAGATAGAGCATTAGCCATAATATTATCCTTACCCCTCTTATAAGTGATCTTATGTCATAACCCATGATTTTGATGACTCATTTTTTTTGTGATGGGGTAGAGACCCATTGTTATAGCAAATATTGTATACTTTGGTGATCAATTTTGATGCAAAAATGATTCCCCAATAAGAATGGCCATCACTTCTATGCTACAGGCAAAATGACCATCATTTCCTTCTCATAAGTAAAGAGTACTAAATTATTGATAGAAAGGGGTTTGATGGTGAATGTAATAGGGAATACTTCTTGGAGGAGAACAATTCCAAGTCTATTATCATAAGCATCTCTCTTGATAGTGAAGGTCTTGGCAAAATCAAGCATAGCTAGAATAGGTGTAGTACACATAGCTTGTTTCAATTATTCAAATGCATACTCAATAGATTATGTCCATGTAAAAGCATAATTTTTCAAAATATAAATCAATGGATCTATAATCTTCTCATAATCCTTGACAAAATTGTGATAGTATCCAGTCAACCCCAAAAAACCATGGAGGCTCTTAAGTGTTTGAGGATGAGGCCAATTTGTCATGGCAGCTATTTTTTTAAGATGAACCTAAACCCCTTAGAATGAAATAATATGCTCAAGATACTCCACTTCATCCTATATAAAATAAAATTTGGACTATTTTACACAAAGATGATGGTCAAAGAGAAGTTACAGTGTGAGCTCTAGATGTTGGAAATTCTCAGACCATGTTTTACTATAGATGAGGATATCATCGAAGAAGACTAGAATTAATTTTCATAGGTAGGGATAGAATATTTTATTCATAAATATATATAATTTTGAAAGATCATTAGTGAGGATTAAGGTCATGACTAAAAACTCATAGTGGCCATCATGCATGCAAAAAGTTGTCTTAGGGATATCATCCTCATGAAGCTGGATCTGGTGATATCCAGAGTAGAGATCCAATTTGGATAAAACATGAGCACCATGAAGCTCATCAATAATAGGGATCAATAAATTATCCTTGATTATGATATGATTAAGTGTGTTGAAGTCAATTTAAATGTTCCATGACCCATATTTTTCCAAATAAGGAGAACTAGGGAAGAATATGGGCTGGTATTGGGGCAAATAATTCTTTATTTTAGTAAGTATCAAATGAGCATCTTGATCTTAGTATTTTGTTGAGATTGGTATTGGTATGGATTTATTTTGGGAGGAATGATTCTATTAATGATATGAATATGGTGGTCCTTTAGCCATGAAGGTAGCAATCCCATTGGTTTAGCAAAGACACATGCATACCTATGTAGAATAATTTGTAGATCAAAAGGAGTAGTAGATATCGTTGATGGTTGAATTTGAATGGAATAGAGATAGGTAATGATGTCATGTGAATTATTCTTAAGAATATTTTCCATGTTATGTGAACTTATGATGATGAGAGAGTTTGGTTGTAAGCCTTTCAATGTATGTTTTTTCCCATTATCTAAAAATTGCATCCAAAGTTTAGCAAAATCCCATAAGATGGGTCCAAGTGTGTGTAACCATTGGGATCCTAAAATAATATAACATCCACATAAGGGAAAGGAAACATTTTTAATTATAAGTTATAATCTCCAATAGAGATATGCAAATTATGAGACTTCCCTTTACAAGTTAATGTGCCCCCATTAGAAACCATGACATAAAATTTGGAGTAAGGATAGACAAAACAATCATCATGTTTGGTGATCTGAGGGTCAATGAATTTATGCATGCTACCAAAATCAATGAGTATTGTGAGAGTAAAATTTTTTAAGTAACCACTAACTCACATGGTTTTTGGGGTGTTGAATCTTACTAAGGCATGGATAGAGATCTCTGGTTGGTCTTCTTGAGAAATATGTTTCATAATTAGCTGAGCTTTTTCTAAATCATAGTTGTATCCTAAACATCTTTCCAATATTAAATTTTGGGTGGAGAGTCAACATTCCAATAGGTAGAGATTTTTCTTGACACATCAATGTCCCTAAGTGAATTTTTCATCATAATTATAACATAGTCTTTTTTCTCTATGGGATCACATCTCTGATTCAGTCAAATGCTTGATAAGAGTGGTTCTAGGGGTTGGCATTATTTGAGATCATTATGGAATTATATTTTTGAATGGAGAAAAATTAGATTTGAATCACTACTGAGCTTTGATCTTATCTTTTATAAACTTAGCTTACCCTAAGGCTTACATCATCATGTTAGGCTAGAACATTTTGACTTTAGATCAAATTGCATCATTCAGATCACTGACAAAGAAAATCCTAAATAATTCATTAGATAATCCCTCTGTGTGATTTGTTAGTTTTTCAAATTCTATTTGACATTCTCTCATGGTTCCTATTTGGTGAATTTTAGTGAGTGTTCTAGTGAAATCATCAAAATAAAAAGGGCTAAACCATTACAAGATGAGGGTACAAAAATTGGTCCATATGGGTTCATCATGAGCCTTGATATACCAATGATATGATTGAAGGGTTTCATATTATAAGTGAAAGGATACAAGTGAGACCTTGTTGACATCAAAAGTATTATGTAAACTAAAATATTGTTCTACTTAATATATCCATCTAATCAGATTCACACCATTGAATTGAGGAAAATTAAGCTTCAGCCCATGAAAATTATTGGAATAAAAAAACCCAATGTCTAAAGAGGACTTGGGATACCATCTATTGTTCATGGTGGTATGTTGAAGATTGAGGCCAAGAATTTTCTCATCAAGATCATTGATGTGGGTCTTGAGGGTGGAAATTTCATCATCCATGTTTTTTGATCCTATTTGGGTTACTACCATGACCAGAATAAGATATTTTTTTTGAAATGGGTAGGAAAACTAGAGTTAAAACATGTTTAGTAAGGGAATTTTTTAATTTGAGTGGAATTGAAAGGGACAAAGGTACTTTTACTATTTTTTTTACATAGTAAGAGATGATTGATGAAGATGAGGGAAATTTTAGGAGTGAAAATGGAAAAATTGGAAATTTACCTTAGAGGGATAAAGGAGTAGCAAAGGAAGATGAACACTGTGGAAATTTTTTGAGGCAAATAGATAAAAATAGAAGAAGTTATGGCAAAACCCAAAAAAATGAAAATTGAATTTTACAAGAATTAGGAGTGGAATCAGGATATGGGACATCAAGGAAGAAAATGTGGAGAATGAAGTTTTAGGTGTATAGATAAAGCTTGAGGATCAATGGGGCTAAAGATGGAGAGATATGGCAAAAAAATGATTTTTTAAAATTTTTATCAAAGTTTTGGCCGCAGGTCTTCTGAGAGTCTACTAATACTCTACTAATAGTTTTTGAGACTAATAGGATGAAGTTTTTCTTTTTGTTGGTTTATATCAACTATTAGTCATATAAAATGTGAAAATTTGTAACTTGAGTGTGGCTAATGACACCCAACCCATAGGCCCCTCTTGCTTTCTTTCATGACCCTCATAAACACCTTTTCACTGATTCCCAATCATTTGTAGCCTTCCAAACCTTGATTCCACCTCTTCCAAGGAGAATTTATAATTATGATTTCATAATCTTGGTTCCCATTCTTTTAGGACTATATCAACCAACTTGGATTATAGCACCAGACCCTAGGGTGTCTATTTTTGGTACTCTTGTCCAAGTGCATTTTTACCTCCAATAGTCAGTTCCTTCTAGTTCTTATCCTCCTTATCGACCTAGAATGAATAAATATAACCCATGACCAATATATTCCTATAAAATCCCATTAAAATATTTATAAGGGGTTGGAAAATATCAAAAACAAAGCAAGAATACAAACAAGGCTACTTAGGCATATTTCCCTATTCTCTACATATAACTAACCAATACAACTACAAGCTTATCCAAATCCTTACACCAGTCCTTAGCCACCTCAAGCATACATAATTTTATAATTTTTCATCTTCATACACATAATTTCATAAAGCACAACAAGTGGGAGAACTACATATGACTTGATCCCTCTTTGGAGTATTGTTATGTAGGTAACGTGCCTACACAAGGGATGTGGATACATGTTCAGTGCATATTACACAAACTAACCCTCCCTCTTTCAAATTTTTTATCAAATCATATTGGAGTCTAGGGTATTAAGGCTAAATCAACTCCATATGGAGTTCCACAGGCATCCAATAGTCAAAATTTCATAGGCAGGCTCACATAGACACAATGAACAAAACCCAAAAATCTCAAGTCTCTTGGATAATAGAAAAATAAGAGGACTATAGTGTTGGAAATCAGGGTGTCATATTTCTATGCTCCTATCCAATTAATAAATTAATGCCAAAACCCAATTTATGATAATGTCCTAGTCATACATAGTGAATTTTAGACCGTGTAATAGCCACCTTAGTCAGTTTCTAGCTAAGTCTTATTTTTTTTACATTTATTGCTATTTTTAGAAAGATTAAAATTATAAGAATTAGTAGCTTAATTATTTCATATTTATTTACTAATTTTATTACTCCAGACACTTAACTAAATTATGAATAATACACCAATATTCCCAAAATTATTAAATGATTTGGTGAACTCGACTTACTTTCTTTGCACATAAAAGCCTAGAAACCCTAGGGAAAATTCCTTGCTAATTTTTTAAATATTTTTTACTTACATATTTAAATAATAAATTCACTTTAAATTTTTAAAATTCCATAGTAATTTTTAAAAAAAAAAATCTTCCAAACCCTAGTTGCACACACTATGTCCTTTCAAATCAAGAATTTTCCAATAATTTTCTATTTTTTTCCTTACATATTTAAATCATAAATTAGAATCAAATTTTAAAATTCCATAGTAATTTTAAAAAATAATTCTTCCAAACTCTAGTTGTACACACTAGGTCCTTTCAAATCATAGAATTTTCCAAGAATTTTCTAATTTTTATGTGCATATTTAAATCAGAAATTCACCTTAATTTTTAAAATTCCTTAGTAAATTTAAAAATATCATTTTAAAAAACCCTATCTGCATATACTAGGTCCCTTTATTTTATTTAGGTATCACTTTACATCTAAAATCAGATTTCACATAATAACAAAAATGGATCTCACTTATTTACACATATTTATTGCATTCCTTGCAAATAATAAGGAGACCATACTCGGTCCTATCATGTAAATGAATGATGAAGCTTACCATATGTTATTACAAAGCTTAATTCTTTGAAATTTTATGATTAATATTTATAATATGGGATGATATTAAGAAATTAAGTTCTAAACATGTTAAGATACCTCTCCTTCAAAGCAATATTTACTTATCTTTAATACAAGGTTTCATTACTTTCTTTTTATCTCTCATATGGAAAACATTTCAAGTCTATCTTTCTAAACATAGTAGAATTGTTTTATCACAAGTCAAAGTTTTTTATGCATTATCGCACAATTCCATGCTCTCTATCCCTTGCCTTTGATCTCTCATATGGAAAATTTTTCAAGATTATCTTGATAAACATATTAAAAATATTCTATCACATGTCAAAATAATTTATGCACTAATGCACAATAACATGCTCTCTATCCCTTTCTTGAAACCTCTCAATTGTAATTATCTTTATAAACATATTTATATACAACTTATACCTCTAATTACATGCATTTTATCCCACATACATAGTTTCTACCTAAAGGATCCATTGCATAAGCTAACAACCACTTGTCAAATTTCAATGTCATATCTTATGCATAAGAAATAGTTTCCTTCTCCTCCTCTCCCCTAATAGGGTGATAGATACTTTCCTTCTAACCAAGTCCATGATATCACCACTTAAAATGGTGAGGCAGCCTATATTATTGGTCCTAATGCATACATTCAGCCTATAGCTTCTTCAAACCCTCTTCAACATATGTGACTACATGTTCAATCGAAAGTAACTAGGGTTTGTACTTGTGTGACTCTAAGGGATCAAATCACTAGTATGATAAAGTTAATTTTAGATTTATTAACATAGAATCAACTATTACATAAAAATATCACAACATTAAAAAATCAAATTATAATACAAAAGCCTCAAAGGCACCCTAGTGGTAATCATGTATATGCACCTTCACCTAGTCAATTAGTTACAAGCAATCTTACATATAAAATCAAGAAATCATAATAAAGTAAATTTACAACTAGTGATTCAAAAAGCATTTAAGGATAAAATAAGTGTTCAAGTGAGGTACTAAAGGAAATGATTAAATCTAAGTTGATCAAACTACCTCTTCTATATTCAGTGAGAATATCTAGATATTATTTTGCATATCATAAAATGCATGGACATCACACAGATTCATATTGGGCATTAAAAAACCATATACAATAGATAAATGCTAATGAGTACCCTATACAATGTAAATCAGTCAAGAAATCCATAGTGATATAGGAACACATTCACAAAGGGTCAAATCTAGAAACAATACAAAAGTGGTTACCATAACATAACTTAAATAAAAAAAAGGATCAAAAATCAAAATCAGAGCAACAAATAGTACCAAAAGCACATGAAAAATATGCAAATCCACCTATCCAAAATGAAGATCAACTTTTAAAGTAGTATGGGTTTGGTCGAAAATACCTACAACAATTTGATTATCAAGGTCAAGGGTTGGGCAAGCATTTTCAAGGCATCACTACTTCTATTATAGTAATTGATATTGTTTGCCACCAAGGTTTGGGATTTATTAAACATCCTAAGGCAAATAATTCATAGACATAATTTATCAAAGGAAAAGATCTAGATACAATAAAAGTCAACACTAACATTCTATTGGTTTAAAATCAAGATGATAATGATGAGTGGAACAATACAAGTTATTATGATTTCAAAGATATTGATAATACATCTGAATATTCAGAGTTATATTCATATCCATTCCTTCATGCTTCAAAATCATGCACAATTCCTTTGTTTGATATAGGACACCATGATAGGGTGTCTCCCATGAGAATCACTAGTTAGTATCATTTGTTCTTAGCATTGCTTGTACATTATTTATTTTTGCTTACTTGTAAATAGCTTCTCAGTATTTATTATACATAGTATTCTCATGATTTATTGTACATAGCTCATATCAAAAATCTAAAAACAATATAATATTATAAAAAATCCAAAAACATTCAAATAACTCAAAAAACACAAAAACATTTCAATTGTATGCATGTTGCTTTGGTTTCTCTATAAGAATAGATGAAGGCAATTGTGTGGGGGGAAGCATGGCCATGGGGGAAGATGTCCTAACTATAGGGAAAGGAGGAATAACATTCCTCCATCTAGTAATTTTGGGATGGTGTATCAATTATGTATTTAGTCTTCCTTGTAGCTCTATGTACTAGTTTTATAGGAGAGTTTATTCATGTAGTTTAGCCAATGGGTATTCCAAATTATGTAGACAACCTAAGATGGGTGGCTTGTGTAGTAAAAATGGAAGTAAACACTAGGTTTTTAAAATGTACCCTCTTTGTTGACTCAGGGGATTGAGGACTAGTTCCAATAAGTGATGAGTAATTTGTTGATGTGATAAGTAAAAATTGTGAGTAATCTATTAGAGACGTATATATAACCCCAATAGTAGTGGTAGTAATATGACCTATAATAGAAAATTGGGATATAGTATACAAAATTCACATTATAACCATATAAGGCTTATTCATTTGTCCCAAAAAAAACAAAGAATTAATAGTACTTGACATACTAATTACATCATTAGGAATTGAAGAAGTTGTCATAGGATGGGAATTGGGTGAACTTACAAATGGAGGAGAGATAGCTAGGGCACTGGTTGTTATAATTGTCACTATAATAACTTGATTTGGAGGTTTTGGAGGTGTAGTTAATGATGTATCCTACACTAAAGTCTATAGTTTTGAATTTTCATCTTATTCATCATCCATTTACTCATTTGAAAACAACTATGTAGCCACTAAGTTAACATATCCCTAGTCAACCTTTTCATATTATCTTAATATTTTAGTCCATCTAGACTAAGTAATTTCTTTAGTCATCCATTCATCTTCTTCATCTAATTTAGTTGTCTCATTGAATTACTTTATTTCCTTAGTGTTAGACTTGGACACCAATTATTATTCCATTCCCCATATCTTGTGTTCTTCATAAATATCATTAATATCAATAGGTTTTGACCTCAATCTATCCTTTCTTCTTTCTTCCATTTCCTTGGGAACATCTTGTTTCTCTTTTACCTCTAATTTTTAAAGGGAAACTAGAGGATTATTTAGATTATTTTTCTATGTAATATTTAGGTTGGTAAGTTTTAGAGTGGGACACACTTGAGGATATAATGTATAGGATAGAATGAATATATAAAACCTATATGGAGTAGTGAAATCCAAAAGAACAATCCAAAGGAAGAAACTTGTCTTCACAATAATAAAATTGCATTAATAAGCATTCACCAAAAAGTACATAAAAAGGTTAATTACATATGTGTAAAATAGACATGTACTAATATACTCATAAATATGGGATTATTTTACCCAATTAATTTTATTAAACCTAAGCAAGCTAAATATACCATGTAGGTAAAGCCACATAGTGGGAAAAATCCTACACTAACACCCCCCCAAGTTTAGATTTGGTGGGTAGAAGAATTGGGTCCCAACATAAAGTCCTGATGAGGTATCCAAGAACATAGATATGATCCCCCATAGGAGGAATAATATGGAGCTAAATTAACCCCAAGAAGAGTTTATAAATGAAGATACTTGCTCTCAATAAAAGGTTTGGTGATTATATCAATAATTTACTCTATTATCTAGATGTAGTGGATATCAAGAACTTTCTTATAGATGAGATCCTAAATGAAATGCATGTGTATGTCAATATGTTTGGTATATTAAAAAAGGACCAAATCCCTATATATATATATATTTTACTTTGGTTTTCATAGAATATGATTGTTGGTTATCTAAACTAGATGCTAAACTCAATGAGGATCCCTTGAATCCAAATAGCCTCATTGGTATCTTTAATAGCTCATATGTATTCTACCTTTGTATAAGATAAATAAATATGATTCTAATTCTTACTTGACCAAATAATCAGGCCTAACCTATAGGATAAACTATAGCCTAAAGTAGACTTATGATTTTGAATGTCACTAGCCTGATCTAAATATGTATAACTAATCAAGTCAATTTTTATGCCCATTGTATAATGAATATTAAAATTATTAGTACCCTAAATATATAATCAAATCCACTTAGATACTTTATATTACAAATCATTTTGACCCTACATGAATTTGGATACCATCCCCACTACATATGAGAGGTCAGGTCTAGTGTGTGTAAGGTATATGAGACTACTAACAAGTTATCAATATGAGGTAGCATCAACCAATGGAGATGGAGAATCAGCCTCATGATTCACACTAGATAAAAAAGGAGTGATATTTATCTTATAGTCATCCATGTTAAACTATGCAATCAAACCAAGAACATACTTGGATTATACAATAGTGATCCCAGAGTTAGACTGAGAAATTTCAATCCTGAGGAAGTAATGAAACAAGCCCATGTTTGCCATTGAGAAACTATCAGACAAATCAATTTTCATTGCTATGATGTTGGATGAAGAACTCCCTATGATCAATAGGTCATCCACATGGAGAAATAAAATCAACAGTGAATCATCCTACCAAAAAATATAGACATTTGGATCATATGTCATCTAGTGAACCCAATTGAAAGAAGAAAGGAGCCCATCTTGGCATACTAAGCTCAAAGAGCTTGTTTGAGGAAATAAATATATTTTATAAGTGTTAAGACTAAGGAATAATATTACACAAATCCTTTTAGTTTCTCCATGTATATTTCCGCTTTGAGGTCACTATGAAAAAAGGCATTCTTCACACCCATCTGATAAATTTCCCAATGATGTTTTGCAATAATAGTAAAAGTGAGTTGGATTGAGTTCATTTTAGAAACTAGGGTGAATGTCTCAGTATAATCAATACCAATTATTTGATAAAAAACCTTTGCTACCAAACGTGATTTAAACTTGTCTACTAACCCATCTACTACAAATTTTGTTTGATAGATCCACCTACATCAAACAAGTTTTCTTCCCTTAGGAAGAGGTATCAAATCCCATGTGTTATTCCTTATAAGTAACTATACTCCTCTTTCATAATATAATCCCACTCAGAAGTGTCTAATGTCTTGAAAAATAATTATAGATCAAAATAACATGCAATAAAAGCATGTTGGGCATCTTAGAATTATGAATGGGTATGCCTATTATCTGATGGATCTCCAACCCATTATCCATCACTTTATTGTGTCTATATGGCCTAAAGAGGACCAGTCCTCAAAGATTTGAGAGGAGATTAATCACCCTCTAAATATATTTTAGGAGAAGGAGTAGGGTAATCCTCATAACTACTCTCATCATCAGAACTAGAATAAGAATTAGGATCATCAGGAGGTTGATTAGGTGGATCTAAATTGTCAAAATTATCATCAAATGTAAGTGCATCTAAGAAAGAGTGAGAGGTTTTGAGTGAGGAGTTTTAAGGAACTTATATAAAATGAAAAATAATCTTAATAAATAACTCATGAGTAGTGGGATGGAGAATCTTGTATCCCTTAACACCCTCATAATATCCAACAAAGACACAAGACTGACTCTGAGGTTCTATTTCCTTACATTTTTTCTTCAAAATATGATCTATAATAGGCAAAACAAAAAATAAAAAGAGATATATTATGGGTTTCTAAAAACTCCAACATATAAAATGAGTGACTCCCTTCAATTATTTATGAATAAATTGGTTTTGGATGTAAAAAACATAGTTGATGGCCTTAGCCTAATATTAAGGTGCAAGAGATTAAGAGTGTAGCATAAAGTTAACCATTTCCTTTAAGGACTTTTTTTTATGCCCTATAACACCATTTTATTTAGGAATTTATAGAGTTTTAGCCTATAGTTAAATCCCCTATGATGTACAAAATTACTCAAAATGGTTACTTACATACTCTCCACCATTATCGACGCATAAAATATCGATGGGTTTACCTAACTATTTCTCTACAAGCACCTTGAAGTCCTAAAAATTATTAAAAACCTCATATTTTTTATTAATAAAATATACCCAAGTATACCTTGAATAGTCATCAATGAAAGTAAGCATATAGTTTGTTCTATTGAATGAAGGTTTTGGAAATGGGCTAGTAATGTCACTGTGAACAATCTCCAATATCTATTTAAATATTTGTGATTTTCCCTTGTCATAATTATCCTTAGGATGCTTACAAATAATTTATCCATATTAAAATTTTTCATAAAAATTTACTCATGAAAACCCTAAAATCACAAATTGATGATTGAGTTACTCTAGGTAGTGATAGTTGAGATGGTCAAATCGATCATGCCACAGTTTACTCACCTCATTTTAATGAGTGAGCATTCCAATAGAGGGTTTATTAAGGAAAAAAGTGTGAGAAATTATACAACCTATATTGGTGATCTAATTTCTCAAATGTAATAATGGAGTCACTATTAACTTACCTAATAACCACAAAATTAGGTGTGAACTCAACTCTCTTATTTAAACCAATATGACTGATATGATAAATAGATATGAGATTGATAGATAATGAGGCAACACATAAAACATCATGAAATGTCCCATAATTCACTTCAACTAATCCACTACACTAAATTCTATGAAATTATCATCACCCAACAAGATGGAATGCATAGAATAAGGCTCCAAAGATGTGAACATGTCTTATGATAAAGCCATGTGGTGAGATGCACTAGAGTAATTAACCCATGTGGAAGGTTGGGATTCAACTAAAATAAATTATTTGATCTTATATTTTCCATTCTTACTATTTTTATCCTTAGAAGACTCTTGTGTGATGATTAACTCTGATTAGAAGAATTAGGGATGTTGATTATGTGCTTCTTGAGTAATTTTTCTAGTTGGTAAATCTATTTCTTCATGAATTTGGATTTATCATGGATAGATTTATTATAATATCCAAATGTGAGTCACTTTTTATTAGATTTTTTCATCTAAAGAGGATGATTCTTTTAATGTTTTTGGCTTAGCATCAAATTTTTTACCCTTTCTTTGCTCTAGGTCCTTCTTGTTCTATTTATTCTCATTACTATAGGAAGCCTTCTATTTGTCATGAATCATAATTAAGGCATGAGATTTGGAAGAATTTAGTCTACCCATTTGAATGATATTAGATTACTCCTGAGTTGAGTAAGCAACAAATTTATCCAAGGATAACATGGTCCATGTAGCTTTAAGGGTATGCTTGGTGGCATGAAAGGTAGAAAAAAAACATAATAGTTAGATCCTAATTTTTCAAGGATGAAAATAATCAATTGATCATATTTTTTTTCAATACCACACAATTTCAACTATAACATGAGTTATTTAAACTTGGTGAGTAAGTCTTGAATCATATCAAAGTCACTGAGGTCTAAAATTATGAGCTCATTCTCCCACTCATGATCCCTAATTTCATCTTATTTTTTAAAAAGTTTATCCAATAAGTTCCACACTTGATTTGGAGTTGTTTTATATTAAATATGAAAAATCAAGTTGGAAGACATAGAAAGGCATAATATACCATAGGCTTCATCACTTTGATTGTACCACTTCACCTTCTCTACCTTAGGTGTCAGCGCTATTTTTGTATCCATTATAATTTGGTTTAAGCCTTTACTCCTCAAAAGTATTTTTACTTTGACTTTCCACTCGTGATATTCAAATGGTATAAGAATTAGAATGGAATCGAGATCTATGCTATATTAAGGAATTATGTGCTAAACTACGTATACTCTAGACCAAGAATGTAACACCCCCTAAATTTGTAGAAGTTGAAATTTACAAGGCATGAGAATATCACCAATTCATAAAGATAAAAAAATACATGATTCCAAAAAATAACAACTCAAAATGAGAAATAAGCTAAATTTTTTTCCCATTTTAATATTTCTTGCTAGAAAAAAATAATCTTCTCCACTTTGCATAAAATTTTGGGTATGAAAATAGTTTAAAATATTTTTCCTGTAAATTATTCAAAAAAAAACTTATGGCCTCTCAGAGTAAAAGTTAATAAATTTTAGTTTGGCCATGACCAAGGGATTAACTCCAATATGACCATGGGATAAGACCAAATTTGGGTGCTCTCCCCCCTCTCACTTTGATTGATGTGAGTGTGACATCATTCACAAAATAACCCTTTTTTATAAATGAATAGTGATGAGGGTAGCAAACCTAAAATTGATGATCTAGAAACCATCACTACATGTTTGCATTATCCTATAGTGATTATGGATAGTCGTTCATGTGTAGATAGTGTCATATAGTAGGAATCTCACATGCATTCACATGTTTTCATCCATTGAGAACCACCAACTAGGGATGTCAGTACATAGGCATGCAAAATCATGAATCCATGGTAGCCTAGATGTGGTTGGTCTATATTTGCATGATCAAATTAGACAAGGCCATTCATTCAGGGGCTCTAACTTGAAGGCCTATGAAAAAGTGGTGGTTTGGTGGGGTGCATTTAGGAGATATAGTAGGGTGTGGCTAGGGTGTGCAATAGGGGATAGTCGAGAGATACAGTCGGTGTGATTAGGAGACAAGATGGTGAATTATTGAGATACATGGTGGTGGGGGCATGTTGGCATGACCATGTAAGACATGTAGTCGTTATATAATTTGAAAAATTATAAGTCTATAAATTTTTAAAAATCATTAAAATAGTTGAAAATGGAAAACAAATCTAGTAAGGAAAACCTTAAATCTTGAAAAATATGTATGGTTTCCTTAAAAACTATTAAAGATCCACTTCATATTTTTTAAAACAAAAACAAAATAAAAAATATTTTCCATTTTTAGTATTGGACAATATTGACTATGTAGACTTTCAAAAAATGCCATCAACCCCTCTACAAATGGATAAAATTTGACTTTCACAAAATTAGGTCCTGTCTATAACCAATCCTATGGTTTTGACACTTTTTAAATCTAATGGCACTACCCATTTTCATTTGGAGACCTATAATATATATATATATATATATATATATATATATACACACATACATACATACCTATATTTTTTAGAAATCCCACCAAACCCTTGAAAATTAAAATCAAGAAAAATACCTGAATAATTTAGAATGCTAGATATCATAATAAAAACAATGGCATTAGACCAACAAAACTATTATACCATGTCAGAGTGGGACACACTTGGTAACATATTAGATAAGATCTAATGCATGAAGAAAACCTATATTGAGTACTAAAATCCAAAAGAAGAAGCTTGTCTTCACAATAAGAAAATTGCATTAACAAGAATTTGCCAAAAAGTACATAATAAGGTCCATTATGTAAGTATAAAATAGACATGTCCAAATATCCTCATGCATATGGGTTTATTTTCCCTAATGACCTTGATTAACCCTAAACAAGATGACTAGACTATGTAGGTAAAAACACACAGTGGGAAAAAGCCTACATTTTTTTCTCTCAATTTCTACTCATTTCTTAATTTTGGAAGAAGATAAGAAACTAGTTATAAAGGTGTGGTATAAATACTTGGTTGGTGATGCACATGTAATCCAGATAATGATGGAAAAATCCTCTTTGGATGATAAAGAATAAATTACAAATAAGAACACACTAACAAGAGATCATTAACAAGATAGTTAAGTGGACTGCCTAGCATGAGCTAGATCTAAGAAACACATGTTTGTTAGGAGGTTATCAATCCACTGTTAATAATAATCAAGTTGGAAATAATAAATTAATGTAATTTCATTATATAAATTAAATGAAATACAAGAATAAATTAGAACGCTTTTTAAATAAAATGACTAAATCTAGTAAAAGCGGGTCAATACTCATGCTAAGGTGGATGAATTCAGGTTCAAAAAATTAGAAAAGGGTCTTTAAACAGGAAGGAACATAAAAAGTTAGGTTTAGTTTTGGGTAAGGGGTTTAAAATAACTTGTTATTTTATACCATAGTGATCATCAGCAATTGGGTGAACCGTTGATATTTAAGCTAACCATTGGTATTTGAGTAACCATTGAGGGATGGGGGTGACCATTGATAGTTATGTTAATCATTGATAGTTGCCTATAGGTTTTCAAATATGACAAAAAAAGAGTTGTAGAAAAAGTATATGGGTAGAAATATGTTCTATCAAGGATTTTTTAGAGAGGAAATAAGGTGTAGATAGGTCTAATTAGGTTAGGGAGGTCAAAAATCTAAAATAACAATGCTAAAGTACTAGTATAATTATAGCTTACTAGTTGGTTGATGGTTGAAGGTTGAAGCAATTTTGATAAAGTAATAGTAATTTGGCCTCAAAAGTAAATTTTATATAGGTTTAGGTCTCTTTAATTGATGTTGGGTTATTAAAGGAAGACTAGATGCTAGAGAGCTTGAATACCTATGTGCAAGAAGATTTGATAGCTTGAGCATGGATCTTTTTCACCTCCCACTCCCCTTCTTTTATAGGAAAAGAGAGATAGAGGATGGAAGGTTCCCTATAGGGTGAGGTTACTGATCATGATGCTTAAAAGTTCATTATCATCGAATAAGGTGAACATATTAAAATGTGCCTCATTATCTTGCACACAATTTGTTGATTTGTTAAGAGGTTGAAGAGGTGAGGACCTGACTATTGACAGTCAGGCTAACTATCAATAGTTAGGTTTACCATCGATGGTTGAGTTCTTGAGGTAAAAAGGGTTAAATAAGGGGGTTTAAAAGTTTGATTAAATGTTAAGTTAGCAAGTTGATGTGTTATCTAACTAGGTGGTTAACTAAACTCAGGGTCCAATAGGAGTCCTAAGACATTTTAACAACTAGAACTATCATGTGCATTTTTTTAGTGTATACATTTTGCCCCATTTTATTATGTGTCTTTGAATCAACAAGATGAAAAAAAAAACATATTTCTTGGTCAAAGGTCTGATTGCCTTGAGTGTGGGAATAAGTGTTCCCCTTCAAACCAATAGTCGATGAGGTGAAACCAAAATTGGGTCGAGGTTTGATAAGTGGTGGATGGTGAGTCACTAGGTTGGTGATAAAAGGGTTGGGAATTTAAAACACAAAAATGCACAAAAAAATGTGATGAAGTGTGATAGTCAAGATCATGCAAAGACTAACGTTGTCAATGTTGGTAAAAAAAAGGTTGGTTTTATAAGAACAAGTGATAGGGTAATCAGTCTATAGTGTTGGTCATAGCTAAATAGGTTATGTTATAAGTCTTATAGATAGGTTTGGTGTTATATTAGGTATCCAAGATATGAAGTTCTCCCTTGAAAAAAATAAATGGTCAGGTCGTGCACTAGGTGGTGCAAATTCAAATGGTTAACATGGCAAAAATGGTCAGTGTAGTTAAAAAGACCATGCATGGTCATCACAAAACATGTGAGTGTTTGGGTTAAAATAGAAAATGTAGAGGTGGATGAGGTCAAATAGTTGTTCATAAAAGGGTAATTTCTAAAAAGTTCATGTTATGGTTAGGGGGATATTAGGCGATCCCCAAAAAATTAGCACTTAGGTTAGGTGCCTCAAAATTTTAAATGTGATACCCTGACCATCGACAATTAGGGTTTTCAAGGTCAACCATCAATGTTCACCCTGACCATCCATGGTCAAGGGAAAACCCTAAAAATCTAAAATACAAAAAGTGAAAATGAAATTTCATTTTCACTTTTGACAATTTGACTTTGTGCATTGTGTGCTTTGGTGGTTTGCTAGTTTGACATTTAGTTGGGAGATTGTTTAACTGAGTGTGTTGGCTAAGGTGAAATTTGGGGATTGGTTGAGTTTGATTGCTAAGGTGATTGATGGGGACTAGTAATTTAGGGTGGATGAGGGCATGGTCAAGTAGCTAGATGTGGGCTCTGACCTTGACAATGATCAAAGAATGAGGTAAAAGGTGTATTAAATTTGTAATTTAGTTGATAGGTCTATTATGGTGTTAGTTTTTTTATTGTGTTATTATTTAAAAATTAGGTTTGGGAGGGGTTCAACCTAGTTTAGGTTATAGATAAAATTGGAAAATGTAACAGATGAATTTTGGTTTTGAAAGAGGATTTAGGTTAGGGGGTTTGTAGGATAGTTTTAAGTAGTTTATCTTATTTTTGTTGTTTTTGGTAAGATAGAAATAGGGTTTTGATACCAGTGGTCACACACAATAACCATCAATGGTTTGACCTAACCATTGATGGTCAAACATGACCATTAGAGGTTGATCACCAAAGGCCAAAACTCACTTGACCATCGATGGCTTTAAGTACCATTGGTGGTCAAGTGTTTATGAGAAGGTAGGTTTAAAAAGGTGTAGATGAAAATGGTTTAAAATGTTTGTGAAAAGATGTATAGGTTAATGTAGGTGTCAAATGTAAGTTTAGGATAGGTGGTGTGTTTAATTGATGGGTTGGTGGTCTTGGTGAAAATGTGTCAAGTAGGAATGTTTTTTGGATAACATTAGGTGTTGTTTGATAGGTTAAGATAGGGTAATTATTAAGTAAGTTTGATATTGTGAAATAGTTTGTTAAGTAGAGTGGTGAGAATTTTATGGGTAATGGTGGATTGTTGCTCAAATTCTAGGGGTAATATTGTAGATTTATTTGTTCTTTTAGTTTAGAATAGGTCAAAAAATGTGGGTGTAGGTTGGTATTGAGCTCAATTTGGAAAATGAAGTGTGCATGCTATCATGGTTATTTTACAAGCATGAGACTAGATCTATATGAGGAATCAAGTCCCTAGGATCTTTATGGAGATCCATGATGGGATGACTACAGATGAGTGGAGGCACATGGAGAAGGTTAGCTTTGGGGCCATGGTTCATTATCGATACCTACTATGGGATTCAGCTATGGTCATGGCTCTCATCGAGAGATGAGACCCAACCATGAACACATTTTTGTTTCCAATTAGAGAGAATAACATCTTAATAGAGGATGTTCATAGGATTATATGACTTCTTATTTGGGGGGAGCTGATTTACCATATTAAGAGTGAGGAGAGGGATTACCGTATGGATATTTTATATGGTAAGGATTGGGTCCATGTCAAGTGGCATTCTAGTGGCTTCAGCTATAAGATTTTATACTAGAGGGCTCTTGAAGATTGATGATTGATGACCATGAGGATGATGTTGGTCTCTTATTTTGTGTTGTTTTATTTGAGTAGTGGATGATTTCCCTATCTATTGTTGGGAGTGTTGGTAGAGATGTTTTTAGGTAGGACAATGTTTAGGTGGGCTCCTATTTTATTGGTTCAAATTTACAAGGAGCTCTAGGGATTTAGAGCACATTGACAATATAGTATTAGTGTTGGGTTTATTCTCCATTATTGGGCATATGATCACATTAGGGTGTTGAGGCTATTGGGGCTATCATGGGATGGATACACCTAGGCACATTTCATAGTTGTTTTTCTAAGAAGGAGAGGAGACTATGCTTTGACAGGGGAAGGTGAAGGTGCTAGGGACATTGATTGATTTTGAGATGCCTTGGAGGGTCTGGTTTTGGGTGATGTCATTTGGAGGCCATATGTGGGCTGGCATAGGTGGGCCCAATATAGTAACCACACCCTATCATTATAGAGTTGTTGATGGATATATGGGAGGTGAGAGGGGGAGATAGAGCTTATCCCCTTTGGTCAAGTTCAATGGCAATTTGGTATTGTGTAGGATATTTTAGCTCCTTCTCAGAGGTATAGGAGAGAGGATTAAGAGTTTCTACTTCTAGATCCATAGCCATAAGATGTAGTAATGGACCATGAGGATCTACTAGCTAGAGCAGTGATAGATGATGTTAGTTTTGTTGATGGATATGTAGCATGGTATCAGAGCCTATATACAATAACTAATTTTAGGTGGTGTGATGAGGGTTACTAGGCCATGGATGTGGATCTTATTGGGGAATTGGTTCAGGGTGGTGGTCAGGATGGGTAAACATAGGTAGCACTAGCAATTTCATAGGATCATATCATAGGGTTACAGGGATAGGTGGCCACTCTATAGGGATATATTGTCATTTTATAAGGTCAAGTTACCACATTGATAAGAGAGTGAGATTAGGTGAAGATCTCTCTTATTTTAGTTACTCAAGAGAGAGATACCATAATATAGAGGGTAGGAGTGGTGTTAACACTAGTAGGAGGACCACATGATATGATTACAATGACATGGTACTTAGATATAGTTGAGGAGTTAAGATATTATGATATGATAGTGTTGATATGGTGTCCATAGGAGATGAGATATGGAGATTACAAGGCTAGTTTTGTATGTGGGGTACCTATGGTGACATAAATATAATGGGCCTCTATAGTGGGCTAGGAAGGTAGACTAGGGGGACTAGCACTAGATGGTAGTGTAGGTGCAGGATCAGGAGGGATGAGTGGTAGTGATGTCCATAAGGCCTAATTATATGATGTATATGTTTTTGATACCAACCTATATGTTGATGATGTAATATGTATATGAGAGAGAGATTTCATACATTATTACATGTATTATTTATGATGACATGATGTATATGATGATGTTTGATCATGGTTGCATGTTTTGATGTGATGTTTGTGATGATTATGATTTTGTTTATGGTTATAGTGATGTGGTTCTGTGATTTGATGTTATGAGATGAATTATTGTGATGTTATGGTAAATGGATAAGATGTTACATAGATAGATAGAGGATGTATGATATGGTTCATGATGTTTTGATCATTGATTTTGTTTATGGATATGATGATGAATGATTAAATTAGGGTTGCTTATGATATGATGTATGTTCATATGATGTTTTGATGGTAGATGGATAGAATAATATTATGGATAGATAGATAATGTGTGATGTGATTCATGATGTTTTGATCATATATATATATATATATATATATATATATATATATATATATATATATATATATATATATATATATATATATATATATATATATATATATATGATGTGGGTCATGGATATAGTTCACAATTTTATGTTCATCATTGATGTTTGTTGTTCATATTCATGGAAATGTAATTTAATTATGGTTAAGGATGTAATGAAAATACATAAATCAAGTTAGATAACAAACTAAATGAAGGAAAAAGAGATAAGAATCATGAGAAGCATGTCTACATGAACCAATAATAAGAGGGTAAAAAATCACTATGCTTTTTTATTAGTAAGGACCTAACAAACCTGAAGTTAGATTGGCTTAAGGAAACTAAGACTTTTTAATGTTTTGCATTTGCATACTTAGGTTGATAAAAAGGTGTCTTGATCACATTATGTTGAGTAAGTTCCAAATCCCTTGATTAAAAGATGGTAAAAGGGAAGATAAGTGGTAGGTGAAAGGTAAATGGGTGGATAGGTAGGGTAACCTTATGCGGGTTAGTTTTCCCATTCTATAGGTGACCTCAAAACCAAACTAGAAAAGTCCATGTATTAATAATAGGTTTAGATTGATTAGTTTGGGAAGTATACTAATGCTAGATATGAAATTTGATACAACTTTCTTGGGATAGCTGATTTTGATATAGGGTCTTTTGTTTATTGCTTTTGCTTTTGCTTTTGATAGTTTGTGAAGTTAATCAACATGAGGAGCTTCAAATTATTGATTTTAACCCATTTGACTTAGCCATCCTTTAAGGGAGTGGTCTAAGTTTGGGTTTATATGTTTTGTAGCTATCCTTCAAGAGATCAATCTATCATTAAGTCAATCTAGAGATTTTTGGGCAGTTATCTTTCAAGAGATCAATCTGTTATGCTAGAGAGATATGACCCAAATGATATTGTTTTAGATCACAAGATTATAGACATTAAAAATTCTAATTAGGCATAGAGTTTTACTTTTATGAGTGCAAGAATTTTAGAAGGTTAGTGATAGGTAGAAAGGGTGTTTGAGAGGCAAATGATCATGGGATTCTATTTGATTAGAGATGAAAAGTATCCATGGGAACCATGCTATAGGTAGATCCATGGTACCCATATTTAGGATTAGGCTATAACTATAACAGTTAATTAAATGGTTCTATGTTGTAATCGGTTATCTTCAAAGGGAGAAGGATAGGTAGGTGAAGGTGAAAATATCATAAATCAAGGGATGAGCTTAAGTTAGACAAAAAGGTGAGTTTGATCCTTCTTTAACAAAATAAAGGATGTAAATGCAAATTATTGAAAGGCTCATGTTTTGGTTTGTCTTCGAGAGAGGACAAATGATAAGCTCCTAATCTATACTTATGAGTTATGATTTAGGATCCAATTCAATCGAAAGCAAATTTGCCTCTTTTGCTTTTCTTCATATTAGTGACATGTTTATTTTCCTTTAGGATGAGGTCTCTAATATTGAATTCTTCTTCTTTTATGTGTTTATTGTAGGCACACATGATTCATTCTTGCTATACATGAAGATGGTTAAGCACTATGATAAGATGTTCATCAAGTAGCTAGATTCATACTAGACATTCTTGATGATAGTCACTTTCAAAAATGATCTCCTAAAAATATATGCGAAGAGAGGGAATCTAGACTTTGAGAGGCAAAACTACCTCTGCTCTAAAGACTAGAGAGAAAGGGGTAGCACCTGTAGGGGTTCAATGCTAGTGCAATAGGCTCATAAAGTGAAGGGGATGTGTAAGTGGCAATCCTGACTTGAGGCACTGACTACTTTGGTCAACATTTTTTTAATAGGATTCTGCCTATCTATTTGATTGTGGATGGTAAGGAAAATAAAATATTAATTTAATGTTAAATGTGTCATAGAGAGCATGAACTTTATTGTTCTTAAAATATTTACCATTATTGGTGATGATCTTATGGGGAACACCAAAATGATAGATGATGTGATGGTTGATGAAATTTATAATCTTTTTGGCTTTGGTAGATATGAGAGGAATGGCTTCCACTCACATGGTGAAATACTCAATGGTGGTAATGATGGATTGGTGACATTATGATGAATGAGGATTAATTTCCATAATAAGATCAAGTCCCCATTATGAGAATGGGCAATTGATTTAGATACTTTTAATCCATGGGCAGGTGTGTGGTGTAAATTATCATTTTGTTAACACTTAAAACACTTATTTACATAATCATAATAGTCCTAGTTGAGTGTAGGCCAATAGTAGCCAAGACAAAAGATGTGTTTATCAACAGCTAAACAATTGAAGTGTCCCACATAGATTATGTCATACACTTCCTTGATGGCATAGGAATTTTCATGACTATGAATACAAAAGAGAAGGAGGCCATCAAAGCCACGTTTTTAAAGGATCCCCCCTAGTATGGTGTAATGAGAGGTAGTCTAGTATGGTTGGGAGGAACGATGTCAAGGTTGAGGTAATCAAAAGTTTGTTCATACCAAATGTCTAATGGAGATGTGTCTGATTAAAAATGGTAGGAATATCATAATGGATACAAGATGGGGTGACAAAGCAATGAATGGTGAAAAGAGTTTAGAGTTGGGAGGTTGAGATGGGATTTAGGAAGCAAGGGAAGCTATTATATCTATGAACTTATTGGTAGATCGATGAAAATACTAGATAAGGTAATGATCAAATGATGTTAATAGTACATCCATGAGTTGTTTGTAATTTATTAAGACATCATTTTTATATTATTAAGATCAATTAACCTAGTTTACCAAAATTTGGAATCACCAAAGACACTGATTGTCTTGACTCCCAAGGCTAGAGTAGTTTAGAGATCTATGATTAGGGATTCATACTCAACCACATTATTGGTGCATTCAAAGTTAATTTTAAAGGAAAGGGGAAGAGGTTAACCATTAAGGGTAATGAGAATAGCTCTGGTAGCCCCACCATGTTGTCATTTAGAGGCACCAAAAAACATGGCCATTTGGTAGATGGGGTCCTCTTGAGAAAGAGTCATGATGTAATCATCTATAAATGTAAGAGGAAGAGGTTGGTTATTGAGTAGATGAGATTTGGCCAATTGGTCAGCAATCACTTGCCCTTTAATTAAATTTTCTTGAAGGAACTTAAGATCTAACTTAGCTAAAAATATGAGCCACTTATCCATATGTTGGTTTTGGTATGGTTTAGAGTGCATATAATTGAGTGGGTCAGTGTTAGTGATGCCATAGGTTTTGTGATTGAGAAAGTAATGGTGAAGTTTGAAATCCAAAAAGAGAAGGGTGAGGCAAACTTTCTCAGGATGGAAGTACTGAGTCTCATACTCTATAAGTGTTTAACTTATGTAGTAGATGGATTACTCTATGTTTTATTCATCACGGTGAGTGAGCATTTCCCCTAAGGAATGATCAGTGGTGGAAATGTAAAGGTAGAAGGGTTAATCCTTTTTATAAAGGGTTAAGATAGGTGGAAAAATAAGGTATTCTTTGAGTGAATCAAATTATTTTTAATAGTCTTTGGCCCACTTAAAAGATATGTCTTTCTTAAGGAGATGGTGAAAGGGTTGACATCTATCTAATAATTAAGAGATGAACTGATGGATTGATTGGATCTTCCCTTGTAAGCTATAGAGTTGCTTAAGGTGGGTTAGAGGTGATATTTACAAAATTTATTTGACTTTGGAAGGGTCTATCTTGATTCCTTAAAGGGAGACAATAAAGCCAAGAAGCTTCCTAGATAGGACCCCAAAAATATATTTCTTGGAGTTGAGTTTGACATGGAAGTGGATTGAGCATTCAAAGATTATTTTGAGGACATATATATGATCTTTTCAATATTTGAATATCCTAAGGAGGTCATCCACTTATTATTTGATGATTTTATGGATGAGGTCATGGAAGATGTAGGTCATCACACACTGGTAGGTTGTGCCTACTTTCTTTAGACCAAAGGGCATGAATCTATAGCATAAGGTTCCCCATGGGGTGATGAAAGAGATTTTATGTTGATATTTGGGAGTGATAAAGATCTAATTATATCCCAAGAAACCATCCATGAGAGATAACATCTCATGGCTAGTTGTAATATCAACAAGTTGGTTAATACTAGGCAAAGGGAAGTCATCCTTTGGACAAGCAAGGTTGAAGTCACAAACATTGATACAAAGGTGAAGTCCCCCTATGTTTTTGGTAATAGGAATGATGTTAGAAACCCACTGGGGATAATAAATGGATTTGATGAAGTCAATAGACAAGAGGCATTGAAGCTCTTCTTTGATTATAAGGGAAATGCAAGGGTGCATCAAATAAATCTTTTTATGATTAGGCTTAGTGTCAGGATGGGTGACAATGTCATAGAGAATAATGGAAGGGTCAATTCTAGGCATATCCTAATAAGAGCAAGAAAATTATATGCTTTGGCCATGAAATAAGGAAGAGTAATCTTATTGTTATGAGGAATTCAAGGATTTATCAATCTTGACAATCTAGGGGTTATCTTGAATACCCAAGTTGACATCAATGGTAGATTCATTCAACATGGTTTGGTTCTTAAGAGGAAGAGATTTATGGATAGAAGAGTCCATTGTATTAAGGTAGGTGAGAATGGAATAATCATCTTGATGTTGGATGGTATTAAAAATAGGAGAATCATTTTCTACCATTTTAAGATGGATGAAAGGAAGGGTTTTATTTTGACCATCCTTTTGATATGTTAGAGGGCCTAGACTAATGGTATTGATAGAAAAAAGTTAGGATAATATCAAAATCTTTTGAATTTGAAGGATATGGGGTTAGTGAATATGGGACATTCTCATTGATGATGGCAATGGGTTTAGGTGAGGTGGGTTTTTTTGGTGGTACAAACCTAAGGCTAAATAGCTCATGAGGATTTAGGGTTTTGATTATGGGTAGCTTGTGAGGTCCCTAATCATAAAGGCCAAGGCCAAACTCCTTCCAATCACACCTGTAAAGGTAAGATTGAGAAATTATGGGTTTTTTAGATAGGATAAGTCAAAGGTGAATGGTTGGATATGAAGGGTGGTAGAGGAATCAAAAAGTGGATGGTTGAGTCCGTCATAGATGAAATTAGTTTAATGGTCAAGTGGCCAAAAAGGGATGATGGTTCTAATGTTAAGGTCATAACTAAGATCATGGGTGAGGTTCTCATACTCTTGAGGAGTAGGGAAATCATCTAAGGTTAGAAGATGATACTCCCCAAGTGAAATATGTTGGAATATGGGTTTAAAGGTGTCCTCTATGAGGATATGTGAAGAAGGGATGGATGAACTTGTTGAAGCTTCATCAATGATAGTGGTAGAATTATAGGTAGTTGGTGGTAAGGTATATGGATGAGGAAGAATAAAATAATCATGCATGTACATCATATTACAAGATTAAAAGGGATTAGGGTTAGTTGGTATGGTGATGACATGACCTTTGTGCTCAAATTTGATGCAAAGGTGTAGAGTAGAAGGGACACAACTCATGGCTCAGATCCAAGGACATCCAAATAAAATTTTGTATTAGAAATCACCCTCTATAATGTAAAAGAGTTATGGAATGGTATGAGGTCCTACGTGAATATGGATAACAACTATTCCCAAAGTAGTGGCCATGGTATTGTTGAAATAATGAAGAACTACTGTAGTTTCAAACATGATGTTCTTTGGCAAGTCAAGTTGGTCACAGGCATGGGAAGATATAATGTTGATGCAAGATCCTCTATGAATAATCACCCTTTTTATGTGAGTTTGATTTATGTATGTTGTGATAAAGAGTGGAGGTCTAGATCCTCAAGATGCACATAAGGTATTTTCAAATCCTCAAAGGTGACTAGGGTGGAAAGTTTAAGGGCTTTGACAAAGGTTAAAAGGGGTTGAGGATCGTAAATTTAAACCTCTATAGATTGTATAATCTTTATCAATTTTTGATAGTGAGGAGGTGAGGTGTTGATTAATTCATACAAGCTCATTTTCACTAGATTTTGGTGAAGTTTTTTCAATACTACACACTGAATGGATTCAAAAGGGTTGGAGGGAGAAGAACCCAAAATGGATACTTTGGGTTTAGGTAATGGTGAAGGTGAAGGTGTTTGGATTAAATTGGAAGGTTGAGGGTTTGAAGAGTATGTCCATGGTTTAGACACTTTTTTTTCCCTTATCCTTCTATTGGGCTCAATATCAAGTAACCATATGAATAGTGTGGATAAGGGGAAGTGTTGCTTTAAATTGTTGCTTTGATTCCTCCTAAATCTTAGGTAAGAGTGGGGGAGTAGGTAAATGTTTGATGGTTTGAGTTGGTGGTTTATTTGGTAAGGGGTTCAAGGGAGGTTCATCTAATAATAGATCATCCTCATCCCATAGGCTATGGAAAAGTGTTTAAGAGCTTTGTAGTTCTCCATATCATGTCTTGGTATCCTATGGTATAGGTAAATCAAATTGTCATTGAACCATGATGGTTTGAGACATGAAGGTTCAAAAGGTTTGATGGGTGGTAAGGTTAAAGAATAGGTTTGAAATAACCTTTGTAGAATGGTTGAATAAGATTCGACCAAAGGTGTTGGGTTTTTAGTTTTAGGTGTGGGAGCCTTCTTGGGAGTAGGATTTATCAAAACATTTATGGGTTCTAAAATGGTTATGGTGGGTGGTCTTGATTGGGATTGTTTGGTTATGGTTGGTTTGAAGGTGTTAAGAATGATAGGGACTTTTTTTTTGATGGAGCTAGGTGTAGGTAGAGTAAAAAGAGAACATTTACTAGATGAGGAATAGGTAATGGGGATAGTAGATGGATGGGGTCATAAAATTGAAGGTAAAATAGAAGTGGGGGGTATGGGTTAAGTTCAAGATGGTTTGGGTGGTTCCACCCTTTTGATAGGTTTAGTCAATAGTTTCTTGGGTGGAATTAATGGGTCTAAGTCCAAATTCAAAGATGGATGAACCAAGATATGGGTAGGAAGTATTCCTAGATTGTTGATGGGTTTGGTCAAAGAGGTATAGGGTGATTTAGAAATTTTATATTGAGGTGGGTTGGATGGTTCCCCTATGGTTTTTGAGGAAGGAGTATCTGAGGATGGGGTTGAGGTAATGATAGGTTTGAGGGTACATGTGAGGTTAAAGGTTCTTGTTTGTTTTGGTAAGGGATCCCAATATGGTGCCAAAAGGTGGCCCTATCTAGACTAGGTTCAGAATTAAACTCTAGATTTTAGATCAATCTAGAGAAAGGTTTATAGATGGGTTTGACTCCTTGGTAATTGGTTTCAAACATCAAGCCCATAGGTTGTGTTGAGGGAATAATTTCTTCACCTTTATCTTGGGTGGAAGGTTATATGGTTGGGAAAGATAATGGTGTCTTTATGAAAATAATAGAGGAGATTATCTCTTCTTTTGGAGTGGTTTCCAAAGAAGGAGTGACTGGTTGTATGATAGGTAGAGAGGGTGTGGTTTGTCTAAATGGAAAAAAGAGGTAGCTGCTTCCTTTATTTGGATGTCCAAAGGAAAGAGTAGTGATTCCACATCTTCCATAAGTGGATTAGAGGAAGAAGTAGTTGAAACAATGGTTGGCATAATGGTGGTATCCTCTGGTATTTATATCAAAGGAGAGGTGGGTAAATCAATGATCTCTTTAATTAAAAGGGAGGAGGTTTCTTCCTTTGTTTGGTTTTCCAAAGGAATAGAAGAAGATTCCACCACTTCAATAACTAGGGAGGAAGAAGAGGTAGTTGAGGTAATGGTTTCCTCAACAATAGGTTCAATGGTAAAAATATTGAGCATGTGCACCTCATGAGAATGAGATGATTTCAGTTGGTTGTTGTCATGGTTGGTGGAAGGTGCATGGTTATGAAAAGGTTTCTAAAAGATGTCTAATGATTGGTTTGGAGGTGAATTTGGATTATATAATGCTATTTCACCCTTGTTAATCATGTTTTGGATAATATTTTTAAAGGTGTTGCACCTACTAACATCATGTCCAATAACATGATGGAAGGCACATAGATCATTTTCATTATACCAACTAGGTCTGGGGTGAGAGGTATCAAATTTTTAGGGTGGTATGATAGGAGGGAGTTATATGAGGTTATATTTAAGTAGTTTATCCAAAAATGAAGCATATGATTCCCCTATGGGAGTATATTACCTAGGAGTGGTTTAGTTTTGGTTGTGAGTTTATTGGTTGGATGGGTTGGAAGAATTGGTTTGATTTGGATGGTTGATAATTGGAGGTGGAGTGGATTTTAAGACAACCGTGTTTGTGGTTACCTTTATCTTGGTGTTGGGATAGTTGGATGGGTTAGTGGTTTTGGTTAAAAAGGGATCATTGGATTTAAATCTAGAATTCTTGTTTCTTAGTTTCAATTTCCCTTCATCAATGTCTCTAATTTCAAGTTTACATGCCATGGTAAATGCTTTATCAAAGGTTCTAAAATTCTAAACCTGAAGAGTTGGAGCAATATGTTTGGCACAACCTCTAGAAAAGATTTCAATTAATTCAAGTTGGGGTAATGAGAAAGAAAGTTGGTTAATGATACCTCTCCATCTAGCTATGAAATTAGTAATTGATTCATCATTGAATTACCTGATGGAGTAAAGATCAGTAATGGAAACCTTTTTAGATATATTAACTAAAAAGTGATCTAAAGAGATTTGGGCTAGTTGAGAAAAGGAGAAGATAGAGTGCTTGGTAAGAGAACTAAACCAATCAAATGATGGTATAGATAAGGACATGGCGAAGGTATGAAGAAGAATAACATCATCATATACAATCAAATAGCAAGAATGGCATAATACTCTCAAGTGTTGTTGGGGGTCTTCCTTTCCTTAAAATTTGGAAAACATAGGTAATTCCCATTGAGGAGGATAAGATCATATTGGAATAGATGGATGAATGGGTTCATTACAAATTTGATCATAAGATAACAGGTTATGAGCCCCAAAAATAGATGATTCAAGATTGGACATTTTATCCATTAGCATCTTAACTAAATCTATTTGAGGTTATGTAACTCCATAATTGAGTGGGAGGTTTAGTTAAGGTTGGGTGGCTACAATGTATGGATAAGAGGTGGGAGGTTGAGAATGTGCCACATATTGGTATGTAGACATAGAAGGTTGGGATGATGCCCCATATTGGTATGTGGGCATAAAAGGTTGGGTAGAAGGTGGTATGTATCCTTGTGGATTAGGAACATATTGGTAAGATGTCATGGGTGTTTTTTTATGTGATTGACAAAGGTTGGTTTGGAGGTATGGTTGAAGTGGTAGGTTGAGGTTGGGTAGTTAACCTTGTGTTAATATGTGGAAGGGTAGGAGGTATGGAAAGTACCAAATTTTGGAGTGGGGTAAAAATTGGTGGATTGATAGTGATAAGGGGAAAGGTGGAAATTAGGGGGGAATATATCCCCATGATAGGTGGGGTATAGGTGAAAAGAGGAAATGTTACCCCTAAATTGGAGGTGTTGGTTGGTGTAGGTGGGCTTTGGTTATAGGTTGAAATGTTAGATTGGGTTTCAGTGGTGGTAGTGGATGGGATATTAGTAGAAGAAGAGTCTTGGGTGATCAAAGGTTGGGTAGAAGTAGTAGAGATACAATCAGGTAAGGTGTTAAGGTAATTTCAAAGGGATATGGGGTTCTTATCGAGGAATGTGGAAAAATCCACATCACTCTCAACAACTATTTGAGGCATGGTAGGAGGAGGATAATAAGGAGGAAAAGCCTCAACATTTTAAGTATACTCCATAGAGGAGGAAGAGGAGTAGGAAGGTGGTCCTTGGTTGGTTTGACTCCTCATTTTTGTCTAGTAAAGACCATGAGAGGAATAGAAAATAAATGATGAAAAATCACACCTCAAACAAAAATAATCAAAAGACAAGAATTAAATGAAATCCAACATACAATAAAAATTGCATTTAAACTTAGGATTCTTTTTAGATCACTTTTGGCTTATGCCTTAAAAAGTGGGAAGAAAAAAGTTAGCTTGTAGATCAGGTATTAAAGAGGAAATATAAGGTTGGTTTCAGGTTGTGTTTAGGTGCTTAAGAGAGAAATATGTATTGATCTTTAGTACATGGCTTGGTATTGGGGCCTACCCCTTCACTTCACACACCATAAAGATAAGGGTATCAGGTGCTTAGCCAATATATACTAAATTTTAGAGTTTGTACTCAACCAAAGAGCTGAGTTGGTTCTCCCCTTGGTAATGACCTCCAAATAGGATTACTAGGAAAGGGTAAGGTTTATTGTTAGGTGATGAAATCATAGTTAGGCCTTGTCTCAAGTTTGTTTTGATGCATTGATTGATTATGTGGTTTGGATAAGTGTGTGATAACAAGAGTGAAAACTATTATTAATTACTTTGCTTTTAGGTAACTAGATGAACTAAAATAAGCATGTATTCAATGTAATGTAATGGGTTTATTTTATGCCAAAAGAAATTTAAATTTTCATTTTATGAGCATAGTATAAAGGAATAAAATAAGGGGAACTTAGATGATCCTAGGGTCCCACCAGGTGTGCCAAAATTTTTGTCTTAATTTATGTTCATTTCTTAATTTTGGAAGAAGAAAAGAAACTAGTAATAAGGGTGTGGTAGAAATACTAGATTGGTGTTGTACACGTAATACAAATGATGATGGAGAACTCCTCTTTGGCTAGGAAGGAATAACCTAAAAATAAAAACACACTAACAAGGAATCATTATCAAGATAGTTAAGTGGACTACCTAGTGCGAACTAGATCCAAGAAGCCTATGCTTGCTAGGAGGCTGTCAATCCACTATTGGTAACACTCAAATTGGAAATGATAAAGTAAGGTACTTGCATAAGATAAATAAAATTTAATATGAGAAGAAAGTAGAATGCTTGTTAAATAAAATGACTAAATCTAGTAAAATTAGGTTAATACTCATGCTATAAGGGGTGATGTTAGGTTCAAAAAAATAGAAAAGAGTCTATGAATAGGTAGTAACATAGAAAGTTAGGTTTGGTTGTGGGTGAGGTGTTGAAAATAACTTGATATTATTTTCTACCATAATGACTATCAACAGTTAGATTAACCATCAATAGTTAAACTAATAGTTAATATTTGGATAACCATCAGTGGTTGGGGTGACCATCAGTAGTTGTGCCAACCATTGATGGTTGCCTGTCAGTTTCTAATGATGATAAAAAAAAGTTGTATAATAGGTAGATGGCTAGATAGAGGTTCTATCAAGGATTTGGTAGAGATTAAATAAGGTGTAGATAGGTCTGATTATGTCAGGGAGGTTAGAAATCCAAAATAATAATGCTAGAGTATTGATATACCTATAGCTTACTAGTTGGTTGATGGTTGAAGGTTGAAGAAATTTTACTAGAGTAACAATATTTTGGCCTCAAAATCAAATTTGATATAGGTTTAGGTCTCTTTCACTAATGCTTAGCTACTAAAAGAAGATTGGATGTTGGAGATATTGAATACCTATATGTAAGAAGATTTGATAGCTTAAACATGGATCCTTTTCACCTTTCACTCCCCTCCTTTTATAGGCAAAGAGAGATGGAAGATGGAAGGTTCCCTAAAGGGTGATTTTGTTGATCATGATGCTTGGAAGTTCATTAGCACCACATAAGGTAAACATATTAAATTTTGAATCATTATCTTGCACATAGCTGGTTAATGTGTTAATAGGTTAAGGAGGTGAGGACCTGACTGTTGACGGTTAGGCTAACCATCGATAGCTAGGTTGATCATCAAAAATCAAGTGTATAAGGGAAAAAGGGTTAAAAAAGTGGTTAAAAGGTTTAATTAAATATTAATTTAGTAATTTAATGAGTCATCTAGCTAGGTGGTCAACTAAACTTAGGGTTTGATATGGGTCCCAAGGTGTTTTAACAAATAAAACTATCATGCATAGTTTTCTAATGTCTACAACATTAACAATAGAAATAAAGGTTAGCTATGTATAATGTGGAATGGGAGATGAAAGGACCATAGTAATAGTAGATGATGATGGAGTGGGAGGAATGGTGGCTACTAAAGGAATTATAGGTGATGAATATGGTTTCCTAGGAGACTAGGGCATTATTATTAGTGGTGGTGTTGTCACAACATGTGGTGATATAAGAGAATAAATAATAGAAACATGGGACAAGTAGGAAAGAAGACTTACTTATTGAGATATAGTCAGAGGAGGTAGTGGTAATAGGGAAAACACCTTTTTTGTTTTAATAGGACTTACAACTTTCTCTTCACCATCCATGTTTGGAGGAAAAGTAATAGCATCTATTTATACAAGGGAGATTAGAACAATCTCCACTCTTCAATATCTACTTCCCTAGATTGACCAACTTATTCTTGTATATATGCTTCTGTATGAGGGGGAGGTCCATGATCAAGTTTATAAATCTATTATTCCTTATCAATAATCTTAGTGTCCTCCTTAGTGATAGTGGGATAATATTAGATCCTCTACACTAAAATCATTGACATCTTTACCTTGCACATTCTTAAATAAACCGCAGTGTCATCCTATACATTCATGAAGACATTATCATGATTGTAGTAATTGTACCCATAATTTGTTTTCAACTTCATGTCATATTTCTTGATATTTTCTCTGGTAATTTTATTTGTATCCCAATAACTAAATGGTTCCTAATTCAATGCATAATGTGCTCTCATTCTTCCAATAGATTGAAAGTTCTCCCACCTAGTATATTGCATTATACCAATGTTGAGAGGAGTTAGATGGATAGATGCTTTCTTATCCTTTTTCATTTCAACATCTAAACTATTAGCCAATAGAATAATAATTTCCTTCTTAACCAATTTATCAAGCACAATCCAGGGTAGATATAAAGGTTGTGCCCTAATACCTTCAATCCTAATTATAGTGCACTTAGAATATAAATAGTGGTCTTATTTATAGGATTAGATAGCTTGAGAATATTATTATAGTTTATGTATTTATATCCCATAGGGTAAAAGGTATTAGTTAACCTTTTCATATTTTTTATAAACCTATGCACATAGAGAGCATTAAATTCCTCACAAATTTCATTATTTGGATATTCCATAGATGATTGTCAAAGTCCTTCATATGAGGGATGCATAGTTGTAGTCATAACATCTACCACATAAGACACCATATAGAATTTACCATTTGGTAAGCTGCATAGGTTTATGATTTTTAGAATCAAATTAGAGATGATAATATCCCCCAAGGCTACTAATCTTTTGGAGGTCATAATAATGTCCAAAAAAGTGACCCATATCTCATTGACATAAGTAATAGTTGAGAAACCATATATTATGTTCAATAGGTCTATGAAATTTCTCAACCCTAGTCTGAAGACAATAATGGGGATATCCAAATTAGGGACATGAAATGCAAATATAATTGGGTTTCCATCCCATTAATGCAACTTGTTATTGATGTTATTATCAAGGATATATGAATTCACCATATCTTGCCTATAATTCATTTTAGACATAGGGAGTCTATAATACCTTTCAAAAGCATTCCCACTTATGTATGTTGTATTTTTTCTCAACTTAAAGTGTAATATTTTTATAGATACATTCCCATTCACAAATAAATCAAATAAAAATTCAATGTAGGCATTACCTCTAGTTTAGTTTTAGTGTTGTGGAGACTTATTGATTTTATTACCAGTAAATCAATTTTGTATCTCTGTGTGAAAAGTGAAAGCTAGTCTTCAACTTTGTATGGATCGAATGCATCAACCTCATCCCAAATAGTACATTAATACTTGAAATCATGATTGAGAGATGATGAATCAAATGTTATATTAGTGTATTCAATTGTCCCTATAATTGAATATGAAAAATTAATTAGAATCTGAGATGAGGAGACCATTATAACTTCGATACGAAAATGTATGTGCTATGAAAAATATGTAAACTCTTTGTTGAAATGGAGTTATAGATTAATAATTTAAAATAGAGATTTGAAATAATAATTTGAATAGTTTACACTCAAGAGATAGAAGGAAATGTAATTAGACTGAATGTGTTAATTCAATCTATATTGATTTTTATGTGTTGGATATGAGAATTTAATTTATTAATTCACCAATTTATGTGAGTTAATTATAACAACAAATTTTTATCAATTCATTTTTTATTCTTTTCATTTGAATTTCATAATGCTGACTATTGTCACCAAATATTGCACTGTATAGGAGGGTGTTCAATCCTCTTCCATATTTGGACAACATGGGAATACTTATAGGTATGTGGGTGTACCTATGGTGGAAGTAAGCCTCTAGATGTAAGGGTTATCTCCCTGAATGTATCTTGCAATGCTTATCACCTAAACTAGTGCTTACTTGTGGGAAAAAATTTAGAAATTTAAATGAAATAAACCTACTCTAAATGGGTGATACACCAAAATTATTTCCACATGACCACCATACTCCTATCACAATGAAAGAAGGCATATAAATTATCTTGATAGTCCTACATGATTCCAACATGAGAGTTTTAATATAGAGGTGAGATGTATGAAGAAACATAAAGTAAATAAACTAAAGGGTAACATGAACACTCCTATAATAATTTCACTCTTTAAAGGATGATAACACACTTGACTACACTCTATATGACCTATTTTAATAAGAACTCTTGCATAAACATGAGAGGATAAGGGAAGATAGGATAGACAATTATCACTTTACATCACCATATATAACTTTACACACTTAGAAAAATGTTCATGAGCTCAAAAATAGACTTTAATTAATGTTCAAAGGTAAAATAAAATTTCATTACATTAGGGATTCACCATACATGGTGTGGCATTATCTTGCAAGAGCCAAAATGGGTGTTACTTACAAAATTGGAGAGAGAAGTGAGAAGTCCAAGAGTCACTAAGACATGTGTCATGCTAATAAAAATAGTTATACATGTAGGGTAATTAGTTTAAGGTATACAATACAAGGTATTATGAGACAAATTACCCTCAAAGGCATGAAACTTCATGAAATGTGGTGTAGGACTCCTCCTTGCTCAAAAAATTGCCTTAAACATTTGGCCCTTTTGAAACATAGAAAAACTTCATAGGGATATAATTGATGATTTAACTAAGGGGGATGGGTTATATACATGATATACCATGCATTGGTTTCATCCCTAATCAATAGGATTCTTTTGGAGATGAGATATCACTGCCTATAGTCCAAATAATTCCTCTTTCACTCACCCCTCACACTTGGCCTCAAAGTTGGTTTCAATTTTCCATGAAAATAAATTAAAAAAGGTTTAATGACACATTTAAAGACCTCTCATAGCCTTATATTCATTAGCTATACCTTAAAATGTCTCCCACTTGAATTTCTCACTATCTTGTTCACTTTGCCAGTTTTGACTAGCTGAGATGGAGGTACTTGTAAAATCACTTGAGTTTTTAAAGCCTTAAATGATCATAGTGACCTATATTAAGTCCCAATATATCTCCCAAATTTTATTTCATCCATTTAAACTCCATAAAAATTGAAAAAAAATCAAATAAATCCATTTTCATATATGTCTGTACAAGTAGAGTAGAACTTAAGTTGATGGGGAGAAGCTCTCTACAAACTAAAATCACTTCCCAAGCCATTATAGTCCATGATGATGCATCTCCTTCCTTGTTTTTCCAATCAAATCATTTCCAAGGGTTTTAGAGGGTTTTATGTCATTTCCACCTTTAGGGATTATTTATAAAGATCTGACATTAGACTGGTGAACCAATTCCAAAAAGTAATAACTTAGGGCCTTCATCAATTTGTCTAAGCTCCTTGATCTCCCATTAAAATTATCCAAGAATATGTAACAATCCAAATTGCCCACTCGAGCTTTTTTTCCATTTCCTGTAGGCCTACTGGGGTATTAAGCCAAAAAATGACTTTCATGTGGCTTCCTTTGCATCCTTACATCTTTAAAATATCAAAAATATCCCCATAAACATGTTTCAAAGTGTTATAATTCTCACCTAAGGTTGAAATTGACACTAACCCCTATTAGTGTAGGTTTTTATTTTTCCCTATTTTTTAATTAGGGAAATTGTATTTCTTGTGCTTACATGGAGTTTTCCTACATTTGTGGGATATGCTGGCTTATGTGGAGATGTGTGCCATAGATGTGTCATAGGTGTCATAAGAATGTCATAAGTAACTCCCTTGATGGGAGTTACTTCTCTATTATTAGCACCTTGTCACCACCTTTCATGGAGGAGTTACAGTCTATTCTTGGGGTGCATTGGCCACATTTTATTGAGGAGTTACTTACGTGCTCTCCTATATGTATTCTTCACTTTGGCCATCTCATGTTAATCAAATTTTGGTTTTCTCCATTTTGTCTTGTGCAATTTATCTTCTTGTATAATTTCAAATTGCTTTAGCATCTATGTGGTGTGCACTTGCTTCATCTCGTATTATCACGTCTCCATTGCATTCACATTATCTAGATTCTAGCAACAACTCCAATATGGTATCAAATCCACTCTGGTAATCATGTGTCTGGTTATGCTATTAGTTTATTTTGAAATTCTTACTTTACTTTCTTAGTAGTTTTTTTTGTTTAACTCCATTGCATTTGAGAGCTTTGGTAGAGTTTCTTGAAAACTCATGCAAATCCATATGGAAACTTGTTAAAAAAAATTACTTCTGAGTTAAAATTTGCTAACAGAGCTTCTAAGTATGCCTTGTCATTTTCTTCGACCAGTGATGCCATCACGCTCACAATTGGACTAAGCAAGAGTACCGATGGGCTTGCTAGTGGTCTTAAGCATTCCCAAGAGACTATATTTTGGCACTGCATGATATTCTAGCATGGAAAATTGCTGAGCATTGGAGAGCTTTTTTAGCTTAGATTTGATTGGCCTACTAAAGGATTCATCTATTGGTGTGAACAGAGTGAGGCCACGTCTAGTGGCACTAGCAATGGCATCTTCATAGGTTTTAAGAATGCCGGTGATGGTGATCTGCTGCACGAATATCTTGTAGCTAGCCTTGTTGAGCACATTTGTGATATTAAGATTGGTGGTAGAGGGAACTAGTGCCATTAGATTATAGAGCAGGATGAGCTTGGTGATCTCTAACACCAAAATATTTTAGGGGATCTCCTTCACAGACTTCACAAACTGGTAATTCTACTATTGTCCTTGCTAAGTTCAGTCCTTTTTTGGTTTCCAACGCCCATGTGGTGGGCCCTCTCTCTCTTGTTATTTGATTGATAATTCTGCTTTTGTCCAATAATTTTTTTGATATTCATAAATCAGTAATTTGATTTTTTGAATTAAAGAAAAATTGGAAATTAGCATTAAAGAAAATAGTTTAGAAGTTTTTTCAAACTTGTATCTTCGACCTACGAAGACGAAGGGTGAGGCCCGAGTTGGTAGGAGGCCAATTCCCCCTCAAAAAGACCTCCTTTGGATTCCTCACTCTGTGTCAAATCCAATGAGTGGTTGGAAGGCCACTTTCTCTCTCAAAACAAGCATTATTTTAATGTTTTAGTGTTTTTTTTGCAAAAACACTAGTTTACAAGAAAATTGAACCTTTAATATCTTGCAAACAATAGCTCATTTTTTGGGTTCCATTTTTTGCAAAAGTGTTTTTAATTCAATTCTCCATAGTGTAGGCTTGTTATTTCTAAAAAATGCACTAGTTTATAAAGTGCCTAAAATTTGGGTCTCTCAGGACGCATTTTTGACTGAGTCTGACGTCCTGTTTGCTTATAGTCTTACACTGATTACTCTAAGACACATTCTTGACTAAGCCTGACATCTTTTATGCATGAAATTTCATATTTGGGGGGCTTAACATTTCAGGGGGGTGTGATTTTTTTTTACAACTTGCAAATCTTTGCTTTCATTCTCTTTTTTGCATAATTTCACAACTTGCAATCAACACAACTTCACCTAAATTTAGCTTAAAATGGATTATTTTAAACTTAAACCCCTAACACCCTTCAACTATCATGAATGGAAGGTTAAAATTTCAATCATTCTTAGAAGCAAAGGGTTGCATAGGATCACCATGGGTACTAAAGTAGAACCCAACACTAATGCTAAAAAGGTCAAGTGGTAAAATCGTAATGATGAAGCCTATGGATTACTGAGCTTGTCTATGTCTCCAAAACTTCTCTTCCATTTAGAAACCTCCAAGATTCTCAAAGAATATGGGAGACCTTAGAACTCTTATTTGGGAAGCTTGATTAGATGAGAGGTCATGAGCTCGAAAATGAACTCATAAGTCTAAGTCTTAGCAACTTTGACACCCTACAGGACTTCTTCACTAAGTTTAAGGCCCTTAAATTGAAATTGAAAGAATGCGGGATATAGAAGAAAGATGATCAACTCATCCTTTCTATTCTTGAAAAGTTAGTTCCAAGCTATTCAGTCTTTGTCTCCACTTTCCATGCCACAAAAAGTGCCCTTGGCACTACATGGAAAATGTCTTCTTTGGATTCATTCATTGCCGACTTGACTAGGGAGCAAGATAAACTAATTCAAATGGGCACAATTAATTCCACTCAACCCCAAGCTTTGATAACTAGAAATATTAAGGATAAGACTTCAACAAAGGAGAAGAAGAACAAGAATAAGGACCAGGAGAAAAAGAAAGAAAACAACAATCCTGCCAAAAACAACACTGAGTCTCCCTCCTCCAATGCTAAACCTAAGAAGGAGAAGGTTATGTGTGCCTATTGTAAAAAGACAGGGCATGATGAACACAAATGCATGAAGAAACAAATAGACACCTAACTCATCTTCTAGAGAAGCACAACATAGGTGTTCCTGAGTCCATCAAGCAGAATTCATCTACCCAAGATTCTACTAAGGCAAAAGGCAAGGGTAAGGAGAAAGAAAAGGGCAAGGCCCTTATAGCTACTATAGCTTCTACAACATCATGGGTCATTGATTTAGGTGCTTCTCACCACATGGGCTCTTCACTAGTTGAGTTTTCATATTTAGAGCCTTGTAGCATGACTTTAATTAGTTTGGGTGATGACACATCAGTTTCTATTGTAGAGAGAGGGTCAGTTGAAATGGAAGGAGGAACATTCAATAATGTTCTAAGTGTTCCTTCTCTTTCAACCAATCTCCTATCATTATACCAAATCACTCACATTGGATGGGGCATGAGAGTTGAGTTTTCACCAGATTCAATGGCTATTAGGGAGTTGCATAGTGATACTATAGTGGCAGTGGGTAGGGTAGATCACCAAGCAAGGTTATACACCTTCTCACATTTTGCACTTAATTCTTCTCCAATAGCATTACTGACTCATTTAGATGGAGTTATCAAACTATGGCATGAGTGGTTTGGCCACCTTAACTACCGCTACCTTGAACAACTTTGCAAAAATGACATGGTCATTGGCTTGCCTCGTGTCCAATTATCAAAAGGACTTTGTGAGGGGTGCTCCCTTGGCAAGCATCCCAAAGTAAAATTTGACAAAGGCAACGCTTGGAGGGCTTCACAACCTTTGGAGTTAGTCCATAGTGTTGTATTAGGACCCTTTCCCAAACCATCTTTCACAAGGGCCAAGTACATCCTCACTTTCATTGATGATTTCTCTAGGTACACTTGGATATATTTTCTCAAACAAAAGTCTGAAGTGTTTGAAAATTTTCTAGACTTCAAGGCTCTTGTTGAGAAATAGAGTGAGAAATTGATCAAGGTTCTTCTAACTGATAATGGAGGGGAGTATGTTAGCAACAAGTTTGAGTATTTTTACACCACAGAGGGGATTGTTTTGTAGTGCAGAATCACTTACAGTCCTTCATAGAATGGGGTTGCTGAATGCAAAAATAGGTTCTTAAAAGAGATGGGTAGTTGTATGATTCACTCCAAATCCTTCGCACCATAGTACTAGGTTGAAGCCATCAATTATGCTTGCTACATTCAAAATAGGGTTATTCAAAAAGATTTGAAAGAGATAACACCCTTTAAAGCTTGGCATAAAAGGAAACCTGATGTTGAGCACCTTAGAGTTTTTAGATCCCCAACCATGTCCTGCATTTTGAAAAAGAAATGCAAAGCTATGGAATGTCAGTCCAAGCCTTGCATCTTTGTAGGATATCTGGATCGTATTAAGGGGTATCACCTTCTAGATCTAGTCACTCATGAGTTATTCATCAAGAGAAGTGTCCATTTTTAGGAGAGTCCCAGAGACTCAACACTTGACACTTATTCTCCTTCATTAGATCTAATTCTTCATGATGATTCCTCACCAGATTCAGATCAGCCACAACAGGTTCTTGAGCTAGAGACATCTTCTTCTTCTTCGAGTTCAGATAGTGAGGATAGTGATGTAGAGTCATCCACCTCTAGTTAGTCAGAGGATGAGGAGTTAACACCTGACTCACCCACTTCTAGGCCACTTTGGGCTAGATAGACACTTGAGAGTGTTGGCACTTGGGTAGGAGATCTCATAGATGATAGACGTACTAGGGGGGATTTCTAGAGAGATCCACATGCCTTCTTTGCTTTAGTTTTAGATCCATAGACTTTTCAAGAGGCATCTAGGGTACCTGAGTGGGATAGTGCTATAGAGGAAGAATATTCTTCCTTAATTAAAAATCACACTTGGGATTTGACTTCACTTCCTAAGGGAAGAAAGATGGTTTGATGTAGGTGGATATATCAAACCAAGTTTGTAGTAAATGGGCTAGTTGATAAGTACAAGGTGTGACTGGTCGCCAAGGGTTTCTCACAAGTGGTAGGCATTGACTACTTAGAGACCTTTGCATCTATTTCAAAGATGAATTCTATCTGAATCACCTTTGCTATTGCTGCAACACATGGTTGGGATGTGCACCAAATAGATGTGAAGAGTGATTTTCTTCACAGAGACCTAGAGGAGGAGATCTACATGGAGTAGCCGCTAGGATTTGTTCAAGATTCTTCCTTAGTGTGCAGACTTAGGAAATATATCTATGGCCACAAATAGGCCCCTTTGGCTTGGTATGCCAAGATGGATTCATTCCTTCTCATAGTGGGTTTCACTAGGTGCCATTATGATCCCAATGTCTACTTCTTGTAGTAGGATGATTCACTCCTAATTCTGGTTCTATATGTTGATAACCTTTTGATCACCGAGAGTTCTTCATCAGATATTACAGTGATGAAGGCATCTCTCTAGGATAGATTTGACATGACAGACTTGGGTTTGTTGCACTACTTCCTTGGCATCAAGATCTCATAGTTAGATTCAAGGATTTCTCTTGCACAAGCTAAGTATGCTCTTGACTTATTGGCTCAGTTTCACATGGCTGATTTCAAGCCATCTCCGACTCCCTTTCTATTAGGAGTCAAGCTTGAGGCTAACTATTCTTCACCATTGGTTAATGCCACTTAGTATCAACAACTTGTTGGTAGTCTCATCTACTTGACTCACACCAAGCCCAACATATCATATACAGTGGGATTTATCTCCAGATACATGTAGGAACCTCATGAGCTACATTGGAAAGTAGCTAAGAGGATCTTGCATTAAATATAGGGTTCACATAGATATTGGATTCATTACAAATTTGGCATATAGGTTGACTTGGTTGGATATACAGATTCAGACTGGGTTGGCAATTCACAGACTCGTAAGTCTACTTTTGGTTACAATTTTTCTCTAGGTTCTAGTCTTATCAGTTGGTCTAGCAAGAAGCAAAATGTTATTTCTATATCATCCATAGAGGCAGAGTACATGGGAGTTGTTAATGCAGGTACTGAGGCTATTTGGCTTCAAGGGATACTTTCTGAGTTTGGCATTCCTATTAGGCAGCCCACCATCATTTATTGTGACAACCAGAGTACCATTCAGATTTGCAAGAATCCAATTTAGCACTAGCAAACCAAGCACATAGAGATTCACATGAATTTCATTTGGGAGCTTATTCATATTCAAGTCATTAACCTGATATTTTTATAGTCTTCAGATCAGGTTGCAGACATCTTCACCAAACCTTTCACTGAGAGCAAGTTCATTCATCTATGAGCTCTTCTTGGGGTGCGGTCTACATCTATAGCAGCATCATCTTTAGAGGGGGCCTTCTAGCCTCTTCATTTTATTTTATGTCTCTCTTTTTGGGGGGATTTTTTTCCTATGGGTTTTCTCCTTTTCTCTATATTATGGGAGATTGCATTTGTACATGGGTAACTCATCAGGCCTAGTTACCGGGACCCATTTTATATTTCCACACTGCCCACCTAAGCTGCACTTATGGGGGGGGTATTAGTGTAGGTTTTTATTTTTCCCTATTTTTTAATTAGGTAAATTTTATTTCTTGTGCTTACATGGATTTTTCCTACATTTGTGGGATAGGCTAGCTTATGTGGAGATGTGTGTCATAGATGTGTCATAGGTGTCATAAGAATGTCATAAGTAACTCCATTGATGGGAGTTACTTCTCTCTTCTTATCACCTTGTCACCACCTTTCATGGAGGATTTATATTCTATTCTTGGGGTGACTTGGCCACCTTTTTTGGAGGATTTACTTACATGCTCTCCTATATGTATTCTTCACTTTGGCCATCTCATGTTAATCAGATTTTGGTTTTTTCCATTTTGTCTTGTGCAATTTATCTTCTTGTATAATTTTAAATTGCTTTAGAATCTATGTGGTGTGCACTTGCTTCATCTCATGTGATCACATCTCCATTTCATTCACATTATCTGGATTTTGGCAACAACTCTGATAACCCCTACTTGGGTTTTAGGCCTAGTTGAGGCCTAAGAAGGTCTACCTACCTCTTAGTGATTTTGAACCAATATGATGTGTTTCAAGTATCTATGCATTGTTTTTAATGTTTTCCATTGTGTTACCCATCATTTAAAATCTTCTTGAAAGGTCTCAACAATCTTTAACTCACTTTATCACCTTCTTTCTTCAAAACCTGCCAGTTTGCATACAAATGGAGTACGCTCTATCTAAGACAAAATAGATGGAAATTACCTATTTTATTGTAAAATATGGATGATGGAGAATATTTTATAGGTTACATAGATGGTATGTAAAAAAATTAAACCCTTGATCATATCATTATACCCTCTAAAATCATGAAAAATCAAGACAAACTCCTAAGGAAGCTTACTACATGCAGGGTTTAGAATATGAACTGTGGGTGCTTATTTTGAGGTCTCTCTCTACATTATTTCCATATAATGAGAATATTGATAAGTCACTATCACTTTTTAGGTTATTTAACCATGATTTATGTTCATATTCCACTACCAACCTAAGGTGCTTTCACCTTTCCTTATCATGTTCAGTTACAGTCAACTTTGACTATATGCCTAGAAAAATGACACTCGCAAGTGTTGATTTGCATGGTTAGATAGTGTTAAAAGAAATTATTAAATTTTATTTAACATTTTAATTTAATATTTGTGCATCCAAGTCTTTTTCATATAATATAAACAACAAGAACATCATCTTTTTACTCACTGCCCACTATAGTCAACTATAGTTGACTGAATAGGGGTCCTATAGATGGACATCATCTTTGAAATTTATGACATATGACCTATGATCATAATATAGGTATTTAAAACCTTTTTAAACTTTTATGTGATTATATTTTTATATTTTTCCATTCTTAATCTCACTTATGGCCTATGAGAGTTTGTAGTCAGTTGTAGACTAGTTGTCTCAAGGCAATCAACACCTGTAGGTGTAGATGAGATTCAAAACTTGTCATTCAAACATATTTGATGACTTTAAAAAATTTGATATTATATTAAATATAATTATTACTATTTGTCCTACATATACATGTTATATGTTAAAACTTTAGGTATAAATATCATTTGATGATCAATACTATAGAAATCATTATCTGAACATAGTGAACAAAAGTGCATATTAGAGCCCCCCACTAATCATACACCCTCATAATTTTTCAAGTATCTTCCCCTATGTGGTGAATAAAATTTTAGTTAATTTTTATACATCAGATATCTTTGAAACATTTTCATGGGGCATCATCAAAATGGCCAAGTGTTCTATTTTGTGTTTTAGGGACACTTATCCCTGAGTTCACATTCTCAACTTTAATCATGAATCCTCAATTTGATTTCCAAATTAAGCCTAAAGTATGTCTATAATTATACACACAAAAATGAAAAATACATTAATTATTTAAAAACATGTCAAACCACCTCCGTACAACACCTTTAAGTCTCTGTCAGTACCACCTATAGGTGGACATTTTCATATGTAGGTAGTGAAAATGAGCAAGTTGGTAGTATGTATGGTATATGATTTAAATTAGGTTTGAACCTATAAAACACTCAAAATTTATCATTCCAAAATTTTAAGGTTTTATATAAGTTCAAATACTACGAAATCAAAGCTCTTAGTCTCCTTTAGGCATGCTATTATTTTGCAACCAGGCAGTGAGTGAGACTGTGGGAAATAGGCTTGACATGTGACTTCATACTTGATTACAAAGATAATTACATCTTATTTAAACATTATAGAGACCTTAAATTTTTTTAAAACATCCGTATATAACCATTTAAAGTTTTTTTGAGGGTCTGTAGATTCATACACAATAATAAATAGGTAGAGATGGTAGAATGTAGGATGGGTATATGATATATGTTGCTATTACAAAATTAATATCTAAATGAAGTCCTAAAATGAAAATTATCCACATAATATGGAGTCAAACCATATTAAAATATTAAAACACATGTGATCAATCTCCTTTTAGCACCTATAGGTGCATGCCAATAATGTATGACTATGCATACATTTGCAATTGACTATCACAGTCCTTCTTGTGTCACTTAGATGGGTTTAAATTAATTTTTAATGATTATGGGAAGGTATATAAACTATTTTAACACTTAATTACCTTATTTTAACGTTTTCACACTCAATACACTATGAATTCATTTGGAAACAAGCACAAAACTGACTATGTTTCCATATGATTGTGTGTTTGATTCAAAAGATGTTGTTGTAAAAATAAAAATGAAAATGAGGTTATTATTAGGAAATTAAAACATGAATCACATAATATCCCATCCAAATGAAACCCTTTCAAAGAACCAAATCTTCTGCAAGTAGTGAAACTAACTACAAACTCACATGGAACGTCAACTTTCAACCTTGAATTATTTGGCTTAAGAGACTATTCCCAAACATGAAACTAAGCATGGGAATAAAGAGAGGAGAGAGTCAACATCCTCTGAAAGAAGATTCAATACTTGAGTTATATGGACCATCTCAAACAAGAGAAAAAATTGTAGGGTGTGGGAAATAATAGACAAAAAAACATAGTAAACTTGTTAAATATGGTTAATAAAGTATAATTGACCATTTTATATGATACAAGAATTAAATTGAATTTTATTAAGTTTACTATCACCCCCCAAAAGGCATTTGATCTGGAAGTTCTCCTACTGGCTATACCAACCAAAACCCTAATAACCAATTTCATGTTCATGGTGGAGTGATGGAGGATGAGAATGGTTTTAGCTCAAATTTTTCACTTAAAAGAATTTAAAGCATGGAAATTAGTTTTATTAATTTTAATAGCCATCCCAGAAGATTCTTCCACCTTCCATTCTCCCCAGTAGGTCGTACACCTTTGAAACTCTCCTTTTTCCACTTCCTTTCTTGATTTTTAATTATAACCTGCAAGTTTTTAGTTATAATATATCATGTATAATATGTATTGACATATTTGATGTTTAGGATGAGTTTATAACACATGAACATAACTCAAAACCATACCACTTGCATTTAATGCTCATTGATGACCCGTAAGTGACTCAAAATGACATGAGGACTAATTAGACCATGACCAAGGCTAAAATGACATAAAATAACATATAATTAACTATGAAACACCATATTACATTATAATATACCCCTATATAATGTTTTTACTATAGGGGGTTGTCCCATTTTGACTCGTAAAAAATGGTCAACATTCATGGTGATTTCCCAAGGATGTTATGCTTGTTATGCCATGAATGCCATGACCAGTAGCCTAATCCTATCCATTGGGCCATGGATTCATATATGTAAAATTTTGACACATAATTTTCCTTTGAAAACACACTAAACATATGGTAAGGCACACAAAATAAGACACACTCAAAAGAAATACATGTGTTTAACTAAAACACTTATGGAGCACAACACAACTAAAAGAAAGACACACACACCTATTCTAATATTTACAAACCTCACCAATTAGGTTAAATATATTATCATACCTTGAATAGGATCAAATATGACCCCCCTTAAAAAAAATTCACTCCATGAAGGTATCCTAGCATGAGAAGCATGCTCATCACCAATCACTTGCATATGTATATGGTCAAGAAGCTTACCAAATCTATATCCTCTCTTGTCTACAAGTGGATTATTTGGAACCTTCATGAATTATTTGTATTTATATCTAAGTAAATTAATTTTGGTTTCAACCATTGTGGTCTCTATCATATCCATTGGATGCTCTCCATAAAAATATAGATTGGAGTGTATGATAGTCCTCTCTACTTTGTATTTTTTTAGGATATAATGTGATTGATGTTTGAAAGCATCAAGATCCTTTTATTCATGATTAAATAACTTTTAAAATGTCTTAGTATCAGATGGATCTCCTGAACATTCTTTAGGCATAACAAATTTGGCCTTGACCTTATTCTCCATGTTCACAACTCCTTGGACAGACACTACATCAATCTCTTTCATGACTTCAAGTCCTTGATCAGAAGAAATACATTCACCTTCATTTTTTAAAGGACACTTTAAAAAATTATCATTAGTATCCTTAGTAATCTCAACACTATATATGTAATCTCTTTGGTAAAATGGAGACTTACCCAATTTATCAAATTTTTTTCATATGGCATTGATCTTTTGCCATAGTTCCTCTTCATTCACAACATGAAACTCTTCTACATGCTTAGTGAAATGATAAACATCATGTTTTTTAGATGAATTAACCAAATCAAATATATATTTATTAAGAGGAGAATTATCATTACCAATTTGATCAAACTTTTGACATATGACATCAAATGTTTGACATAAGTCACTCTCATCTTCCTCATGAGTGTCATCATTAAAAGCATCTTCATCAATGGTAGGTATAAATACATTATTCCTCCAATTATGGTGTTAGATTAGAGTCATAAAAATATAATAATCATACTCAGGAATCATGTAATTACCTTCAACAACATGAGAACATTGGACACTTACCTCAACTCCTTCAAATGGTTCTTCATGCATGATATTTATCCTAATGTCAATTTTCTCAAAGTATGCATTGGATCATGATCATATGAATCTACACCATACTCATCCAAGAACAAATAAAAAATTCCCTTAAGTTTATAAGCACCATAATCCACATTAGAATCCTCCTTCTCATGGAGAACACAATTCAAATTAGAACTTGTTTCAATGTAGGGATTAATATGAAACCTTGCAAGAGGCTGAGTTCTTATGGTCAACTTGGTTGAATACCTTGTACTATATTCCAATAAGGACCAATTATATGAAATATATCCACCTATATTGGCTATAAATTCTCTTGAAAGGTAGATTGTAAAGTGAGTTTGGAGGTCAACAACAACTGTCTTGGAGAATGGCAAAACTAGGATAATTATGCAAGAAGACCTTCAAATTTTTGATCAGTATTATTGTCTTAGTAGGTGTAACATATATTTGGATCACTCACTTGATATGAGGCTCATATTTTAGGTCCAACTTATCAGCTACAACTTTGGGCATGACTACAGTAAAGGTTCCACTATCAACTATGCAATTGTGCACCAATTTGTCACCCACTATGAGAGTGAGGTAGAATGGTGGAGGTATATTAGCTCTATTATATGTATATACAATAGTATTATGGATATTTTTAAGGAAAATATGACTATGAGTTTGAATTTAAGATGAAATACTAGTAGGGATATTAGATGGTTGCTTTTGTAAAATCTCATTTTGGCCAGGCATATGGAGGAAATCCCACAAAGAGATTAATGCTTTGGAAATTTTTAAATAATATAACATGTTTAGGAAATTATTACTCACATTATCTTGATTTTTTAGAGGCAAAGGATTTATTTAATCTTTATTAATTGGGACACCTTGAGTATATCTTACCACCTTTTGGCTCGGAGGAGGTGTAGGTTTGTTTGGAGCTACTATGCTTTTAGCCATACTTTGAGCCTTGGATGGATGAACTTTTAGGTATGATATTATCACCTCATAGATCCTTCCTCTTGGACATTATATTGTCTATAATAAAGGTTCTTTGATTGAATACAAAGTTATCTTCCACCAAGAAGTTTGTGAAGCTCTCTCCATGAGGCTGTCAATCTTCATTTTCTTGCATCATGACCTCATCTTTAGTTGATAGGAGAGGAGTTACTCCCCCTTAAACAACTATATATTGATCCCCATTCTCATTATCATCTATTAATTAGCCTTATTTCCAATATTATACTTACACCAAGTTTCTATGCACCAGTACCATCTCCCTTGCGTTGGTAGTGGAGTTGGGATTGTAGACATTAGCAAGATTATTGAAGTTAGGTTTCCCTTAAATTCTTCCTCTCCCAAATTATTGGCCATATTTATACTTATAAGGATTGGAATTATGATAATCTCTTTACTTCATTTTATCTTACCTAAGATTATATCTTAGTATTTGAATTTATGCATCTTTATCTATGACATTATATACCTTCTTAGGAGTAGCTTTAGGCTTGATGTTGGCATTAGGAATTTGGGCCACATCTAGAGTATTAGAAAAATTATGAGACAATAGAAACATATAAAATTTAGGAGGTAGTTTTATATTTTGAATAATGTCATTTTCATCCCTAATGGCAAGTTCATATGCTTTGGGAAGAGTGAAACCACCCATAGATTGAAGCATGATAGCAATATCATTACCAATGGCTCTCAAATAAGTAGGGAACACAAAGCTAATAGGTGGTGTCATGAGAGGAGGAAATCTTTACCAAGTCTTTTGAAACCTCTCATTAAAGTCATGCATTTTTTCCTTAGGGCCTATTTTGATCATATTAAGCTGATGTATAAGAGAGGTATGTTCACTTTCATCTTATAATCTTGAATTAAACAACACTCCAAATTCATTCTATGATGTGATACATCTACCATGAAAATTTATATACCAATAAATATATTTCCTCTAAGGGACATAACAAGGAGTTTAATGGAAATATTCTCTTCAGTGACATTATGAAAACTACAAAAGTTTGAGATATCCCTAATATGTTAACTAGTAGTAACATGACTCTCACCATTGAATGTAGGCACACTCTTTATGACATTAGGAAGAATGTCATCATAGGCTTGAAGATGGATTGGGTTATTAGTATTAAAGGTAGTAAAGGCATTTTACCTAGCCATGTTTTATTAAAGATCTTAAATTTATTCAATCTCTCAAACCTATTCACTTTCTTGGCTAGAAAAATCTTCTTTCTATTCAAAGGGTTTATTAGGATGAGGGTATTGAACTTTAAGAGGAATTTTAGGATGAATAAGTGGATCAATGGGATTGATAACTCTTATAGATGATGACCTAGTGAGAACCATGAAGCATGAGAGAAATTATATGAAAAAATAATGGATTTGAAATATATTTCACCTTGATAGAGTTTTCAAATGTTGAGTATCACACTGATTATAGCTAATGTTGTCAAGACCAACATTCACCTTGACAAGTTGTCTTGAAGACAATGGGTCCCACCAAGCATGCCAAAACTATCATCACCAAATCTTGCACTCTAGATGAGGGTGTTAAATATCCATCAAATATTGGGAAACATGGGAATAATTATAGGTATTTAGGTGTACTAATGGTGAAAGTAAGCCTCTATATTTAAGGGCTAGCTCCCTAAATGTATATGGCAATGCTTATCACCTAAACTAGTAATTACTTATGGGAAAGGAGTTAGAAATTTACATGAAATGAACCTAATATAAGGTGGTGATACACAAATATTATTTCCACATGAACATCATAATCCTATCATAATGAAATAATGCATACACATTAGCTTCATAGCCCTAAAAGATTCCAACATGAGTGTTTTAATATAGTGGTGAGAGTATGAAGCAACACAAGATAAATGAACTAGATGTTAAAATTCAAATTCATAGAATAATTTCACACCTAAAAGGAGCCTAAAACACTTGAATACACTCTATATGACCTATTATAATAGGAACTCTTGCATAATCATGAGAGGATAAGGGAAGAAAGGATAGACAATTATCACTTTGCATCACCATATATCACTTTACACACTTAATTTTTTTTCATTAACTCAAAACCAGACCTGAATTAATTTTCAAAGTAATATTACAATGTCTTTATAGTAGGGCTTCACCATACATGGTGTGGTATTATGTTACAAGATCCAAAATGGTTGTTACTTATAAAATTAGAGAGAGAAATGAGAAGAGAGAACTCCAAGAGTCACTAGGACATGTGTCATGATAAGAAAAGGAATTATACATGTAGGATAATGAGTGTGATATATACCATGTAATTTTAATAATAAAAATTCCACTCAAAGGCATGAAACTTCATGAAATGTGGTGTAGGAAACCTTCTACTTGCTCAGAAAACCACCTTCATCATTTATCCCTTTTGGAACATCCCATAACTAACTAGGGATAGAATTTATTATTTACCTAAGGGGTATGGGTTTATATATATTATACCATGCATTGGTTACATCCATAATCATTAGGATTCATCTATAAATGACCTATCACTACCTACAGTCCAAATAATTCCTTTTTCATTCACCCCTCACACTTGGCCTCAAAGTTGATTTTATTTTTCCATAAAAATACATATATAGGGTTTAATTACACATTAAAATACCTCTAATATCCTTAAATTCATTAGGTATACCTTAAAATGTATCTCACTTGAGGTTATCACCCATCTCACTATCTTGCTTACTTTGCTAGTTTTAACTAGCTGAGATGGAGGTACTTGTAAAATCACTTTAGAAGTTTTTTTAAAGCATTAAATTATCATAGTTAGTTATATTAAGTCCCAAGATATCTCCCAAAGTTTATTTCATCCTTTGAGACTCCCTAGAACTTAAAAAACACCAAAAATAGTCAAAGAAATCTATTTTCTTGTGGGTTCATACAAGTAGGGCAGCACCTAAGTTGATGGGAGAAGCTCTCTACAACCTAAAATCACCTTCCAAGACATTTTGGTCCATTATGATGCATCTCCTTCCTTATTTTTCCAATCAAGTCATTTCTAAAGGTTTTAGGTCATTTCCACCCTGAGGGATTGTTTATAAAGATCTAACATTGGATTGGTGAACCAATTCCACAAAATAGTAACTCAATACCCTATTAAACTTGTCTAAACTCATTGATATCCCATTAAAATTATCCAATAAGATGTGAGTAACCCAAATTTCTCACTTGAGCTTTTCTTCCATTTCTAGCAGGCTTAATAGGGTCTTCAGCCAAAAAATGACTTTCATGTGGATTTTTTTGCGTCTTTACAACTTTAACACATCTAAAAATATCCCTATAAACATGTTCCAAAGTTTTATAATTCTCACATAAGGTTTAAATTGATACTGACCCCCTACTTGGGCTCTAGGCCTAGTTGAGACCTAAGAAGGTCTGCCTACCTCTTCGTGATTTTGAACAACCATGTTGTATTTCAAGTATCTATGCATGGTTTATCATGTTTTCCCATATTTGACCCATATTTTAAAATATTCTTGAAAGGTCTCACCTTTGACTCACTTTATCACCCTTTTTCTTCAAAACCTACTACTTTGCATACAAAGGGAGTGCCCTTTATTTGAGACAAAATAGAGGGCACTTCCCCTATTTTATTAAATAAGGTAGATGTTTGAAAAGTTTTTCCAAGTGATGGATATGGTATATTCAAAATTTCAACCCTTTATCACATCATTAGGCCCTCCAAAAGCATGAAAACCCAAGATAAACTCCTAGGGAAGCTTTCTACATGCAAGGTTTAGAATATGAACTATGGGTGCTTACTTTGAGGTCTCTCTCTGCATTGTTTTCATATCATGATCATAGTGGGAAGTCACTATCACTTTATAATATATTTAACCATGCTTTATGTTCATGTTCCACTACAAACCTAAGGTTATTTCACCTTTCTTTATCATATTCAGATATATTCAACTGTGACTATATTGTATTGCCTAGAAAAGTGACACCTGTGAACTAGGAATTTGACTCAAGAGAGGATGGTTAGTATGGTGTTAGTTTCAAAATGAAAGAAACTAACTAACTAGCATAACATCTCTAGGCCTAGACACTAAGGAGATCTTATTTAAAAAACATGAATAAAACACAACTAAAATGCAAAATAAACCTTATTTTACCTCCCTTGGATGCTCCAAAATGCTTGTTGTAGTGGCTTACTTGGCTTGCGGCCATGAAGTTCTTAGAAATGGAAGCTTGGATACCTCCATCTCTTCTTGGAACCTTTGTCTTATGGCTTGGATTGGTTTGGAATTAATTTATCATGATAACACTAGTTGCATGAAGCTTTTTAATCAATTTTAAATCATAACTTTGCATAATTATGTCTTAGGAATGATGTTCATGGCCTCCCTATTTATAGATTTTTGAGAATGTCTAGAATCAACCTAGACTATCCATCTTGAGATTGAGATGTGTGGTTGAGGATTAATTCAATTTTTATAATTAAGTTTATAATTATCCTCATCATGACATTGGAAGAAGGGGCAATTAAAAGGCATGGAAGGCATCACGGAAGGCATTGATGAGGCATGGAGGGCATGAATCCTGATATTTGTGGCATTTAGGGCCTAGGCATGTCTTTCCAAGAAATGAGGTCACCTAATGATGAAAATATTCAATATTCATTTCCAAAAATAATTATTCAATAAGTTTCCATGGAATTGTTGATTAGGCTCTAATTTGGTTTAATTGGTTCTTAAGCATGTTTAATCACTTTGTGCACAAATTACTCAAATTGATCAGAATGCCTTGTTATTGATCCAAAATTTGACTAGATTAGAATTAAAATTTAGTGTTAGATGCATTGGAACTATATTCCTATTTAGGATGTTACCAATAATAAATAACAAAGGCACATGTCTCATGCAAGAGATTTGATAAGAAAGAGAAATCTAGGGCACCCAAGTACAAAATTAGCATTTTGACTCAAAATGATTTGAACAAAGTTAGTTGGCTCATAAATTGTATTGCCCCATTTAATGATACTTTAGCCAAAATAAGCACTTGAATATGTTAGCTTCACATCATTTAGTGTGTTTTAGTGTTTTTAGTCCAAATTATTCATTTTGGGTGGAAATTGGCCAAAATCTTGATTGGAGGTTATTGGTGACCAGATTTAGGTGTCTATAATTTCCCCCTATTTAGGAAGGCATTTCAAGCTATAAGCATAGTAACATCTTCTCAAAGAATGAAAAGGTCCTATATGCCTATAGTTACAATGATGATAAACTAACTATATGATGCCCCCTTGATGGAATGGTTAGTACAAGTAGGTCGGCAAATGGTCCCTCGAAAAGAAAGAAGCAAAATGAGGGGATAAAATAAAGGAAAGATGATGGGGTGAAAACACAATGATATTTAAAAATTAGTCAAAGTCATTGAGAATGTAAGTGGGATGGTGTACAATGGTTTTCCCAAAGGTAGTTATAAGCATTGTACCTTGATAGTGGCAATGTGGTATGATAACACAATTATTTGCCCAAAGGTGGTTATAATCATTAAGAAGATGGAGCTACCCCTATTAGGATAGATAAAAAATATAATAACATGATATTATATGAGAAAAAGAAGTAAAGTGGTGACAACACAATGATTTTCCCAAAGATGGTTATAATCATTGAGAAATATAGGTGGGATAGTGTGTAATGATTTTCTTATAGGTGGTTATAATAATTAGACCCTAATTATGGAAAACATGATAAACTTGGTCAAGGATGATGATAACTTAACATATAGGGTAATGATGAATTAGAATGACCTACTAATAGGGAGATGCTCATCTGAACTAATAAAAGTTGAAATTATTTCATGGTTAATTACTCTATTTGGGATATGATTGGGATTGAATCAAGATGTCAGTGTCGAAGAGATGTTGCCATTGCTGAATATACTTCTTGAAACTTAGGTGTGTTGTAGAATGTGTTAGTAGGCATCATGGTATAACATCATGAGGACTTAGTCAAAATATGCATAAGGACTGACTCCCTAATCCAATACTCAATAGAAAATAATGCACGAATGATAGAAACCATGACGACAATGTAAACATATGAATATGGATGGATTAAAGTGTAAGTGTGGGAAAGGAATCACCCAATGAACAAACATAAATTGAATTAAGGCAATAATGCTTAAAGCAAAAAAATAAGTAGACAAACAAACAAAATAAGTAGAAACAAACAAACAAATAATGCAATAGAAACCATATGAACATTTCCCCTAGAAAATAGGTGACAACTGAACAAATGAACAAAATGGGGGAATAGAAGAAAAGGAAGGGGGTGGTCGAGCTATCTTAATTTACACTAGGTAAGTGGATGCTACCTACATAGTTCCATGGATGTAATATCCAATAAAAAAATTTAGGCCAAATGTAGTTCTACCAGGGAATGGGAAGAATGTGATAACTAAGAAAAACAAACAAAATAAATGTGATAGAAGAATAAGAAGAATGGTCTTGAAAAATGGAAAGTGCATGAGAGAAAAGGTCAAAAAGGATGGGAAAAATAAGTGACAACTAATTTTCTTATAACTTAGTAAGGGTTCCCAGAATCCTTAAAGCAAAGAAGTGGTTAATGTTTTTTTGTTCTTTTTTAATGATTTTTCAAATGTTTTTGGAATTTTTTGAAGTATATCAACTCAATAAAGAATGACAAGACAATAAATGGTTCAAGATCATAAAATAATGAGATCATTTAAAATAAATTTCACATCACACAACATTTTTTTATAGCATATTACCTTCAAGGTAATGGCCAAGTTGAATCATTGAATAAAACCATTATCAATATTCTCAAAAATATTGTCAATGATGCTATGTACCATAAATAAGTGAGTATGGAGTGGCTCCTATGGAGGTATGATGATTGGTATGATATGCCCAATGGGTAGGGATTATCTATAGGTACCAATCATAACTAGCATCATTGACAATATTTTTGAGAATATTGATAATGGTTTTATTCAATGATTTAACTTGGCCATTACCTTGAAGGTAATATGCTATAAAAAAATGTTGTGTGATGTTATATTCGATACATAGCTGGTCTACATCCTTATTCTTGAATGATCCTCCATTATCAGATATAATGTCAAAGGGGATACCATAGCAGCAAATGAGATGGTTGAAGATGAATCTGAGAATTTGTTTTCCAGTCACTTAAGTGAGGAGTATAGCTTCAACCCACTTAGTGAAATACTTAGTGGTGGTAAGGATATATTTATGGCTATTAGATGAAGTTGGGTTGATCTTCTCAATGAGGTCAATTCCCCATGTAGTAAGTGGTCATGGTGTCAACATCGGTTTCAAAGTTTGGGCTGGGGCATGAATTAAATTAGCATGTCATTAACATTTGTCACACTTATTTACATATTTAGCCACATTTATGTTGATCATGAGCCAATAATAATTGGTACACAAGAGATTTTTAGATAGGACTACTCCACTAGAATGAGCTCCACATACCCTTTCATGAACTTATCTTAACACTAGTGTAGACTCTACTAAAGTTAAATAATGAAACAAAGTTCCATCAAAACTATGGCAATAAAGGGTGGATCCTAGTAAAGTATAATGAGTGGAATGATGAATAAAGGCTTGGGTTTTTTTTATAGATAGGTTAGGTGGTAAAACTTGGTCATGAAGGTAGTTGTAAAGGTCTAAGTATTAGATAGAATTAAGACCAATAATATCATAAATCATTGTAATGGTTGAAGGTTCATGAGCTGGTGCTAACAAATTTTGGATGAGGAACTGATACTCTCTAGCTTTATCTATTTGTCTAATCAAATAACTAATAGTATCCATGGCACCTATAGTTATATTACTAGCCCTTGGTATGTGCTCAAACTGAATGTTGGCAATTTGTTGCTTAAGAGTGTTGACCATGGCTTTATATAGAACTAGTTTGTCATCTTGGTATAAAAATGATCTATGACCTGATTGATGATTAATAGAGAATCATAATAAACTTGGAGATGAGATATGTTTCAATGCATTGCTTGTCAAAGTCTTACAATAAGTGCTTCATATTCAGCCATATTATTTATACAAGGAAAGCTAATTCTGAATGATTTATGGATTAGATCCCCCTGTGGTGTAATAAATAATAATCCTACCCTTAATCCATGTGTAGTAAATGAACCATCAAAATATAGCTTCCAAAAACTACTCCTCAAGGAGTGTGTCAATGACGGTCATTATGAATTCATCAAGAAATTGAAACATGAGTGGTTATGTGTCTATGAGAAGTGCTTCAACAAGTTGATCTGCAAGAACTTGTCCCTTTATTACCTTATAATTGGCATAATCTATGTCAAACTCACTAAGAAGCATGATTCATTTAGCCATTCTACCTTACAAAGATATTTTAGATAGAATATACTTGAGTAGATATACTTTTGAAATGACCATGGTCTTATTATTCAACATGTAATGGCATAGTTTATGAGCTATGAACACCATGGCCAGACAAGCTTTTTAAATAGGTACATAGTTATGTTCATATGTGACCAACGTATGGATTAGGTAGTATACCACATGCTCCTTTACATTGTCATCATGTTGAGCCAAGATTACGCCTAGAGCATTGTTGGTAGATTATAGGTATAACAAGAATGGTTTTCCTAGCATATGAGGTAATAAAATAGGCAGATTAATAAGATAGTCTTTGATTTGTTAAAATGCTATTTGGCAATGATCATCCTAGTAAAATGAAACTCCCTTATTCAAAAGATGTGTAAATGGATGACACTTTTTTGCTAATTGAGAGATAAAGCATTAGATTTATTAGATCTTACCTTATAAACTATGAAGTTGCTTTAAATTAGTTAGTGGAAACATATCAATTATAGCATGGAATTTAGCTAGATCAACTTCAATACCTCTATGAGACATGATGAAGCCAAGTAATTTTCCTAAGGTTACACCAAACACACATTTATTTGGATTGAGTCTGACTTTGCACTCTCATAATCTTTAAAATATCTTATGCAACATGATTGGATGGTTGGCCTTGGTTTTGGATTTTCCTAATATGTCATCGACATAGTCTTCAATAATATCATGCATCATATCATGAAATATGATAGTCATGGCCCTTTGATATGTATCTCCAGTATTCATAAGGCTAAATGACATTACCTAATAACAAAATGTTCCCCATGAAGTGGTGAATTCTATTTTATGTTGGTCTTCTAGTGTTATTTTGATGTGGTTGTATCCTAAAAAGCCATTCATGAGTGAAAGCATTTCTTAACCTACCATGGAGTCGATGATCATGTAAATATTAGGAAATGGAAAATTATCTTTAGGATAATATTTTTTGATGTCTCAAAAATTAGTATAGATTCTGATCCCTTCAAGATTTTTACTAATAGGTACCACATTAGAAACCCATTCTGAGTAGTCAATAGATTAGATACATCCTACTTCTAAGAGTTTTTCCAAATCTTTCTTTACCAATATAACAATGAGAGGATGCATCTTATGTATCTTTTATTTTATCAATTTGGCATCAGGGTTGACCACAAGGTGGTGTAGAACCAAGGTGGGGTCCAAGCCTAGCATGTCATAATAGGCCCATACAAAGATGTCTAAAAATTCTCTCAACAGAGCTATAAAGAATTTAAATTCTTCCTTAGTGAGGGACACACATAATTTTATCCATTTTGGGTCTGGTGGAGTCCTAATAGTTACATTTATTGTATCATCAATTAGAAGGGTCAAACCATATTCTAGGATAGTAGGCAATGACTTGAACTATTAGACTATGTCAGGGTCCTCTGTTAGTACTTGCTCTTCAACTTCTCCTAGGCATGATGAATCTGAGTCCCCTAATAGGAGATCTGTCCATGTGAAAAAAATAGTCATAAATTTTTGAAAATTTTGATCAAATACTTATACAAAATTGAACTTGGATCTATAGGAAAGTTCATCGTTGGTAGTCTCCTAGTCTAAATTCAAAGAAGAATGAACATCCCTATCTAATGATGCTTGAAATAAGTTTTCACCACTAAACTGGCCTTTATCTTTACTTTTTCCTTGGTTAGAAAGTGTCTCAAAGAGGTTTTCACTTTAGAACTTCAATGCTTTAATTATTTGTTTTTGGCTAAAGGTGTTCACCTGTTCTCCAAAATAGGCTTTAAGATCTAATATAATTGAGAATCCTGACTTGTGATCTCCCAATGGAACATTGTATTTAAGGCCTAAGAAGTCATAGAATGCCTCATCATTATATAACTCATCAATCAGTAGATTGGATTCTTGTTGGTCTTAATCTATCAGTTGGGTATAATATAATGGCAATGGGTTGCGATGAATGACTAGGGTAAGGGTACAAATGGCATTGTTATCAAATAGGTTGGTTTTAGCTATGTCATCAAAGGTGAGGCTATGATCAAACTCTACTTCACTATTAGCATCATCATCACTAGTCATTGGTGATGGAGTTTGAATAAGATATGTGGGTCACCCCTAGGTGGTTTAAATCCAAGTCTATAAGGTATTTCATATGTAGTCATGAAAATTGGCTGATGGTTCCTTACTGATTCAGTATGAGGCCTCTTCCTTCATAATTGTGATACTCCACGATCCTATTGGAATATGATACTTTATAATTTTATAAAAATTATCTTGTTCATGATTGTAAAACCATGATTTATCTCCTTTAAGAGGGTCAGGTTCTAGGCTAGATGTTGGTACAAATGTGACAGGTCCCTTATCTTTGTTCTTTAGTTGACAATGCATATGTGGAGTGATGTTAAGTCACCCAAAAGTTTTCAGATTCTAAAGAAGATTGGCAATATGAAATGTATCATGGGTCACATACTCTCCTAGTCCATTATTTGAAATGGTGAAATGATTAGAAGCTTCAGGAGGTGGCATGTGAGAAAGGGAATCCAAGGTATTAGGATCTATGTAATTATCTGGTAAAGGATCAATAAGTATGGCCTTTCATTTATCCTACTTGGAACTTGGATTCATGCCATTATAATAATTTTAGCTTTAAAATTTGGCCTAAATATTTTTGTAGTGCTCATATGGTTGTAAATCTCTTGGAATATTTACTTCCATCCTTGAGTGGGAAAACTTGATACATTGGTGCAGTATTGACAAGACTGCATGAATCTCATATAACCAAGGCCTACCTAGAATCATAGTGTATGACAACTCAAGATCAAGCACATGGTAAAGTGTATCATGGGTCAAAGGCCCAATGATAATTGGCAAGTTAATGGTGCCTTTTGATTCTCTTTCTTGATTATCATAGGCTTTGATGGTTATTATTTTTGGTTGGAGATCTACCATTGTATACCTAAAAAGCTTGATGAGCTTTAGAGACACTATGTTGAGGCCTAATCCATTGTCTATAAGCACACATTTCACTTTATACCACTTTATATAAACTTTTATGTATAATGGGTTATTATGGAATGGGCCAAGGGAAGACATATCACATTGGTTGAATGTGACTTGTTGGGTTAGAGCTAGGTGTCCAACCAAAGCTTAAAATTTATTAGGGGATATGTCACTAGAAATAGTGGATTGGGTTAAAAACTCATTCAATATGTTATTTTGGGTTAATGACATTCGCATCAAATCTAAAATAAAAATTTATGCTAGTGTCTTCTATAATTGTTCCACAATATCAAACTTTTTGTCTTGGTCAGTATTAAATGGTCTATTTTGAGGCTGAATAGTTGGTTGGATGATAGGTAAAGTGGTAGATGGTTGTGGGCTTCGGACAATAATCTTTGACCTTTAAGTTGTGATTGTATAATTAAGATTAAATACTAGATCATTATTGCTAACAAATGTTGAGAATGGTGTGAGAGTAGATAAGATAAGTCTCAGTTATCAATGTACTCATATGTGATCACATGGCAAGGATGAGTTATCGATATAAGGGCAAAAAGGGGAAGTCTTAGTATGTTAATTTCCCTATATGAACTCCCATGTCAAAGAAGGATTATCCATGTAATTTGGTTGAATGTTTTTTTTTAATCAATGGTCTAGGCTGATTAGTGCTTGGTCTAGGATTAATGGAGATGGTATTAACACTACCTTCTATAATATGACCTACAACCCTATTGTAGTCATGTGCAATTTCATGGTAGTTTTGTTGGTTGTTACCATTTTGACCTTGGTTTTTTCCATTATTCTATCATTGTGGGTTCTACTATTGATTTTATCAATTCTACTGGTTTGGCCTTTGATTTTGATACTGTTGATTTTACTATTGCACTACCCATTATTGTTGTTGCTCCTGATTGTTCTACTATTATTGACTATTATGTCAGGGAAAGTGGTTTTGATAAATCCAAAGAGTTTTATTGGAAGTGTAAGTACCATTTATCCAATGTTATCTCTCCATTCTCCAACATATTCTCAATTAAATTCTTAATTTGGACACATCTTCATAGATTATGCCCATTGACCTGATGATATTCACAAAATTAATTTTCATGGTACCAATCAAGATAAGGAATGCCTTACGGATAATGATTTGGTTTAGGCCAACTAATCAGATTAGAAAAGGAAAATTTTTGAAATACAAACTCAATAGGCTCTCCCAGGTCACTAAAGACATGATGCATAAGCACAGTTCTCCTTAGAGGAGGGGTTTGTAATGCTAAAGGATACTGTATTTATTGCATATGTCTTGGTTGTGTGCTTGTAATGGTATTTAGAGAGGTTGTTGATTAGGAGTAAGCTAAAAATGTGGTGTGGATGATGTTTGTACCATTTAGACATGATGTGATTCAGATACTTCATTTCCCATAACATTCCTATTGTGGTTGAATTACTTCAATATTTCTTGGTTATTGGCATGTGCCAATTGTGATATTTGCACTTGAATGGGATACTAATTTTGGCCATTTACTTGATTGGTACCTTGATTTTGATTAGTTTAATTCAGCTTGATGAATCCTTTATTGATGAGCACTCGCTCGATCAATAAAGCTTTATCATTTTTGAAAGTATGTGCACATTGTAATTCTAGATGATAAGCTATCTCACTAAGCAAATTTTTAGTAAATATAGTGGCTAATTGTTTATATGGTAAACTATGGGTGAAATAGCTTGCAAGGGCTCTCCATTACTGTAGATAACTTGAAAAACTCTCACCAGCTTTTTGATTTGCTTGTGTTAAATCTACTAATGAAATATCATGTTTAAGATTATAGGAAAAGTGTTGTACAAACTTATCAGAAAGATCATCAAAATCCATTACTACATTTTTGAGCAACTTTAAAAACCACTCCAAGGCTTGTCTAGCCAAGCTCTTTAAAAATAACAGTAAAAGATATATGTCGTTGTATGCCACTGGTTGACATGTGACAAAGAACTTGGTCAAATGAGCCTTAGGGTCACCTTTCCCTTTATATTTGTCAAATTTAGGTGGTTTGTATCCTGGAGGAAATGGTATCTACAAATACTCCATGTTTAATGGATAAGAACACGTCACTCAACTTAAAATGTTTAGTCTATTTTATAGCCTAATGGAAGCAATTGTATCCTTCATCTATTGAAATTCTTGGGATAAGAAACTAGAAGGAACAGCGGTTTGAAGGAGAATATTGGTTTGGGTAAAATGTTTGGGAGGTCACAAGTGGGACACTTTGACTAGGGTATGATGGAGATATCTATTGGGGTTTATTGGTTTGGTTGGGAAATAGACCAATAATAGGTATACATGGATTAGGATGTACTTTAAATTGCACATTTTATTGTGTGTTATTTTGGTTTGGGTTGATGATAAAGGTTTCAATTATAGGATTTTATCATTGGGATGGATGGATATAACTATATTGTGCTTACTGTAGTTGAAAAGGGACATTTTACTAACTAATTGAACCTTGCTATTGAGTGGGAACATATACACTAAGACCTTATCTCTGAATTTGTGTCACATTTCAAACTAATGAATGTCTAGTAGGTACTTGAGAAACATAGGAGCCTCCTTATTGCATGAATCCCTATGGGGAAGTGAAAATAGGTTATAAATTTGGAATTTAGCTCTGACAAATATTTTCACATTGTTTACTAGTCATTGATTAGTTTTGGATTGGCATATTAGTTTGTGACTAAATAGGTATGTTTGTCATCACCTAGAGAGGTGGAACATTGGTTTCCCCTGATTGAGGTGGTAATGTATTTATCCTCTATTACATTGGTATACTAGATTGTGCTTGTTATGGGTAATACTACTTGTTACTTGCTAAGGAGTAGGATTGGTCACATTCTATTGTTGAGGTGTGACATTGGCCATTTTTTGACTACCTAATCCCATAGGTTTCATACTTCAGAAAGTAGCTAGTTGAGGTTGGGATGTAGAAACTCCTAATCCCTAGTATGATGATCCACTCATGGTATTAAATACAAGCACATGTTGTTGGCTAGTTTTTTGTGTGTTAGTACCACTTTGATTGGGATTGGACATTGTTTGCACATTGTCCACTATATTTTGCTCATTATTCTATATAGAAGTATAAGACACTTCTTTAATAATGGGCATGTGTATCAAGTTTTCTATCAAAGTGTTTTGAAAAAATGGGTTTGAAATCTGATTCCCTTGACTACTTAACTCTATCAAAACTCTTGTTGAAGGAATTAGATCAATAAGAGGCTTACTCACCATGTTCATCTAATTAAAATTATGTGCTAGATTTAAGTAGGTTTGATATGTTGTTTGCATTTGGTTAAATTGGTCTTCCATGATGTTTTTGCCTCTATTAGGTAGATTAGGGTCCTGATATGTTGTTTGGACTAAAGCCAAAGGATTTCTAGAAGAAGCCTATTGATCATAAATTATGTTGTGGGTCACTCTCATGAGGATTGGTAAATTTTGATGAGGGAAGTATACTAGAAACTCAGCCCCTACCTCTATGGATCTAACCAAAATCTCATCTTTGTTCTCTAACAAATGTCACTCAAACAAAAATTGATCATATGTGGAAGCTGTATTAGTAGAATATGATTGTTCTCTATGACTATTGGAGAACGAGCTCATCAGCTATGGGTATTGTCTAGGTATTGTGTGGTTTATTCTTGGTCTTATTCTATAAAATGTGGTGTATTAACCAAATAATTAGCCAATGGATCTTGGCATTATGCCCATAATTGAGTATTATAAGAGGGATAAGAATACCTCTTATAAGAAATATTAGTTGCATAGGGGTCTTGCACCATTTCTTCTTGTGAAACTACATTACTAATCCCTAGATTGTACATGAGTCCACTATGAGTGTAGGAATACATGTTGGGATCCATAGTCAATGATTTATGATAAAAGGTTAAAGAGTTTTGCAAACTCTAAAAAGGATAATATCTAAAATAGACGATGTTCAAACTTGGTCTAGATTTGTCAAAAGGATCAAAAGGTTTATGAAAAGATTTGTGAGGAAAAAAAATAGTGTGAAGTATCTAATATTTCACTATTCACATAAAGATAAGCAAGTAAATAGACTAAAAATAAAAATACCAATTTCTAAGGTCAAAGTGTTTCAAATTAGTCTAATCTAGGAATTTGAAAGTTGCTAGGTCTTTTGGCCAAACATGACATCAAAATTTAGGCTCAAACAAGGCATGTGATAGGAATCTTGGCCAAATGACATAAAAATTTATAATTTAAAATAGATGAAAGTTTTAATCTAATGGATTTGAAAAACTTCTAACAAATAGTAGGCATTTTATCTTTGGACATGAACTCAATCAACTAGGTATACCGTATGAAATAAAAGGCACTTTAGAGATAGTTTATTTTATCACAAATAATGGTATAAAACTTGGTTCTTTTGACAAATAAGCTAGATAAAAGTGAATGGTATAGCTATGCTAGATAAAGGATTACAAAATTATACTTGGATTGGTCTGAAAATGTAGGAACAAATTTGAACTCTATGTAAGAGGGTCTATGAAAAAATATTTGAAATGTTTTGGGCAATCTAATGATGCTACACTACCCAAAAAGTGTGGCTAAATGTTTGTTTCAAAAACTCTCTAAGGCAAAGATAGTTCCCCACAATTTTGATAGTATAACACTACTTTTCTTGAATCAAAATGTTGTGGTGCATAGACTCAAAGTGCAAGTGTTTAGCACAAAATGGCTTAAGTGTATCAAGTGGTGATAATGATCTTAAGTCTAAAATGTCCTTCAACCTAAATAATAAATTGAACCTAAGTTCCCTCAAGTTTAGTGTAAATGGCAAACCCACTTAACACATCAACCTTATGAACTTATAAAGGTGCAATTTTGAATTTATATTATAAATGAAGGACTTAAACAACTTTGGCAAGGGTCTAAACTCAATTAGGCAACATAACTATGACAAAGTGGATGATATGACTCCCAAGTTTTTAATGGACTTTTGAACAAGGCAAATTGATGATTTCATGTGGGAAGCATAACGCCTCTTTTTTTTAAAAAATTTGAAGACTGTGTGTTTTAGTTTGTATCATTTGTTTACACCAAGTTTTGACTTCAAATAAGACTTTAATCTATGACAAAACTCAACTGATTAATTACTCTTAGATTCTAAACTGACAAGGTTTCTTGGTATTATTGGAATCCATCTATATACATCATTTGAGAAGATTTTAAGTATTCATACAAAAGTAAATAAACATTATATAGTAGGGTTTTTACACCCCCTTTCTCTCAAATGATAGTACTGTGACATGGACCTTGAGGTGCACCTTACACCAATAATACTTCTATGGCAAGTGGGGTTTTGTCTAAGATCTAAAAGCTTTTGAACATTCTAGGGGAATCAATTACATAATGACTTTTATGCTAAATAATGCAAAATAAAAGCATGGATTTTGGGTCTATATCACTTGAATTTTTGTGAAAAGGTCTAGTCCTTCTTGCAACCACTACATCCTACTATTCATTCAGTGTAGTGTGATGTCCAAAGTGCCACTATGTGTCATGTGAAACTCCAAAGGAGTAAATGAAGTCAATATCGAGAGATGAAACCTTAGGTCAAATCTTCCTTAAAGAACTCATGGGAGGTCATGAAGTTGCCCTCACAAGCTAAGTTTGCATAACAATAAAGAAAACATAAAATAGAAAGAATTTAGGGTCACTTTCAAGGTCACCCAAACTTTGAAGAGTTTTTGGGGAGTGCTTTAGATGACTTTCTTTTTAAGCCTTGTACTAGGCTATTTGCAATAGGAATGGTGCTTTTGATTCTAAGGGTTTCCTGAAGGGGACAAATGGAAGAGTATACATGTGTCATCCCTCTTTTTTATAAACAAAATTAGATCAAACAACTATTGAAGACAAAAATGACAAGTGTGCTCAATTTTAAGCCCAAATTCCAAAAATGAGGTGGTGTTCATTTGACCCCTTGGTCTTAGTTGTAACTTTGAAAACTAATGCTAAAAACACTTATTTAAGAACCTTAAATGTTAATTTAAACACCAAAATAATGTTCCTAATTCATTTTTAAGCATGCAAAAGGATATATAAACATGTTTTTATCAAATGTCAAGCTTGTTCCTATAACAAAAATGTTAGAATGTCCTTTAGCCTTGAAGCTATTTTGGGTTTGAAATAATGAACTTAAAAAAAAGAGCTCTTGGGTCTATGTTTTAAGAAAAACATAGTAATCGATGTTGGTTCTATAACTGATGATGGTTACACTTAATAACCAATGATGGTTATCTAACTGACATTGGTTATACCAATAGTGATCGATGACAACTATCCAACTGATGATGTTTTTACTAATCGATGTCGGTTACTGTGTAAACTTGTGACAAATAAAAATGGAAAAACAAAGTTAGAAAATCAAATTGAAAGAGTTTTAATGATCCAAATGAAGATTTTAAAGTTACATAATGATCTTATTCATGTGGGGGATGCATCTAGTCCCACTGGGTGTGCCATATGTGAACTAGGAATTTGACTCAAGAGAGGATGGTTAGTATGGTGTTAGTTTTAAAATGAAAACAAAATGAAAGAAACACACTAACTAGCATAACATATCTAGGCCTAGACACTAGGGAGAGCTCAATTAACAAACATGAATAAAAAACACAACTAAAATGGAAAAGAAACCTTCTTTTACCTCCCTTAGATGCTCCAAAATTCTTGTTGTAGTGGCTTGTTCAGCGTGTGCTCATGAAGTCCTTGGCAATGGAAGCTTGGCTACCTCCATCTCTCCTTGGAATCTTTGGCATGTGGTTTATCTTGGATTGGAATAAATTTGGAATGATAACAAAAGTTTCATGAAGATTTTAAATTAATTTTTCATTATAACTTTGCATAATTATGTCTTAGAAATGATGTTCATGGCCTCTCTATTTATAGATTTTTGAGAATGTCTAGAATGAACCTAAACTGTCCATCCTAAGATTGAGATGTGTGGTTGAGGATTAATTCAATTTTTAAAATTAAGTTTATAATTATCCTCATCATGACATTAGATGAATGGGAAATTAAGAGGCATGGAGGGCATCATGGAAGGCATTGATGAGGCATGGAGGGCATGAATCTTGATATTTATGGCATTTATGGCCTAGGGATGTCTTCCCAAGAGATGAGGTCACCTGATGATGTAGATATTCAATATTCATTTCCAAAAATAAGTATCCAACAAGTTTCCATGGAATTCTAAATTAGTCTCTAATTTGGTTTAATTATCTCTTAAGCATGTTTAAACACTTTGTGCATAAATTACTCAAATTGATCATAATGTCTTGTTATTGGTCCAAAATTTCACTGAATTAGAATTGGAAGTCAATGTTAGATGCATTGAAACCATATTTACATTTAGGATGTTACCAATAGAAAATAACAAAGGCATGTGTCTTGTGTAATATATTTAATATGAAAGAGAAATCTAGAGCACCCAGGTGCAAAATTGGAATTTTGACTCGAAATGATCTAATCAAAGTTAGTTGGATCATAAATTGCATTGGCCCATTTAGTGATACTTTGGCCAAAATTGGAGCTATAATATGTCAGTTTCACATAATTTAACATGTTTTAGTGATTTTAAGCCAAATTGTGCATTTTAGGTGGAAATTGTCCAAAAGCCTAATTGGAGGTTATTAGTGGCTAGATTTAGGTGTCTACAACACCTATAAGTGTTGATTTGCATGTTTGAACCTTAGAAACAATGTTTAAATACATTATTAAATATTCTTGATCATTTGACATTCATTTGGGTGTATCCAAGTCTTATTCCTATAATATAAACATCAAAAGCATCATCTTTTTGCTCACTGCCCACTATAATCAACTATAATTGACTGAGCATGGATTTTATAAGTGGGCATCATCTTTGAAATTTGTTCCATATGACCTATGGTCATCTTATAGGTATGGGAAACCTTTGTAAAATTGTATGTGATCCTATTTTTTTTATGTTTCCATGATTAATCTCACTTATGGCCTATGAGAGTTTGCAGTAAGTTGTAGACCAATTGCCTCAAGATAATGGACACCTGTAGGTGTAGATGAGATTCAAAACCTAAAATTAAAACACCCTTGATGAATTTAGAAAAAATTATATGATCTTCAACCTTATTATAACTATTTGACCTACATATACATGTTCTATGTTTCAACTTTATGTATAAATGTCATTCAATGCTCAATACTATAGAAATCACTATCTAAACTTAGTAAACAAAAGTGCATATTGGAGCCCTTCAAAAACTACTTTCCATTAATCATAGACCCTCATAATTTTTTAAGGCTCTTCCCCTATATGGGGGATACAATATGAGTACATTTTCATGAATCAAATCTCTTTGAAACATTACCATGGGCATCATCAAAATGGCTAGGTGCTCTATTTTTTATTTTTAGGGACACTTGTCCTTGAGTTTACATTCTCAACTTTGATCATGAATCCTCACTTTTATTTCCAAATTAAGGATCAATTATGTCTATAATTCTACATCCAACCATCCAAACTCAATGAAGGCTTTCAAAACATGTCAAACCACCTCCATATAACACCTTTAAGTCTCTATCAGCACCGCTTGTAGGTGGACATTTTCATATGCAGATAATGAAAATGAGCAAGTTGGTAGTATGTATGGTATATGAGTTAAATTATGTTTGGAACCTATAAGATACTCCCAATATACCCTTACAACCTTTAATGGTTTGATACAAGTTCAAATACTCCCAAATCAAATCTCTCAGTCTCTTATAGGTGTGTTATTGTGTTGCAACTAGGCAGTGAGTGAGACTATGGAAAATAGGCATGATATGTTACTTCATACTTGATTCCAAAAATATTGCCATCTTATTTTAACATAATGAATACCTTAAAACATTTTACAACATCCCTATACATCCATTTCAAGTCTTTATGAGGGTCTACAGATTCATATACAGTAACAAATAGGTAGAGATGGTAAAATGTAGGATGGGCATATGATATATGTTTTTATTACTAGCTTAAGATCTCCATGAAGTCATAAAATGAAACTTATCCACATAATGGGGATTAAAACTAGATTTAAATCTTAAAACACACATGATAAATTTCCTTTTAACACCTGTAGGTGCATTCCAATAATGTATGAATGTGTATATATGGGTAATTGACTATCATAGTCCTTTTGTAACTTAGATGGATTTAGCCTAATTTTTAATAATTATGAGAAGGTATAAAACTATTTGAACACTTAATTTCATTTTTTTGGCATTTTCACACTTAAGACACCATGAATGCATTTAGAAATAAATAGAAAGTTGGCTATGTTTCTATATGACTGTGTGTTTAAATCAAAGGATGATGTTGTAAGACCAAACATGGAAATGAGGTGATTATTATGACATGTAAACATGGATAAAATTATATTCCATCCACATGAAACCCTTGTAGATAACCAAATCTTCTACAAGTAGTGAAACTAACTACAACCTCATATGGAACATCAAACTGTAACCTTAAACATTTTGGCTCATGAAATCATCTCCAAACATGAAAATAAACATGGAAATCATGAGAGGAGAAATTAAACATCCTATGTAAGAAAATTAAGTAGTTGAGTTGTATAGACTAGCTCAAACAAGAGAAAAACTTGTAGGGTGTGGGAAATAATAGGCAAAAAACATAGTCAACTTGTTAAAGGTGGTTCACAAAGTATAAGACACCATTTTCTAAAATCCTAGCATGAAAGTTAATTTTATTGATTTTAATATCACCCCCAAAAGGCATTTTATCTTGAATTTCTCCTACTGGTCATACTAATAAAAAACCTATTGACTAGTTTCATGTGCATGGTGGAGTGATAGAATATCATAATAGTTTTAGCTCAAATTTGGCACTTCCAAAGAATTTAAAGCATGGAACCAATTTTAAGGAATTTTAATATCCAATCCCATAAGATTATCCCATGTTTCATTCTTTATAATAGGCCATAAACCTTTAAACCTATCCTTTCTCTAGTTACTTTCTTGATTTTTATTTATAACCAGAAAGTCTTTAGCTATAATCTGGTATGTCTGATAGGGACTAACATTTTGGATATTGAGGAGGATTTTTTAATACATGGAAATAACTCAAAATTATACCACTTGCATTTAATTCTCATTTATGACCCCCAAGTGACTCAAAATCACATAAGGACTAATTAGACCATGATCAAGGATAAAATGACATCAAATCACATATAATTAACTATGAAACACCCTATGATATTATAATATACCCCTATATAAGTTTTTTGACTTTTACTACCATGTGGCTTCTTCTACCTACTTTCAAAAGCTTAGTCATCACAATGTGATAGATGTATCTTTTTTAATCTTTTAGGCTTAGCATTGGTGTCTTTATTAGTTTCTTCTATAGTTTTGAAGGACATGTTTCTATGTATCACTAATCCATTCATACACAAGTTATGGCTTGTTATGTTTTATTCCTTTGGCTATGGGTTAGTGGGATGATGAAACTTGGTAAGATATTTTTTCTCCACTTTCCTAAGATATTTTGTATTAATAATTATGCTAAGGTCACCTATGGGTTAGCAGTATTATGACACATGGATGGGTCTTGTTACTCTACTTGCTCAAGATATTACATACAAAAGACATGTTTATGTCACCTTCAGGTTAGTAAGATTATGACATGTGGATGGATCTCTCTACTCTAATTTCCAAGGATATTCCATACAAAGAACACTATTGACATCATCTCTAGGTTATCAGGATGTTGACACATGGATGCTTCTCACTACTCTACTTTCTAGGGATATTCTGTATAAGGAAGAATGTTAACATCAGCTCTGAGTTAGTGAGATGATGACACATAGATAAATCTCACTAATCGACTTTCCTACAATATTTTGTATGAAGAATAATGCTAATGTCACCCCCAGGTTAGTGGGATGATGACATGTTGATGTATTTTGGTGATCCACTTGCTTGATGACTTATATTTGGTACTTGCACTCTAGATGAGCATAATGATGTCACATGTCAAGAGTAGATGAGATATGAGATGTTCTGTGAAACACTTAAGTATGAAATGACCTATTTAAGACACAACATATACAAAAAACTAACTAAAAGATAACATGTTAGCCTAATTAGATATTTAAATCACAAATCAAACATGTTCATAAGCACAGTGCTAAAGGAAAATTGAAGGCAAAAATTAAATCACATAATATGGATTATACACAGCTTTGATTCTCTTAAAATTTTGAAACTTATTATAACTTCAAAATATATTCTTGTTAATCACATCAAAAACACAACATAAATTAAGAAGAGTAGAGAAATTCTTCTTATCGTCAAATAAATTTATTAACTTGCAATTTTCAAACTCCATGTCAAAGACTTCTATTTCAAAAGACCTTAAATATGGATATTCAATTAAAATTGGGTCCCTATTTGAATTTTAAAATGGTTTGTGTGTGTTGGGGCACAACAAATGGTAGCTCATAAGGGAAATACCCCTAAGTATTTGAAAACCTAGAATATCAATAACGTATTATAACAAATCCTTGCTTTAGTTCTATCTAGGCATTCATATCCCCAATAGAGATTAATTGAATCATCTATTTCTATTAGTTTTTATGATACATGTTTTTGGAAACAAAAATATAATAATGGTTGAGAATCACCACTAGTTGGGTGTATGTATAAAACAACTTATTTTAATCAATACATCCATATCAATGTGTATGAATTTATATGTTTATTGTCTCCCATCCAAGTTTTAACATGTAATAGTGCATTTAATCTTTAGAAATGGAAAGCATTTCTAAAATTTACATGACTATATTAGAGTAAGTACCAGAGGTATAGTAAACTCATTTAGTCTAAGAAGAACTTAATTCAGTCATAATACATACATTAATCCTATAATTCTCTAGTACTACCAAAATAAATCCTTATGAAAACCGATTATGCATCCTTATAAATCATCCCCTTGTTTTAGCAAGTCTTTGTAATTTTGGCATAGGAAACCGCTTGGTATATTTTATAATTTAGAAAACTAATCTATAAATGATAACAACTAATCTACTGAAGCAAATGCAAAAAATGGGAGAGATTAATCATGAAAAAAGGAAATCTAATCTAGAAAATAGGAAATATAATCTACTTCTATTTCTACATTTCCACTTACCATCACTCAAAATAATCCTTAGTTGTAGCATCCATGCAATAATGTTTTAAAAATAATCCATTGACTTGAAAGGTAAGGTCATTACCTTAGAGGTCTTTCAATTAGAATAAATTATTACCTAGGATCTCTAATATCCAATATGGTCAAATCCACAAAGGAGTGAACTTATCATGATTTCCTTTATTCTCATGTGTCTTATCCCATATAATCACTAGGTCTAAAATCTTGAAGGCTTTGATCTTGGATATCCTGTCAAACCATAATTTAATAATATCTTGATGTTTACCAAAGTTATGCAATGCTTCAGTTCTTGCATCTTCCATCAAGACTATATGAAATAGTTTAGATTTTATTTTTTCATCTTTTCTCATGTACTCTTTCATAAATGGATATGTTGTGATTTTTAGAGTAATTAGGAAGATTAAATGTCACACATACAGTAGTATAAAAGGTTAAGCCTTGAGATCTTGCTTGTGTCTAGCTCATCCTTACCATAGTGTATAATTCAATAAGCTATGCCATTCTCTTGGTTTATCTCGGGCTGATTCCTTGATGTCATCCATCATATTCTTATTGGTAGATTAGACCACTCCATTGCCTTACAGGTATGTTGAAGAGAACTTGATGGTGATTTTAATTTTTAATCCCATTCAATAAATTTATTAGATTGGAAAGATGGACCATTGTCATAAACCAAAGAAATTAGGGTACAAAACCTGGTTAATATGTTCTCTTCTAGAAATTTGATGACATATAGTGATTTGTAGTTCTTTGTTGCCATAACTTCTATCCACCTAGAGTATTAATTAGTAGATGTTCCTTGATGAAGAGTTTGGGTTAATTACCACAATAAATTCAAGGTCCCTTTGGGAAAATGGGTGTCCCACAATGGTTGGCTATAAAGGCATGATAGCATTCACTTCCCTTTTCCCAAATATTTTGCGCTATTAGTAAAACTTAACATGGTTATGTGCATATTTGAATATCATGGGCCAATAGTATCCCATCCTCGTAATTTTGTGATTTGTGTTTCATGAGGGATTTCCACTACCAATCTTCTAATGTATATTGTTTAGGATGTTTGTATCTTATTCTATTAAAACACATCTTAAGTAGATTCCCTCATCATTATTTTTGTATATGACTCTTTTAGTGATCATATAATGAACTAATTTGATCTTGAGGTCTCATCTATTCTCTCTATTTAACTCAAAAGGACATGTACCTATGAGAAAATAATGGATAATTTGAGTATACCACTCACTACTAGTTACCTAAGTCTCGTTAATTTGTTTAATAATGATGTGTGACTCAGTCCAAATCATTATATGGATGATTCCTTGGCCTTTCACCATATTGGATGGCATGATTTTAATATCAAATTCTTAAATTTTGGCCATCTATTTACCTCTTCTCTCATCCAACTCGTTTTAGCCAAATGTGAGCTTGACAAATGGGTCTAGAATTATGGTGAATGTCTTGTTCCTTAGAATATAATACCTAAATTTTTTCATAGATTTAATCAAGGAATATATATGTTTGTCTATCATATATTATTTTAACTCTACATCCTTTATATTTTTTCTCATTAAGGTAATGGGATGTTCATTGACATCCACCTTATGTGTAAGTATGAAAACTATAGCATATTTTAATGTGAATGAATAAAGATAAAAATATTTATTAAAGTCTAGGCTAATTAGAATTAGATATTGATCAATGGTTATTTTGATGTCTTGAAAATATATCTTATCCTCTATTGTCTAATCTATCTTATCATCTTGTTTCAACATAGAATTTAATGGTTTGATAATCTCTATAAAATCAAAAATGAATTTCCTTAAAAATTTTAACTTACCAAAGAAAGACTTAAATTATTTCTTGTTGTTGGGGGCCATTATCTTGGAGATGGCCTAAACTCATTCTGGATAAATTGGCATCCCATCCTTAGTATTATGTGGAACAATAAATTCCCTTAAAAAACTTCAAATATATATTTTATTTAGATTAAGAGAGACTATATACCTTTGACATCTTCCAAATATTATTTACAAATGACCTACATGATCAGTGTTATCTTTTGAATATAATATCAAGTCATCCATGTATATGATGATGTATTTTATAATAAGTACCTGAAAGGTGAATTCCATCTCTCTCTGAAGGGTTGTTCTTACATTAATCAGGCCAAAAGGCATGCTTTTATATGCAAACATTTCCCACTTGGTATAAAAGTTAGTCTTTATTTTATCATGTGATTCTACTAACACTTGGTTATATCTTAAGAATCCATCCAAAAAGGACATCATCTCAGATCCACTAACCATATTAACTACATCATCTAGGAAGGGCAAAGAATAATTATCCTTTTATGATTCTTGATTCATGTTCCTAAAGTTAACATAGAGTCTAATCTCTCTACTCTTCTTCTTGACTGGTACCAAGTTAGCTACTAAAGTAGAATGTCTAATTGGAAATACAATACTAACATCTAGTAGTTTATGTACCTCTATCTAGATGAGAGGTTCTAGTATTGGATTAATTAGACTTCTTATCTACCTGAAATGCTTATGGTATGGCTTCAATGGAATGGTATGGGTTATGAATATGGGATCAAATATATTTTAGTCTCCATATGTCTAGGTGGTCACATCCTTGTATTCTATTATTAGACTCTTCAATTTTTATTTCTCACTTCTAGTACATCTGAAACTAATGTTCACATATTGAGGATTTTGGTTAGTGCCAGGATTATCTTTGATGAAATCTGACTCAGTTGCTTTAGACTGATTCTAGTTTTGAGCTTTTGGATCTACATAAAAAACTCATTATATGGAAACCATTCCTATAGGGTTTTGGTTTTCCTTTAGATTTAGGACACCATCCTCTCTTAGGTATTTAAAATGAATGGGATCTACACATTTGTCATATATCAGTTGAGATTATAAGGTCCTATAACTACTTATGAATTGGATATTTTGATGACCATCCTCAAATACCTAGAAGTTGTCCACATTGATAAGAATAGATGGGAAAGGAACTATCTTCATAGATAATTTATATATTTTGGATTCTTGGAGTGAGGCTAGTGAATATGTCATCTAATTGTGTTCTCTCAAGATGGATCTAATGTTTACAATTAAGCCCCATGCTTGATGTATATAATTTTTTAAGTAGGTAATTTTGAATTAATACTATTTTTTTATTTGGTTAACAACCAAATCATAATCAATAAATATTTACATCTACATAATGTTATGCTTTATCATGAATTGTAAACTAGCTTTCATTATAGATTCATAATCAACTTTATTATTGGTGCAAAGAAATTGTAACCAATAGGCAAATAGGTATTATTTACCATTTGGGTTTGTTAGGGCTATGCAAACACCAGAACCTTGTTTTGATCTAGCCCCATCAAAATGTAAAGTCCATGACTAAGAAGGACCTTTAAATTCTTGTTCATGAAGCTCTTTCTTAGTAGTGAATGTGTATTCTCCTTCATGTTTGGTTCTCTGTCTACCCAAATCTTATTGGCTACTCATTTCCAGGGTAACCACATGTGTGAAAAATAATTAGCCATATATTTGTTTAGTGTTTTGGACAAATATTATCTTAGTAATAGGCCATAACCTCTTGGGATGTACATAACTAGAATGTCTATGTTTTTTGTGCACGTGGTTCTAATACCAACTAAATGTGTACATTTGTCATCTCTCCAACATAGGGTATAAAATACTTATCCAAGTATATGATGACTCTTTTTTACTTATCTAGGGTCAAACTCAGATTTTTACACATAGTTATTGACATCACATTAGCCAAGGCACCTGAGTCAACCAAATAGTTTTGCACTTTTTTTTGAACATTCAAACAATTAGTATAAATGGATATACTTCATGCTTGTATATAAATACCATCCTATTTGCATGCATATCTTTGGATTTTTGAGATGTAGAAGATCACCTCATCAAATCTTTGAGAAATAAATCCCTTTATTTAGTGATCTAAACCATTTCATGTAGGGTGATATTAGGCTTGATATTTTTCATGTCCTCAATAGTTTTGTACCTGACCCTAATTTATGGTTCCACACTCTACAAGTGCTCGTCCCTCTTGGGGGAGGTGGATTATTGTTGGCCCTATAATCTAGAAGAGTGGTAACATTATTATTTAGAGGCATTTAAATAGTAATAGGATGATCACTCCTTAGATTGTAATTATTCCTTTGGAACTAATAGAATGTATGGATCTCACCTGTATTATCCTCTAGTTCATTCTCATCCTCTACTAGGAATGAGAGATCATGGGTCTCAATGACCATTGTTTTATTATAATGTCCTAGATCAATAGAGAAATATGGTTCTATCTAATTGACAAAACCTTCCTATCTTTTCATCTCCTTTTGAAAGAAATCAAAATTAGTATAGAAGTCTATGTAGTCTAGCTCATCATGTTGTCTTGTGTTATGAAATCTATACCAGTTAGTAAGGGTTGCTTTCATGATATTTATTTTTGGTACTTAGTTAGGTGGATAATACTCTAGATTTTTTCTAAACCTATTAAAATTCCTATTGTACTATGGAATCCAAAGCTCTGATTAGCATTCTATCCTATAGTGTCACCCATGAATTTTTGCATGTTCAAAAGCTCATTACTTAATTACTGTACCATCCTCTGAATACATTCCAATTCTATTTTTTTTTAAATCATAATTAACACCCTATATAGTAGAAGTATTAAATGATATCAAGGATTGGTTTTGGGTTTGATAATTAGGCACATAATTATTTAAGAATATAATATGATTATTAGGTGGATTATGGGTTAAAGGCATATGGGATTATAATTGGTTCTAGTTTTGAGCCATAATATTTTTATTTGCATTTGGGATTGGTCTAAAAGATGTAAAAATAGGACCAAGGTTAAGTGGGGCCAATTATTGCATCTGGGGGTTCAATGATTTATCCATGTTGATAACAACTCTATGTAAAAAAATAATAGTCATGAGATCTAAATAATTCTTGTACATTTAAAGTGTCAAAGTCTTAGTAGGTTTGTAGGTAGTTTCTATCTAGGTATATATATTTTAGAACCTAGCATTAAAGGCTAAGATTGGCTCATTTTTTTATCTTCTCACGCTTTAAAAATGTAGTTAAATAACACTTGTACTAGTGACTTGTCCAAACTGTGCCAAGAAGGCATTTTGACATTGATCCCAAAATGTAAGTGAAGATTATAGGATATTAAGAAACCAACCATAGGAAACATCTTATAATGTGAAGGGAAAAATTATACATGCCATGTTTTCATGGTTTAAATTAAATATTCATAGGGTGGTATTAGAGGCCATTATGTGTTATTTATTAGTCCTACCTCTTAAGGGAGAAAAGTAAGGAAAATACTTTTTAGGGTTTCTTGGTAAATCATGCATGGCCCCAATAATGTTGATAACAAAACTAGCTAGCCAGGTAGAGCTTGGGTCATTAGAATAGTGGAAGATGGAGTTGTCTACTTAGATATAATGATTGAGCCTAGGGTCCTCTCTTAAATCCCTTATCAGACCTAACTTTTCTATGGATTTCCAAAGTCAGGTATAATAAGTTAGTTTCTGAGGTAGACCTTGTTAATATTTTGAGTGCTTTTAGTGCAACTCAATAAATTATTTACAAATAAATATAGGTAGATTTAAATCCCTCATTTTAGTTCTAGATAAATTTCTATTAATGTGGGCTTTATTCACACCCCAAAAACCTTATGAGGTAGCCTCTAACTTTTCAATATATATGAATGAAAAATTCACTCCAAGGCATGAGTTGCAGGATATTCAATTTGTAAACACCCTTTTGGTGGAATAGTGGTGAGTAAAGTAGTTTTTTTACCATGTATAGATAGACTATGGATGAATCTGAATCTACTTGAGATGGGTATTGGTGATGGATCTAACCTAAGGTTGGTATGACCAAAAGAAAATTAAAAAAAATGGAAAGGTAAGGCAAAAAAGGGTGCTTGTTGGTCAATGAAAATGAAACCCTTATAAACTAACACTTGAACTAAAATTTGGACAAATATTCAAACACCAAATTTTGATGCAAGCTGGTATGGGCACACCAACAATCAATCATAGTTATAAGTCTAAATAAATATGAAATAAGGTAAACTTAAACATATATACTCAAAATTTTATACATTTTAAAGATTGTGTTAGCACATCTACAAGGGGAGATTATGATTAACATACAAGAGGTATTCAAATCATAAATAACATAATAAGAATGACTATATTGAAATGACAACTCATACACAACTAGAAAATTAAGATACTATAATGACAACACTTCTTATACAATCTACATGTTTGGAAAATAATTAAGATTTACACATCATGAACAATTGTAAAACTTTATTCAAAATTTCCTATTAATCTTAATTGCTAAGATTTTCCTCCCTTTAGGATTGGGAGGAAACAAGTATATATAATCTTTGGATGGGGAAGGCCTCATCTCTCAAGTGAAGTCTAAAAATACATGTTCAAAAATAGAACCACATGTCAATCCTCACGCAAATCATGCATGTACAATGATGATAACTCAAAATAGAGTTCTTTGACTAAAATATAATACATACATGAAAATTAAATTAAGAGATAACATTCCAACTTAGAAAATAATGAAAATGCATATGTATAATTAGAGGGGTGTTTATGTGGCACTATTGGAAGAATAAAACTATGGGATAACCACTATAGAAGCTGAAGTAGATGGAATTGTAATTGTAAATTGAGTTACAACTAAAATTGACACTATCTCTACAAATATGCCTAAAGTTACTACCAATGTCATTGAATCAAAGAAAATTAGAAGTGGTACCTATGCATCCCTAATCTATATTTTCACTAGTATGTGTTTTGGAACATGAATACCTTCAAGTGGTGTAAGTGTTTCCCATACTACTAAATTTGATTAAACATTTACTTATATCTATAGATATAATTCATGGATCACTTAAAAATCAATGTTAATGGTCTCAAAATCAAGAAAAGTCCACTTGAACAACTGTGGGATCTTATCCATCAACTTCTTATGCATACCTAATGCATCTTTCACCTCCACATAAATTATCTCATATCTTATAATGCGATCTCTTAAACATTTCACTAGTTGCATAATCTCATAATTGGTCCTCTAGATTGTGCTCTGTATCTTAGATCGAAAGATATTAACTATTACTCATAGAATATTCTCAAAAATGGTATTAGGAACTAATTTACCTATGGGAGTGATTACTTGATTGATTCTCATATAAATCAAAATAAATACCACCTTTCTTTCTTGATTTTAAAATTGTTGTGTTAGAGATCACATGTCTTAATGTCATTCAAGTAAGATGTCCTTCTTAGAAACAATAAAATTTTGGGCCCATGAAACCTCAGTTGTTGTTATTAAATTTAAAAGACAATAATCCTTATTTCTCATTTCTTGTATTATAAAGTAATTTTTTCCATAAATGTCCTTTATGTTATTAAACAAATGAATTATATCTCCCTAGTTAGGTTCGGACATAGTCTTATAATACCTTATTGAATTAATGGTGTCATATAGATTTTGATCTACCCCATGTAGGTTATATATAATTTACTTAGGAGACTAAATAGTGTTCCTTTCTTGTGGCCTTTGAATAGCTTGATCATAAATTTTGAACATTTCTCTTATCACCCCTCTAGCAACATCCAAAAAATTGTAAAGATCTTATTTGTACCTATCCAAGTTTGAGGGATTTAAATTTCTTGTTTTTGTTAGATAGAATGTGTTTTATCTCTATTCCAACTTAGCATGTTGTCCTTATACAACCAAAATAGTTCTTTTCATCTTTCTCAATGTATTTGTTTCTCTATCAAAATGAAATTTGATTGTTGGTTGTTCAACAATCACTAGGTCTTGCCTTTGTTATTTTTCTTATTGTAATTTATTGATACATGAAGGAATGGTTAATGAAACTTATTTATCAATTGGCTCTATTTGAATTTCAAGAATATATGAAGTTGATTGCCTAAGTGGAAGCATGGTAGTGGGGGAAGATGTCCTAGCTATAAGAAAAGGAGGAATAATTTTCCCCCATCTAGTGACTTTATTTTGGAATGATGTATCAATTATGTATTTAGTCTTACATACATCTATATGCACTGAGACTCTAGGAGAGTATATTTATGTAGCTTGGCCAATGGGTATTCCCAATTGTGTAGATAACCTATAATGAGTGGATTGTGTTACAATAATAGAATTAGACACTAAGTTTTCAAAATGTACCCTCTTTTATGACTTAAGGGACCAAGGACTAGTTAAAATAAATAATGAATAAGTTTTTGGGGTGATAAGTAAATTCTAGAAGTAATCTATCATAAATTTATATACAACCCAAGTAGTAGTACTAGTAATAGGACCCATACTATAAAAATAGGACATTGTAAACAAAATTGGCATTATAGCTTTATGAGGCTTATTTATTTATCCCAAAAAATGTAAATAATGAATAGTACTTATCATACTAATTGCAACATCAGGAATTGAGGAAGTTATAATAAGATGAGAAATAGGTGAACTTATAACCTAATGAGAGATGGGGCACCAATTATTGTAGTTGTCACTGTATTAACCTGAGTTGGAGCACTTGGAGGTGTAGTTGATGATGTATCTTACACTAAAGTATATAGTTTTGACTCAACATCTTATTTTACATCCCTTTCCTCATCTAAATTTTTTTAACCACTAAGTTTACATCTCCCTAGTCAACCGCTTTAGATTCTCTAAATATTTTGGTCTTTATAGACTGAGTACTTCCATTAGTAATCCATTTATCTTCTTCATCTGATTTAGTTTTTTCACTAAATGACTTTGTTCCCTTAGTTTCATACTTGTAAACCCATTCTTATGTTGTTCCTTATGTCTTATCTTCTTCTCCACTATCATAAATCTCAACAGGGTCTAACCTCAGTCTACCATTTCTTATTTCTCCCTTTTCCTTTGAAATTTTTTCTTGTTTCTATTCTACCTCTAGCTTCTAGGGTGAAAAAAGAGGAGTCTTGGGCTTCCTTTTATATGTAATCATTGGTTTGGTATCAATATAGGATGGCCCTATAAGGTGGACTGAGAGATGAAAGGACCATAGTAACAACACATGGTGATGGAGAGGGAGGTGTGGTGACCACTGGAGGAATGATGGGTGGTGAAGATGGTTTTCCAAGATAATGGGGCATTATTATTGGTGATGTTGCTATCACAATAGGTGGTGATCTAGGAGAAGAAATAATAGAATCATGGGACAAGAAGGTAGGAAGACTTACTTGTTGAGATATAGTTAGAAGAGTCAGTGGTAATGTGGAAAATAATCTAGTTATTGTAGAAAGATTTGTAGGTCTCGTTTCACTAGCCATGTGTAGAGGAAAAGCAAAAACAACAATGTATGCATGGGAGTTCGATGAATATCCACTCCTTATTAAATATCTATATCCAATGATGAGCCATCTTGCTCTTGTATATCTACTTCTATATGAGGGGGAGGTCCATAGATAGGTTTCTAAATTCATTATTCCCTTTCAATCCTCTTAGTGTCGTCCTCATTTATAGTGAGATCATATTAGATCTTCTATGCTATAATAATTAACATTTTTACCTTGTGCATTCTTATATAAACCTCAATTTCATCCTCTAAATTCATGAAGACAATATCATGACTGTAAGATTTTTGCCCATAATTGATTTTCACCTTCATGTCATATTTATTGATATGTTATTTGATAATTTTCTTGGGGTCCTAGTTCAATCCATAATGTGCCCTCATTCTTCCAAAAAATTCGAAGTGCTCCCACCTTGTATACTACATGTTACCAATGTTGAGATGGGTTGGATGAATAGATGCTTTCTTAGCTCTTATTAGTTTACATCTACACTGTTAGCTAATTGAGTAGTAATTTCCTACTCAAAAAATTTATTAGGCATAATATGGGATAAGTGCAAAGGTTTTACCTTAGTACCTTCAATCTTGATTATAGTTCACTCTAGATATAACTAGTTGTCAACCATCTTTATAATTGTCTTATTTATAGGATTAGATATCATAATCATGTTCTTCTCATATATGGATTGATATACCATAGAGTAAAAGGTCTCAATCAAACTTTTCATATGATTTTTAAACCTATACACATGGATAACATTGAATTCTTAAAAAATTCCATTGTTTAGGTATTTCTTATATGGTTGATAGGGTTATTCATATGAGGAATACACAGTTGAATTCATAACATCTACCACACAAGACATCATATAGAAGTTACCATCTGGTAAGTTCCCTTGGTTTGTGATTCAAAAAATCAAATTAGAGATGATAATCTCTCCCAAGGCTATGATTTTGTTGAAAGTCAGAATAATGTCCAAAAAAGGGACCCATATTTCATTAACATAAGTAATGGTTGAGAAAACATATATTTTGTTCAATAGGGCCATGGAAATTTTCACCCTTGATCTAAAGACAACAATAGGGACAACTAAATTAGGTCCCTAAACTACAAATTTACTTGGGTTTCCATCACATTCCTACAACTTATTATTGATGTTGTTGGAAAGGAGCCATGAATTCACCATATCCTACTTATAAGTCATTTCATTCATAGGGAGTTTTTAATCCTTTCAAAAGAATTCCCACTTATGTATGTTTATAGATTTTTTCTCATCCTAAAGTGTAATATTTTCCTAGAGACTTTTCCCATTCATAAATAAATGAAATAATAGGACAATGTAGGGCATTACCTTGAGTTTAACTGCAACATTATGGAGATCAACTAATTTTATTTCCAATAAGTCATCTTTATATATTTGTGTGAAAATTGAAATCTAGTCTTCAACCTTATATGGATAGATTGCATTGCTTGTCCCAAATAGCAGACTAATGCTTGAAATAATGATTGAGAACTACTTAATTTAATGTTGTATTAGTGTATTTAGTCAGACCTATAATTGAATATGTAGAAGGAACTAGAAAGTGAGATGAGAATGCCATTTGAAACTCTATCATGAAAATGCCAATGTTATGAAAAATATTTAAACTCTTGGTCTCAATAGAATTTTGGATTCATAGTTTATAATAGAGATTTGAATTCATAGTTTTCACTTAATAGCTAGAAGTTTATGTGATTAGATTGAATGTGTAAATTCAAACTATATTATTTTTGATGTCCTAACTATGAGAATTAAATGTATTAACTCACCAATTCATATGAGTTAATTTTAACAATGACTTTCACTCCATTAATTATTAATTATTTTCATTTGAATTTCATAACACTAACTTCTATGGATTTTATTACCATGTGGCTTCTTCTACTTACTCCTAGATGCTTATTCATCATAATGTGAAAGATGTTTATTTCCACTCTTTTGGGATTAGCACTGGTGTATTTTTTATTTACTGGTGTGGCTATGAAGGACATGTGTCTGTGTATCACTACTTCACTCATAGCTAAGTTATGGCTTATTGTGCTTTGTTTCTTTGGCCACGAGTTAGAGGGATGATGAAACTTGGCAAGATATCACTACTCCACTTGACTAGGATATTTTGTATGAATAATTCTTCTGACATCACCTCTGTGTTAACAAGATGATGACATGTGTATGGTTATTGTTACTCCACTTACTGAGGATATTACTTATGAAGAACACTATTGACATCACCTCTAGGTTAAAGGGATGATGACACATGGATGGATCTCACTACTCCACTTGCCTAAGATATTTTATATGAAGAACACTATTGACATCACCTCCAAGTTAGTAGGATGATGACATGTGGATGGATCTCAATACTCTACTTTCATAGTTATTCCATATGAAGAACATTGTTGATGTCACCTCTAGGTTAGTGGGATGGTGATATATGGAAGTCTCTCATTGCTTCACTTGCCTAGTATATTCTATATGAAGAACACTGCTAACATCACTTCCAATTTAGTGTGATGATGACACATGGATGACTATCGATGATCTACTTGCTTGATGACTTATTTTTTTTACTTAGGTTTTAGATAATCATAATGATACCACTTGGAAAGAATAAATGAGCTCTAGGATGTTCTAATAAATACTTAAGTATGAAATTGCCTATTTAAGACACAACAAAGGAAAATAAATAACTAGAACCATAGCATATCAGCTTAGTTAGTCATTTAAATCACAAATCAAATATGTTCATAAGCATAATGCTAAATAAAAATTAAAATTGAAAAGTAAATCACATAATATGGCTTATACATAGCTTCAATTCTCTTAAAATTTTAAAACTTATTACAACTTTGAAATAGATTCATGTTAATCACATCAAGTAAATAACATAAATTAAGAGGAGTAGATAAATTCCTCCTAGCATCAGATAAATTCCTTAAGATTGAACTTTTCAAACTCCATGTCATAGAATCTATTTTACAAGTCATTGAATATAAATACTGAATAAAAATGGGTCCCTATTTGAATTTTAAAATGGGTTGTGTGTGTTGGGGCACAACAAATGGTGGCTCAAAGGTGAAAATACCCCTAAGTATTTGAGAACCCAGAATCTCAATAATGTAGCATAACAAAAATTCAACCCTATCTATAAATAAATCAATCAATCAAACTATGAAAAATATTCTTACTTCCTCATGTAAAAAACTAACCCTTTCCTTTCCTTGGATTTGAGTGTGTGATTTTGTGAAATTGATTTCCCTTGGTTATGAAAGTTATAAAAAATACTTGAATAAACACTACACATTTCATTTTGATCTTAATTTTTATAACTAAATAGTAAGGAAATCCTAGGCATTGCTATGTTGTTAGCTAGGCATCCATAACCCTAAAAGAGATACTTATGATTCTACTCAAAGCTTTAATTTACTATCAACTAGGCATCTATATTCTCAATAGATATTACTTGATATCATTTTGTATGATATATATTTTTTGGAAACACATATAGAATAAGGGTTGGGAATTACCATTGTCTAGGTGTATATAAGAAAACTTATTTTAATCAATATATCACTATCATTGTGTATCAATTTCTATGTTTATTATCTTTAGCATATAATAGTGTAGTTAATCCTTGGAAATGGAAAGTCTTTCTAAAATTTACATGATTATATCAGAATAAGGAAAATAGGTCTAGTAAATTCATTTGATCTAAGTAGAACCTTATTCAGTCATAAAATATATCTCAATCCCAAAATGCTCTAGTATTGTTAGAATAAATATTTATGAAAACTAATTATGCATCCCTATAAATCATCCCATTATTTTATCAAGTCTTTGTAAATTTAGCATAATAAATTAGTTTGTTTATTATGTAATTTATAAAACTACTTTAGAAAGCATAATAACTAATCTACTAAAAGTAAATATAGAAAATAGGAAAGACTAATCTAGAAAATAGGAAATCTTATCTAGAAAATAGGAAATCAAATCTAGAAAATAAGAAATCTAATCTAATCTTATTTATATATTTATACTTACCATCACTTAAAATCATCTCTAGTTGGTGAAAGAGTTATCAAAAATATTCAACCAAAATCTCTCCAAGAGACCATTACTAAAGCCATGAAAGCTTCAACATTGCACATAAAGAATAAACTAACTATTATTCCCTTACATATAGTTTACAATAGAGATGTAAAAATAGGTGGAAGATGAGAGGATCTTAACCATTCCATGCATGTGGGACTAAATTCCCCAATATATTTTTAATTAATGCATAAACCCATCATGCTCATGAATGTGGGATAAACATCTCTAATGAAATAAAACCTAAGTAAGCTAAAGAGTAGGAAAGTAATATCCTACACCAACACCCCTTTGTAAGCATAATTTAGGTGGGTATAATAAAGGATGTAGTGTGAAGCCACATGTCCCTATGGATGGCAATTCATTTTGTTATAGTACATTGATCTCAAGTCATTATAACTACTAAGTGAAAGTAGGAATGTTGATGAATATGAGGATCACTAAATATGAACCTTGCACTCTAGAATACTAGGTAGAATGATGAATGCAAGGAAGCATATAAAGGCCATCGAGAGAAGTAAAAAATCCTCTTATGAGTTCCAAAAAATAAAATGACTAAATAAGATACCCATTTATAAAGGAGGAATCTAGAAAATACTAAACAAAGAGTAACATATAACTCTCATAAAGTGGAAAAAAAAATTTAAAAAAACAAAGGAAAAATTCTACCCAAAAGAGATAAACAATAGGAGGGAGATATAAAGTCCCCCAAAATTATTTTGAAGTAGTCCATACTCCAAGTAATCAAAAGCCATAAAGGAACTCAATCTGCATGAGTGGTCTAAATCCACCACTCTATCACGAAAAGCCTAACATTGGGATTCACTAGAATATCTTCAATCAAGAACACTACCAATGGTGTTGAAAGTATAAAAGAGTAATACTTGGTGTAAGGGAAAATAAACATGTAAGAAGCAAGATCTACAACACACACCCCTGCCATACTGTTAACTGGGTGGAGTGATGACAAAAAAATTATATGTACACCTCCCATAATGGATAGAGTAAAGGAAAAAATGTATGTATGAGTGGTCTAAATACACAACTTGAACACCAAACAAGTTGACATTATATACACAAAAATAGTTCCATATCACATTAAAAGAGATTGTCAAATTGTTAAATAAGACAAGAAGATTGGTATAGATCTATATTGCATCCTAGCTGAAAATAGAAGTGTTTAGGTCCTATTTACAAATATAGCTCATCATGGGACTAACCCCAGGCTGTGGGTATCCTATAATGGGGTTAGAAGTCTAGGATTTTTAATGAGGATAACTCCTTTTATACATCATTTTATCTCATTCCCACTACTAAAACCTACTAATGACCAAGGGAGAGAGAGAGAGAGAGAGAGAGAGAGAGAGAGAGAGAGAGAGAGAGAGAGAGAGAGAGAGAGAGAGAGAGAGAGAGAGAGAGAGAGAGAGAGAGAGAGGGCAACCTAAGCTAACAACAATGATGCACCTAAATTATGGGTTGATCCACCCTGCTTGACTCTTAAACACTAATGAAACAAGCACTAGATATAGGATTCTAAATATCTATCATACATCAATATTTAACGAAGAGGTTCACCAAATGATCTAATTTAAGTGAAATGATGGAGAGGTCTAGAGTAAGACACTAACTAGTCACAGTATCCACATGCAGGCTTTAATTAAGATATGTAAAACACCAGACATGACCTACATAACAAGATGAACTAGTAACTAGGTGAGATCATAATTTGACAAGGGAGAAACCTCTACCACATATTAAAATTTGACATGTACACACTATACCAAAATAATGAAATCTAAAATAGTCTTGTACTCATCTCAAGAGGTTACAAGCTCCATATTAGCAAAGTTTGGTCATGCCCAAGAGATGGAGTAGAGAAAATATAAAGAGGATCACTTTTTGGCTCAAAAACCTCTATATATAGTAGAAAGAGAGAAAGAGAGATGGGAATAATGCATTGGAGAGTGGAGGAAAATCCTTGAGCTCAAGAAGTGAGGTGGTAGTATTTGATTATTTTTTGTTTGTGTGCCTTGATAAAAAAATGGATCTCTTATTATCTCAATAATCCTCAAGCTCCTCTCATTGGGTGAAATATCCGACTAGAAGACAAGGGCTTGTTATGCATAGTTCCAAAGTCTATTTAAATAGAAATAATGTCCTTAACTATTTTTCCAACTACCAACTTGCCACCTTAGGACCCTGAGTCCACTTGACGTGTTCATAAAGATTAAATCCTTGAATCCTGATACTGATAGTGCCATGTCATGAATGGAAATTAGTACCTACTTTTTTTTATGATGGGCCCCTTTGCATTTATCAAATATTTATTCTATTTCCATATCTAGATTATAGGTTTATCTATAAGCAAAAAACTAATATAAGGCCATTATTTTTCCTATAGTTACCTATACTCTGCTTGATGCCTAGTCCTATTTAGCCACCAAATTTTTGACCTTTGATCTATATTAGGTCTAAAATACCTAATCTATCTCTGTAGAGCCCTAATAATAATGATTGGTCCTTATTTTTTATCTTGGTTCAACTCAAATCGATCTTGAGCTTAGTTCTATGTATTTTATACCATCTTGGGTCCATTCATTTGCTTTACCCAAGTCAAATTGCTCCATCAACCTTAGTTGAAAATGTCCTAGCTTTTGCCTTTTCCCATTGGTTTTCGACAATCCAACTCGACTCCATTGACATTTTGACCTATGCTTGCTTCATTGATCTTGATCTATATGATCAAGAACTAGCCATCAATCTTACCCTTGACTTGTCAACCTTCACCCCACTATAACCACATGTCAAATGCATGTTCATTCTTAGGATACCACTATTAGTCTACAACCTCATGTGATTATGTCATGTGTCAACCTCTTGAGCCCCTTGACTATTTGACCCATCTCGCACCATTAGATTAGGATATATGATGCAATTACCATTAGATCAACTAGGACCCATTGTTTGGAAGCCAATGAATACCTCATGATCTTAAAATTGACTTCCTCACTCTCATCAAAATATTTTCATGTTATCATCATTGACATACATGCAACTATCAAATTAAAGTTCAAAAGGATCTATTTTTCTTGAACTTAAAATTGAGGTTAGTGTAAATGCCATTCAATGTCCTTGTGGACATATTTGATGCCCTATAGATTATCAAATTTAGACTCCAATGGTTTTTTGTAGTGACTTTAACTTGACATTATCACAAATGTATTATGATTTTTGACCAACTTTGAAGGCTTGGATTTTGAAGCACAAAAATCATGGAGGGATCAAATTTATAGGAGATATTCTTGATACTAAAAAAAGAACTAACCCACTTGATCTTCTAGTCCTAAGAGCCTTTTAAGTATTTTTATAAAATGTTTAAGTGAGCTACCCTATGTAATTCTACACAACATCCACATACCTATCATGGTAAAAAATGGTTAACTGTGGAAACATAATAAATTTTGACCAAGGAACCAATTTTGAATATGCATAAATTTTGTCCCACTTTGGTGGATGGCCTAAAACTTAGTGCGTATTAACTAGGGACCAAGATGAATAAGACCATATGATCACTTTTTCTTTAGACTTCCACATGTGTGAAATATGGCTTTGTCAATATGCTCACTTAGAATTTATTCCACTAGAACCAAAATGTATAGATGAACACAATGAAAAACCAAATGAATACTATGCACTTCTATATTCATTCTAAGCACTCTTGACATCCCATAGGGTCTCTAAAACAATGGCCATCTACTCATCCATTAGCATCTTGATCCATGTAGGTAAAATCTTGGTATGTGGGCCAAAACTGGTTAACATATTTTCCAACTCATAGGGTTTACATGTCTATCTATGTAAAAGAACCCAAACCATTTGCCTAGTCTAGTCCATTGGGCATGGTTTCTCTTCTCTGGATATAACATATTGATTGTTAATCTTATTTTAACCTCTCTTTGAAAAAAATGTAGACCAAAAGGAACAAAATGGAATAGAGTACCGAAGGCATTATTGAAAGGGAAACTAATCTAGAACAAAATAGGGACAACAAATAAGGTGCTAGAAAACAACACTTAGAGGAAAGCATGAAAATTAGTCTAATATGTACATGGATGCAATCTACAAGTGATTTCCACCTAGGTCAAATGGGAAACTATTTTGTGCACTTTGGAATTTTAAAACATACTTTCCTTTTCTTGATAGCTCTCTTCTATATATATGAGTAATTGGATGTTCATGTCTACTTTGGGAAACAACTGGTTCCTCTACTACCAATTTAAGTTGAATGAATTATATATATGAGTCTAAGACCCAATGATAATTCTTATAAATTTATAGAATTTATATATATAACTTCAATTCTTCCTCATTCCGAAACTACTGATCATGAACATATAGACTAGCTTGATGTGTCTCCTTTGACATATCTGTAAGGTTGACCTCTCAGAGAGATGGACCTAACCTTATGACTTCTTGGGGATATTGGAGATCATTCTCAATTTTCAAGAGTAGAGAGATATATTAATTTGGAGAGAAAATTTGATAAACATATATAAAAATTTCAAACATGTCATATCCTAAGAGAATAACTATCTCTTGCTTGATGATGACACTCCTCTTATCCTACAATAGACCATATTCAAGTAAACAAAAACCTGAATGAAATATATCAAATAAATTAGAATATTTATTCTGATGAAGTTGAAATTTAATTAGAGCCTTTTCAAACTAAATTTTAGAATCAATCATATCAATTTCTTGACCTCAAACATGAGGCTGCAAGCCTTCTTTTGACATCTTAGATTGGTTAATCAACATTGCTTCATTTTCAATATCAAGCTAATGAATGATCATGCTCTCAATTTTAGCTTGTTCTTCACTTTTAAGCTCTTTTCCTTCATGATAAATGGTATCTTTTGTGTTATCAAAGAACTCATGGAAAACATCATTAGCTTGTCCAACTGGAACATCCTTCTCTTGTACATCAATAAATTCTTCCTCGTGTACTTGCTCTTGTACCTATTCTATCTTTGCATCATGATGGAAAATTGAATCATGTTTGTCCTTACCAAAAGGTGTCCTAATTATTATTTCTTCTTCCTAGTCACTCAAGTCACCTTCATTTCCTACTTCTTTTATTGCAGCTTCTTGGTTTGCCTTATAGAGGAGAGGCTCTTTCTCAAAGAGTGGTATAATAGATCCTTGAAAGTATTAAATAAAGTGAGAAAGTTCCAAATAAGTTACCGTAAGTACCTTATTTTTCTCCTAAAGTTTCTATTATTAGATCACCCTTACCTCCTCTTCCTAGTTCTTTGCCTCTTGAATGACTCTTTATGAAGGAAAGGCTCTGGGATTTTGAGGGGAAAGGATTAGAGGTTACATCATCTCTTGTTTGACTTCCATAATCACCACTTCCTCCTTCTTCCACCTACTACTTTAAATGGGTTTCCAAGATGGAAATGACCTAGATTATTGAAAATGGGAGGGGATTGAGTGACCTTGTATTTTTTTACTACATGATTTAGTTCTAAGATGGAAAAGATAGAGGTTTCCCTTTATCTTTTTTATTATAGTTCTCCTCCTCTTTCCTCGTCTTCATATCCAACTCTTTGATTTGATTTACTACATTCTCTTGAAATATCTTATTTTTAAGGTGTTTAGTGGCTTCATGAAGATAAGGAAAACACAAATACTCTTGAAGAGGGATGAGATAGGTTTGCATAGGTTTAGATCCTTCTTTAACTTAGGTCCTCAAATCCAAATTTGCCTCGCTATACTTATCCATGACTTCACCAATTGGTTCCAACTTGGAACCTTAAAGGACTTCATAAGGGTTTATTGAGAAATTATGGAGTCTTAGACCCTAACAATAGGTTGTTCCACAATAATCTCCTTCTTTCTTTGATATCTCTCTTGGATATATTTCCAAGAAGGAAAGTTATGAGGATCATATTGAGAACTTAGAATAGTGAAAGGGTTACTTGGAATGGTCTCTTGGGGAGGAATGGGTGGCACATAAGAAGGATAAGGTTATGTATATAAAGGAATATAAGATTGGTGAGGTTGGACTTGTTATTCCTCAAGGCCTTTTAGCTTGTCTTAAATATTTTGAATGTAACCACCTACATCCATCATGTCACCTATGAGATTATTCCAATTTGCTCTCTCAATAGGTGTCTATTAATCTTTTTTTTGATACAATGACTCTCTCACATGATGAATCAAGTGAGTAAGGACATCTTGGCCATAAAATTTCTATGAGCGTAATTCCAGTGCATGCTTGTTAAGGCTTATTAAAGTTTGCTTAAGTACTAATATTGATAACTCATGATAAGGTGTATGAGGAGCAGTGTTATGATGGGATTTCTATCTATATAAAGTATTAGGGTAGTATTTTAGCATGTATGACTAAAATAGGTCCTCATATTATTGGTGAGGATCTTGAGGAAGGTAAGAGTTATTCCCTTGAAAATAAGGATCATGAAAAACCTTCCAAGGCTCCTCATAACTTTGACAAAAATATTGGTAGGGTTGATTAGGATTATTTAGATTATGAGGGTCATATTAGAGATGTTGAGGAGTATAACATGGGTTATAACAAGGTTGATAAGGAGTTTCATGATAGGGATATTCACCATAACTATTCATATTGACCTCATATGTCAAATGAGATGTAAAAAATGACTAAAATTTTCAATGAGACATACCTAGTCTAATCATAACAAGAAGATTTGATTTTGAGTCACCATTGGTGCTTATTTTAGTGATTCTAAAATATGATCAGAGGAAAGACACACTACTATCTTTCCACTTATTTGAACCTTGGTCTTATTGGGCATGTCAAAACTATTGGAGATCTAGATTGCACCCTAGCTGAAAGTAGAAGTGCTCAGGTTCTACTTCTAAATCTAACTCAATGTGGGACTGACCCTAGGCTATGGGTATCCTATAATGGGGTTAGAACTCAAGGATTATTAATGAGGCTAGCTCCTCTAATATATCATTTTAATTCATTCCCACTACTAAAACCTACTAATGACCAAGGAAGAGAGAGAGAGAGAGAGAGAGAGAGAACATGAAATGGAAACCTAAGATAACAATGGTGATGCACCTAAATTATGGTTTTGATCCACCCTATTTGACTCTTAAAAACTAATGAAATAAGCAAAAGGATAGATCAAAGATTCTAAATATCTATCATACATTAGTGTTTCATGAAGAGGTTCACCAAATGATCTAAGTTAAGGCAAATGACGGAGAGGTATAAAGTAAGACACTAACCAGTCATAGTTTTTAGGTTGTGGAGCTAAAAGCTTCACTGATGTAGACATGGAGGAGGTTGTGAAAGGGTTGTAGAGTGTTACTATTGCCGGCGTCGGTCAGGCCAACCGACGTCAACAGGGAGGAGACAGAAGGCAATCGACGTCAGTCAAAAGTCGGCCGGTGTTGGTACCCCCCAGGTAGACAGGGACCAACGTCGATCACCTGTGTGGTTCGAGCTGTGAGTGTTTTATGGGTAGTTAGCTAATGAACCAAGTGTTTGCATGTCAAGAGCCAAATTTATACTAAGAGCTACGGATCTAATTATTGTAATTAGGTGTCTAATTATTGTTTACATGAGATCTATTTAAGAGACTCATTGGTTGTATTGTAAACTTGTGCTAGAGAGTAAGAGAGCAATAATATAAGCTCCTTTTGTGTGTGAGGTGAGCATGGTGTGTTCCTCCTAGTGCCACAATACCAAGTGTGGGTGCTGAATTGGAGAATCAGCAGGGTTCTTCATGTATGTATGATCTTGGTCATCAGGTGAGCATGGCTACTTTAGGAGATCTACATGGTAAGTAAGATAATTGATTTATAGGTGTATGTGTGTGCAAGGTCAAGGTTCACAGGTGTACAGAACCAGATTGATTTTCAAGTGTGCAAGATCAGATAGGACAATAACACAATAGGGAGTAGAATCAAGTGGGATCTACTTGGAAGTATAGTGTGTACTTGTGGAGTGCGTGGAGCACAGGTGTAAGGTGAACACTAACTCTATGTTTGATTTAGGTGTTGGGACCTAAGGGAGAGAGCTTTGAGGGAAGATTTACTATTTATGCCCTAGAGGTGTGGGAGCCCTAGAGGTGTGTAAGGAAGAAGAACTGTGGCAGCCTTCTTTGTTGTATTTCTTTCTAAAAGAGTTTTAATACAAGTTGTGCATTGTCTCTCATATCACGTGTTATTTTTGGATTCTAGTTACTTGTGTATTCTGGTTAATTTCTACATGTTAAGTTGCTTGGTAATCAATTGTGTGCTCCCGTTATTTATCCCAACACGTGGTATCAGAGCTAAGGTTGCAGGGAGCAGGTTTTGTGTTTGGTTACATGTCACTCTCAGGGGTTTCTGATTGAGTGGGAGTAGAGCAATGGCAGATAAAAGTAAGCTAAGAATGGAGGATTTGAAAAGCATAGATGGTCACTTACAGTCCTATGGAAAGAAAGAGTAGGTAAAAGAAGATTGTTGGTTGGTAGCAGATCAGCATGAAGGAACTGAAGATGTAGATGTTGCAGGTGTTGTTGCACAGGATGCTTTGGGAGGTTTCTTGGATAAAGTTGAATCTTGGATAATGGATTCTGTTGCCGCTTTCCATGTAGCCCCAGGGAGAGGAGCTGGTGAGCCTTGCCAAAGAATTGGCAAAGGGGAAGTGAAGCTGAAATTGCAGGTGGACAACACATGGGTGTTGAAGGAGGTCATGCAGGTCCCAGGCTTGGAGAAGTGGCTAATTTATTTAGGAAAATTGGGTGATGAGAGGTGCTCAAGAACTCTCATAGTGGATGCACTTAAATTAGTTGGTGGTAAGAAAATAGGTACTCTTTATCTACTTGTTTATATTACTGATTCTTCTTCTGTTACAGAGACGTGGCTTCGTAGGCTTGGTCACATGAGCAGGAAGGAGATGCATGTTCTTAAGCAGAAGACTGATATATTTGATAGGCTTAAGAACTGGAAAGCCTTGGTGTTTATGGAGGAGATGGTGGACAGAGACCAGTGGATGGGGCTGGATACTTCTGGGTAGGGCAGTTTGGACATGGGTTTTGATTCAAAGGAGCTCACGGGTAAAAAGTCATCACTCACAAGAAAACATAGGTACTGACATCGATAGAAAAAATGACGTTGGTAGAAGGCAAGACCAATGTCGGTCAGGGGGACCGACATTGGCAGCAGGAGGACACCGATGTCGATAGGTTGGTAGTTAGGATAGGCACATGGAACTGATGTCGGTTGGATACAGACTGTGTGGTGACCGAGGTCGGTCACTGTAATGGATTTTGGGTGGACAGCAAGCTGTTAAGGAGTCTCAAACACCTATATGGAGGACTGAAGGTGGTAAGTAAGCCTCAAATTCATTGTTCCTCTTCTTTATACTAGTTGCTGATTGCAGAGCAGGAAGGATCCAGGAAACAGTGGGAGCATGGCAGGATTATGATGCAGAACCAAGCAGAGACTTGGTAGGGTTGCCAGTAGGTATGAAAGTATAGAGACGAATGGATACCTTAGTTGAAGAATAGAGAGAACGGATATGTGAGATGGAAGACTAGGTCATATGGTCTTGAGGAAGTTACAAGATAGTGGTACAGGGTTTAACAGGTGGAGGACGAAGCATGGCTTTAGTCAATGTCAGGGTAACTACTGTGGTTTGTCTTACCAAGGGGATGGTGATTACAACATCATTCTGTTGCTGTATGTGGATGGTATGCTAGCTAGCAGGTTTATACATACAAGGTTTTGTTGAGCTAAGGGTAAGATTAGTTCAGTGGTTTGCTATGACGAATTTGGAGCAGCGAAATTCTTTGGCATGGGAGACATGAGAGATCACAGGTTGATTTTGTCTCCAGTGGGAGCTGATGTGAATTAGGTGTTGGCAAGGTTTAGGATGTAGAATCAGAGCACACTAAGGGCTAGACAGTTAAGTGTCTAAAATCACATGAGGTCTGGTATAGACCTGAGTTTGCCCAAGCAGTGGGTGTTGTCAGAGAGTTAGGAGCCAATTCGGGGAAGTGGGTTCTCAGGGATGTGAGAGGGACCAGCAGTAGGGATTCATGCTATTCAAGGTCAGGACTTCACTACATGGGATTGTAGGTTTAGATGTGGTAGGGTACTCAGATGACAGGAGGTGCACCATAGGTTGTGTGGTGGGTTGTCTTCAAGATTGAGCTTAAAGAGGGATACAAACCAAGAAACATATTAGATGGAGTACAAGTATAGGTACAGTGCAGCTGTTTATCTCCAAGTGGGAGATTGTTAGGTTGTGGAGCTAAAAGCTTCACTGATGTAGACATGGAAGAGGTTGCGGAAGGGTTGCAGAGTGTTATTGTCATTGGCATTAGTCAGGCCAACTGATGTTGACAGGGAGGAGACAGAAGGCAACCGACATCGATCAGAAGTCGGCCGGCATCGGCACCCCCTAGGCAGACAGGGACCGATGTCGGTCACCTGTGTGGTTTGAGCTACGAGTGTTTTACGGGCACTTAGCTAACAAACCAAGTGTTTGCATGTCAAGAGCCAAATTTAGACTAAGAGTTGCAGATCTAATTATTGTAATTAGGTGTCTAATTATTGTTTGCATGAGATCTATTTAAGAGACTCATTGGTTGTATTGTAAACTTATGCTAGAGAGTAAGAGAACAATAATATAAGCTCCTTCTGTGTGTGAGGTGAGCATGGTGTGTTCCTCCTAGTGCCATAGTACCAAGTGTGGCTGTTGGATTGGAGAATCAGTAGGGTTCTTCATGTATGTATGATCTTGGTCATCAGGTGAGCATGGCTACTTTAGGAGATCTACATGGTAAGTAAGATCATTGATTTGCAGGTGTATGTGTGTGCAAGGTCAAGGTTCACAAGTGTGCAAAACCAGATTGATCTGTAGGTGTGCAAGATCAGATAGCACAGTAACACAATAGGGAGTAGAATTAGGTGGGATCTACTTGGAAGTACAGTGTGTACTTGTGGAGTGTGTGGAGCACTTGTGGAGTGCATGGAGCACAAGTGTAAGGTGAACACCAACTCTGTGTTTGAGTTGGGTGTTGGGACCTAAGGGAGAGAGCTTTGAGGGAAGATTTACTGTTTATGCCCTAGAGGTGTGGGAGCCCTAGAGGTGTGTAAGGAAGAAGAACTGTGGCATCCTTTTTTGTTGTATTTTCTTCTGAAAGAGTTTTAATACAAGTTGTGTATTGTCTCTCATATCATGTGTTATTTCTAGATTCTAATTACTTGTGTATTCTGGTTAATTTCCACATGTTAAGTTGTTTGGTAATCAATTGTGTGCTCCTGTTATTTATCCCAACAATAGTATCCACGTGCAGGCTTCAATCAAGAGATGTAGAACACTAAACATGACCTGCATAACAAGATGAACTAGTAACTAGGTGAGATCATAATTTGACAAGGGAGAAACCTCTACCACATATGAAAATTTGACATGTACACACTATACCAAAATAATGAAATCTAAAATAGTCTTGTACTCATCTCAAGAGGTTACAAACTCCATATTAGCAAAGTCTAGTCATGCCCAAGAGGTGGAGTAGAGAAAATATAAAGAGGATCTTTTCTTGGCTCAAAAGCCTCTATATATAGTAGAAAGAGAGAAAGAGAGATGGGAAAAATGCATTAGAGAGTGGAGGAAAGTCCTTGAGCCCAAGAAGTGAGGTGGTATTATTTGATTGCTCTTTGTTTATGTTCCTTTATTAAAAAATGGATCTCTTATTAACTCAATAATCCTCAAGCTCCTCTCATTGGCTGAAATATCTGACTAGAAGACAAGGGCTTGTTATGCATAGTGCCAAAATCTATTTAAATAGAAATAATTCCCTTAACTATTTTTCCAACTACCAACTTTCCACCTTGGTGTTGGGGATCAACCAATAATAGATTACACTTATGAAAGCAATAAACGTGGAATTAAATCAGATAGACAAGTAACTAGAATGAGATAATAGCAAGAATAAGAGATACAAGAAACTACCCTAAAAACTTGTATTAACAAACTCTTTACAAAAGGAATACAATTGAAGAAACTTCTTTCTTCCACACCTCTCCTAGATGTATAGATCTCTCACTAGATCTCTATTCCTCAAGAGCTTTCTCTCTCAAGAACAATCAACTCCAACAAACCTGGATTGATTCAATTCTGTACTGTTCTTCAACATACCAAAATATAATGAACTACTATAATAATTCACATAAAGCTAAGAAGATCTAATTCTACATATAGAATTAGGAAACTTGAGCATGCACTTGCAACAAACAGTTAAGCCTCTTGAACAAGGGCTCTAAAAATAATATTACTAATAATAGAGACGCGAGCTTAAGACTACAACTTAAACTCATCATGTAAACACTCGCTTCTGTCCTCAGAAATAGCATTTTGGATGCATAGGTAACCAACGCCAGTTCCTGCTGCTTGCTTGTGACAACCTTCGGCCGACCCACTGCCGATGTCGGTGCCTCTACAACTGCACCTGACCGACGTCGGTCGCTCCTGACCAATGCCGGTGTCTGTGTAGACCCGAAACTGTCATAGTGTGCTCTTTGGTGAAGCTTTTAGCTCCACACCCTAACAATCTCCCACTTGGAGATAAACAGTTGCACCAGTACCTATACAGCAACATCTTCTAGCTCCTCCATCTTCAACTCAATCATATAGACCAACAGAAGTTGAATGAAGATTCAACTTCTCCTTTGTAACCGGCTTGGTTAACATATCAGCAAGATTCCTATCTGTATGGATCTTCTCCAGCTTCAACTCACCATCTTCCAATACCTGTCATATGAAATGGTACCTTAGTTGTATGTGCTTTGTTCTTGAATGAAAGGCTGAATTCTTAGCCAAATGGATTGCACTCTGACTATCACTATACAATCTACAACTCTCATGCTCCCTACCAAGCTCATCCATGAACCGTGTCATCCATATCATCTCTTTGCTAGCCTCTGTGGCTGCAATATACTCTACTTCTGTAGTTGACAAGGCAACAACCTTCTGCAACTTAGATATCCAGCTAACCGTCGTTCCACCTACAGTGAAAACATAACCTGTAGTGCTCCTCCTGCTATCCAAATCACCTGCCATATCTGAATCTACATAACCATGTAGAGAAGTATCTGAACCTCCATAGCACAAGTGCCTACTGCTAGTTCCTCTCAGATATCTAAGGATCCACTGAACTGCTTTCCAATGTTCCTTACCTGGATTGGCCATATACTTACTTACAACTCCCACTACTTGGGCAATATCTGGTCTAGTACACACCATTGCATACATCAAACTCCCTACTGCGGAAGAATATGGAACCTTACTCATGTACTCTACCTCATCATATGAATTGGGACATTGTTCTTTACTCAACTTAAAATGTCCAGCCAAAGGTGTGCTTACCGATTTAGCATCTTGCATATTGAACCGTTTCAACACCTTGTCCACATAATCTTCTTGAGAAAATATCAACTTATGATTTTTCCTGTCTCTCTTAATGCTCATGCCAAGGATTTTCTTTGCTGCTCCCAAATCCTTCATAGCAAATGTTTGAGCTAATTTCACCTTAAGCTCAGAGATATCCTACATGTGTGATCCTGCAACTAGCATATCATCTACATACAACAATAGAATAATATATCTACCATTATCAAATCTCTTGAAATACATGCAATGGTCAAATTGACACCTACTATAGCCATGCTCAATCATAAACCTGTCAAATTTTAAATACCATTGCCTAAGAGCTTGCTTGAGGCCATACAAGCTTTTCTTCAATCTGCACACAAACTTCTCCTTACCTTTGACCTCAAATCCTTCTGGTTGTTCCATATATATTTCCTCATCCAAATCTCCATGAAGAAACACTGTCTTAACATCTAGTTGCTCAAGATGCAAATCCTCAAAAGCAACCAAAGACAATACAACCCTTATAGAAGTCATTTTAACAACAAGAGAAAAAATCTCACCAAAGTCAATACCTGGCTTTTATGCAAATCCTTTTATTACCAATCTGGCCTTATATCTCATCTGTCCATTCTCACCTTCTTTCAACCTGTAGGTCCATCTGTTCTTGAGTGTTCTTTTACCAGCTGGCAATTCAATCAAATCCCATGTTTGGTTCTCTCTTAAGGACTCCAACTCCTCAACCATGCCACGCTCCCACTGACTCTTGGACTCCACCTGTATTACTTCTTCAAAACTCTCTGGTTCTCCACCATCAGTTAGCAATAGATAAAATAAAGAAGGAGAATATCTAATTGGAGGCTTACTCACCCTTTCTGACCTCCTGATGGGTGTCTGAGACTCATTCACAACACGCTGTCCTCCCAAATTCTCTGACAGTGACCGACCTCGATCACCTGCAGACCTGTTACTGGCCGACATAGGTTCTGCCTGACCGACCTCGGTGCCTGTCCTGCTGAGGTTGGTCTCTGTATGGCCGACCTTAGTTTCTAGTCTGTCGACATCGGTTCCTAATCTGCTGACGTCAGTCTCTGTGTTTTCCTGCAAGTGATTATTTCTTTTTCCCACGAGCTCATATTAGACCTTTACCTTATCCAATTCGCCATTGTTCTACTCAAATTGATTTAGCTTCCTTAGCTGATCACAATACATCACTCTTTCATTGAAAACAACATCATGGCTCCTAATTACCTTGTTAGTTTCTAGATTCCACAATCTGTAACCAAAATCATCTGAGCCATAGCCAATAAACGTGCACCTCATAGAATTAGCATCAAGCTTCTTTCTATTTTCTTTATCTATGTACACAAAGGCTTCACAACCAAAAACTTTGAGATATGAGAGATCTACCTTTTTACCTATCCATGCCTCTTCTGGAATACCACCATCCAGAGCTGTAGAGGGTCCTCTGTTAATCAGGTATACTACAGTGTCAACAGCTTGTGCCCAAAACTGTAAGGGCAAACCAGCATGTAATCTCATACATCTTGCATGCTCCATTATTGTCCTGTTCATCCTTTCAGCAATTCCATTTTGCTGAGGTGTCCTTGGAACCATCCTTTGCCTACAAATTCCATGCATATAACAATAATCTCTGAACTTATAACTGTAGAACTCACTGCCATTGTCAGATCTCAGGCACTTCAATCTTTTACCTGTTTCATTCTCAACCATAGCTTTCCAAATCTTAAAAGTCTCAAATACATTAGATTTTATCCTAATACAATAGATCCATACCTTCCTTGTAGCATAATCTATGAAAGATACATAGTATTGTGATCCTCCAATGGAATCAACCTGAGCCGGTCCCCACACGTCTGTGTGAACAAGCTACAACTTATGCCTCTTCTTAGTAGACCCAATCTTGAGAAAACTAACCCTTTTTTGTTTTCCAAATACACAGTGCTCACAAAACTCTAGATCTATGCCTTTTAAATCTGAAAGCATACCTTTGGACTTAAGAATTGGCATCCCCGTCTCACTCATGTGGCCAAGCCTTGAGTGCCACAATTTAGCATCCACATCTGAAGTAGATAATACAGAAGGAGATTTTTTAGTAACACAATTACATAAATAGAGAGTACCTTCTCTCTTACCTCTAGCCATAACAAGTGCACCCTTGGTCACCTTCCAAGATTCTACTGTGAGAGTTACTGTACAACCCTCATCCCCTAACTTTCCTACAGAAATAAAATTTCTCTTCAAGCTAGGAACATGCATCACATCTCTCAACACCCATGTGTTGTTATTCTGCATCTTCAGCTGCACTTTACCTTTTCCAATTATTTTACAGGGCTCATCATCCCCTAGATACACTATTCCAAAATCTCCATGGATATAGTCACTAAAATATTCCCTGTTAGGGGTAGCATGAAAAGATGCACCGGAATCTAACACCCAAGATTCTATATTATTATGCAGAGAGAAAATTAAAGCATCTTGTGCAATACCTGCAACCTTGGCTTCTTCCTTTCCTTCATGTTGATTGTCCTCCTTAGGCTTTGTCCAACAATCTCTGCTTATGTGCCCAATCTTTCCACAATTCCAGCATTGTGGCTTCCTGCCATTCTTGGATTTGGATCTTCCTCTCACCTTAGACTTTGATCTTGATCTCCTCTTGCTCTTATCTTTTTGCCTCCCCCTGCTCTCAAAACTTAAAGCATTCCCAGATGTCTCTTCTGTGCTTTTTTTGCGTATTTCCTCATTCAAGATAACACTAACAACATCCTCTACTTTCAAAATATTTGATGCAGATGCAGTATTACTTACTGCCATTACTAAGCCATGCCAGCTTTTAGGCAAAGAACATAATATCAAAAGAGCTTTTATTTCATCATCAAACACCATATTGACTGAACTTAATTGATTCACAATTCCATTGAAATCATTCAGATGAATAGAAACAGATCCACCTTCATTCATATGCAAATTAAATAACTGCTTCATAAGATATACCTTACTAGAAGCTGAGGGTTTTTCATACAAATTTGCTAACGTAGTCATCAACTCTACCGTAGACTTTGCCTGTGATAAATTAGATATCACAGTGGATGATAGACTCAGTCTTATAGACCCCAGAGCCTTTCTGTCAAGAACTTCCCATTCTTCATCCTCCATGTCTTTGGGCTTCTTTGCAACCCCACCTAACGGTAAGTAGAGATATTTCTGATATAGATAATCCTCTATCTGCATTCTACAATGTTGGTAATTTTTGCCATTGAACTTTTCCATTCTCAGTTTACTTTCATCTGCCATTGCTTCTCTGACTCAAATAGAAATCCCTACAGAAACCCCTGTGAGAACCTATAATCAATACACACTACACAGATTTGAACCACCTGTTAGTGAACCTGAGCTCTGATACCACTTGTTGGGGATCAACCAACAATAGATTACACTTATGAAAGCAATAAACACAGAATTAAATCAGATAGACAAGTAACTAGAATGAGATAATAGCAAGAACAAGAGATACAAAAAACCACCCTGAAAACTTGTATTAACAAACTCTTTACAAAAGGAATACAATTGAAGAAACTTCTTTCTTCCACACCTCTCCTAGATGTATAGATCTCTCACTAGATCTCTATTGCTCAAGAGCTTTCTCTCTCAAGAACAATCAACTCCAACAAACCTAGATTGATTCAATTTTGTACTGTTCTTCAACATACCAAAATACAATGAACTACTACAATAATTCACATAAAGCTAAGAAGATCTAATTCTACATATAGAATTAGAAAACTTGAGCATGCACTTGCAACAAACAGTTAAGCCTCTTGAACAAGGGCTCTAAAAATAATATTACTAATAATAGAGATGCGAGCTTAAGACTATAACTTAAACTCATCATGCAAACACTCACCTCTGTCCTTGGAAATAACATTCTGGACGCACAGGTAACCGACGCCAGTTCCTGCTGCTTGCCTATGACTGCCGTCGGCTGACCCACTACCGATGTTGGTGCCTCTGCAACTGCACCTGATCGACGTCGGTCACTCCTGACCGATGCCGGTGTCTGTGTAGACCCGAAACTGTCATAGTGTGCTCCTTGGTGAAGCTTTTAGCTCCACACCCTAACACTTGGGACCCTAAGTCCACTTGACATGTTCATGAAGATTAAATCCTTGAATCTTGATACTAATAGTGCCATGTCGTGAATGGAAATTAGTACCTAATTTTTTGATGACGGGCCCCTTTGCATTTATCACATATTTATTCTATTTCCATATCTGGATAATAGGTTTGTCTATTGTTAAAAAACCAATCTAAGTCCATTATTTTTCCTATAGTTATGCATACTCTGCTTGATGCCTAGTCCCATTTAGCCACCAAATTTTTGACCTTTGATCTATATTAGGTCTAAAATACCTAATCTATCTCTGTAGAGCCATACTAATAATGATTGGTCCTTATTTTTTTATCTTGGTTCAACTCAAGTCATTCTTGAGCTTGGTTCTATGTATTTTATACCAACTTGGGTCCATTCATTTACTTTACCCAAGTCAAATTGCTCCATCAACCTTAGTTGAAAATGTCCTAGCTTTTGCCTTTTCCCATTGGTTGTCAAAAATCCAACTCGACTCCATTGACATTTTGACCTATGCTTGCTTCATTGATCTTGATTTATATGATCAAGAACTAGCCATCAATCTTACCCTTGACTTGTCAATGTTCACCCCACTAGAACCACATGTCAAATGCATGTTCATTCTTAGGATACACTATTAGTCTACAACCTCATGTGATTATGCCATGTGTCAACCTCTTGAGCCCCTTGACTATTTGACCCATCTCGCACCATTAGATTAGGATTTATGATGCACTGACCATTAGATCAACTAGGATCCATTATTTGGAAGCCAATGAATACTTCATGATCTTAAAATTGGTGTCCTCACTCCCATTAAATTATGTTCATGTTATCATCATTGACATTCATGCAACTATCAAATTAAAGTTCAAAAGGATCTATTTTGCTTGAAATTAAACTTGAGGTTAGTGTAAATGCCATTTGATGTCCTCGTGGACATATTTGATGTCCTACAAACTATCAAATTTAGAATCCAATGGTTTTTTTTAGTGGCTTTAACTTTACATTATCACAAATGTCTTATGATTTTTGACCAACTTTGAAGGCTTGGAATTTAAAGCACAAAAATCATGGAGGGATCAAATTTGTAGGAGATATTCTTGATACTAAAAAAAGGACTTACCCACTTGATCTGCTAGTCCTAAGAGCCTTCTAATTATTTTTATAAAATGTTTAAGTGAGCTACCCTATGTAATTCTACACAACATCCGCATACCTATCATGGTAAAAAATGGTTAAGTGTGGAAACTTATTAAATTTTGACCAAAGAACCAATTTTGAATATGTATAAATTTTATCCCACTTTGGTGGATGGCCAAAAACTTAGTGCGTAACAACTAGGGACCAAGATGCATAAAACCATATGATCAATTTTTCCTGAGACAACCACATGTGTGAGATATGGCTTTGTCAATATTCTCACTTAGAATTTCTTCCACTAGACCCAAAATGTCTAGATTAACACAATGAAAAACCAAATGAATGCTATGAACTTCTATATTCATTCTAAGCACTCTTGACATCCCATAGGGTCTCTAAAACAATGTCCATCTACTCATCATTAGCATCTTGATCCTTGTAGGTAAAAGCTTGGCATGTGGGCCAAAATTGGTCAACATAGTTTCCAACTCATAGGGTTTGCATATCTATTTGTGTAAAAGAACCTAGACCATTTGCCTAATCTATTCCATTGGGCATGGATTCTCTCTGGATCTAACATATTGACTATCAATCATATTTTAACCTTTATTTTAAAAAAATGTAGACCAAAAGGAATAAAATGGAATAGAGTGTTGAAGGCACTTATTGAAAGGGAAACTAACCTAGAACAAAATAGGGACAACAAATAAATGTGCTAAAAAACAACACTTAGAGGAAAGCATGAAAATTAGTCTAATATGTACATAGCTTCAATCTATAAGTGATTTCCACTTGGGTCAAATGGGAAACTATTTTTTTCACCTTGGAACTTTAAAACATACTTGCCTTTTCTTGATAGCTCTCTTTTATATCTATGAGTAATTGGATGCTCATGTCATCTTTGGGAAACAACTAGTTCCTCTACTACCAATTTGGTGAATAAATTGTAGATATGTGTCCAAGACCCAATCATACTCCTAAATTTATAGACTTGATAGAAACAACTTCAGTTCTTCCTCATTCCTAAACTACTGATCATGAACATATAAACTAGCTTGATGTGTCTCCTTTGACATATATGTAAGGTTGACCTCTAAGGGAGATGGCCCTAATCTTATGACTTCTTGGGGCTATTTGAGATCATTCTCAATTTTCAAGAGTAGAGATATGTCTTAATTTGGAGAGAAAAGTTGATAAACATATTTAAAAAGTTCAAACATGTGATATCCTAAGAGAACAACTATCTCTTGCTTGATGATAACACTCCTCTTATCCTACAATAGACCGTATTCAAGTAAACAAAAACCTGAATGAAAGATATCAAATAAATTAGAATATTTATTTTGATGAAGTTACAATTTAATTGGAGCCTTTTCAAAATGAATGTTAGAAGCAATCATATCAATTTCTTGACCTCAAACATGAGGCTGCAATCCTTCTTTTGACATCTTAGATTGGTCAATCAACATTGCTTCATTTTCAATATCAAGCTAAGGAATGATCATGCTCTCAATTTTAGCTTGTTCTTCACTTGTAAGCTCTTTTCCTTCATGATAAATGGTATCTTTTATGTTATTAAGGAACTCATGGAAAACATCATTAGCCTGTCTAATTGGGATAACCTTTTCTTGTACATCAATAACTTCTTTCTCATGTACTTTCTCTTGTACCCATTTCATCTTATCATCATGATGGAAAATTCAAGCATGTTTTTCCTTACCAGAAGGTGTCACAATTATGATTTCTTCTTCCTAGTCACTCAAGTCACCTTCATTTCCTACTTATTTTATTGCATCTTCATGGTTTACCTCATAGAGGAAAGGCTCTTTTTCAAAGAGTGGTATAATAGATCCTTTAAATTATTCAATAAGGTGAGAAAGGTCTAAATAAGTTACCATAAGTACCTTATTTTTTTCCTAAAGTTTCTATTATTAGATCACCCTCACCTCCTCTTCCTATTTCTTTGCCTCTTGAATGACTCTCTATGAAGGAAAGGCTCTGGGATTTTGAGGGGAAAGGATGAGAGGTTACATGGTCTCTTGTTTGACTTCCATAATCACCACTTCCTCCTTCCACCTACTACTTTAAATGGGTTTCCAAGATGCAAATGACCTAGATTCTTGAAAAGGGGAGGGAGGGGATTGAGTGACCTTGGATTTTTTTTACTACATGATTTGGTTCCAAGATGGAAAAGATAGAGGTTCCTCTTTAGCTTTTTGATTCTAGTTCTCTTCCTCTTTCCTTGTCTTCATATCCAAATCTTTGATTTAATTTACTATATTCTCTTGAAATATCTTTTTTTTAATGTGGTTAGTGGCTTCATGAAGATAAGGAACACAAGAAGACTCCTAAAGAGGGATGAGATAGGTTTGCATAGGTTTAAATCCTTCTTTAACTTAGGTCCTCAAATCCAAATTTGCCTCACTTTGCTTAGCCCATGACTTCACCAATTGGTTCCAACTTGGAACCTTTAAGGAATTCATAAGGGTTTATTGAGAAATGATGGAGTCTTAGACCCTAACAATAGGTTGTTCCACAATAATCTCTTTCTTTATTTGATATCTCTCTTGGATATATTTCCAAGAAGGAAAGTTATGAGGAACATATTGAGAACATGGAACATTGAAAGTGTTACTTGGAATGGTCTCTTGGGGAGGAATGGATGGCACATAAGAAGGATAAGGTTGTGTATATGAAGGAATATAAGATTCGTGAGGTTGGACTTGTTATTCCTCAAGGCCTTTTAGGTTGTCTTAAATATTTTGAATGTAACCACCTACATCCATCATGTCACCTATGAGATTATTCCAATTTTCTCTCTCAATAGGTGTCTATTCTTCTTTTATTTGATACAATGACTCTCTCCAATTGTGAATAAAGTGAGTAAGGACATCTTGGCCATAAAATTTCTATGAGCATAATTCTAGTGCATGCTTGTTAAGGCTTATTAAAGTTTGCTTAAGTATTGTTATTGATAACTCATGATAGGGTGTATGAGGAGCAGTGTTATGATGGGATTTCTATCTATAGAAAGGATTAGGACAATATTATAACATGTATGACTAATATAGGTCCTCATATTGTTAGTGAGGATCTTAAGGAAGGTAAGAGCTATTACCTTAATAATAAGGATCATGAGAAACTTTCCAAGGCTCCTCATAACTTTGACAAAAATCTTGGTAGGGTTGATTAGGCTTATTTAGATTATGAGGGTCATATTAGAGATGTTGAGGAGTATAAAATGGGTTATAACAAGGTTTATAAAGAGGTTCATGATAGGGATATTCACCATAACTATTCATATTGACCTCATATGTCAAATGAGATGTAAAAACTGACTAAAATGTTTGATGAGACATACCTAGTTTGATCATAACCAGAAGCTTTGATTTGGAGTCACCATTGGCGCTAATTTTCTTGATTCCAAAATATGATTTGAGGAAAGACACACCAATGTCTTTCCACTTTTTTTGACCTTGGTATTATTGGGTATGTCAAAACTATTGGAGGTCTAGATTGCACCCTAGCTGAAAGTAGAAGTGTTTAGGTTCTACTTCCAAATCTAACTCAACATGGGACTGACCCCAGGCTATGGGTATCTTATAATGGGGTTATAAATCAAGGATTATTAATGATTATATCTCCTTTTATGTATCATTTTAACTCATTCCCACTACTAAAACCTACTAATGACCAAGGAAGAGAGAGAGAGAGAGAGAGAGAGAGAGAGAGAGAGAGAGAGAGAGAGAGAGAGAGAGAGAGAGAGAGAGAGAGAACATGAAATGGAAACCTAAGCTAACAATGGTGATGCACCTAAGTTATGGTTTGATCCACCCTATTTAACTCTTAAAAACTAATGAAATAAGCAAAAGGATAGATCAAAGATTCTAAATATATATCATACATTAGTGTTTCATGAAGAGGTTCACCAAATGATCTAATTTGAGGCAAATTATGGAGAGGTATAGAGAAAGATACTAACCAGTCATAGTATCCACATGCAGGCTTCAATCAAGAGATGTAGAACACTAAACATGACCTACATAATAAGATGAACTAGTAACTAGGTGAGATCATAATGTGATAAGGGATAAACCTCTACCACATATGAAAATTTGACATGTACACATTATACCAAAATAATTAAATATAAAACAATCTTGTATTCATCTCAAGAGGTTACAAGCTACATCTTAATAAAGTTTGGTCATGCCCAAGAGAGGGAGTATAAAAAATAAAAGGAGGATCATTTTTTAGTTTAAAAGCCTCTATATATAGTATAAAGAGAGAAAAAGAGATGGGAATTATACATTAGATAGTGGAGTAAAGTCTTTAATCTTAAGTAGTGAGGTCATAGCATTTGATTGATTTTTATTTACATTCCTTAATCAACAAATAGATCCCATATTATCTCAATAATCCTCAAGCTCCTCTCATTATTTAAGAGATCCCACTAAAAGATAAGGGCTTGTTATGCATAGTGCCAATGTATGTTGAATGGAAATAATACCATTAACTTCTTCTCCAACTTCCAGCTTACCACCTTGTGACCTTAAGTCTACTTGATGTGTTTATGATGGGCCCCTTTACATTTATCACATATTTATTCCATTTATTTATATGGATCATAGGCTTATCTATAGGTAGGAAACCTATCCAAGGCCATTGGTTTTATTATAGTTACCCATATTATGCTTGATCATGGTCCCATTTAGCCACCAACTTGCTAACTTTTGATCTATATTAGGTCTAAAGGACTTAACCTATCTTTGTAGAGCCCTATTGGCAGTGCTTGGTCCTTATTATTTATCCTAGTTCAACTCAGGTCAAGCTCAAGCTTGGTTCCATGTATTTTCCACCATATTAGACCCATTAATTTTCTTTTCTTGAGTTGAACTACTCCATTGACCTTAGTTAAAAATGTCCCAGCTTATGTCTTTTCCCATTGGTTGTTGATAATCCAACTTAGCTCCATTGACATTTTGGCCTATGCTCACTTCATTGATCTTGATCAATATGATCAAATGCTAGACATTGATCTTACCCTTGACTTATAAACTTTATCCCCATTGGTAGTACATTTTGAACACACATTCATTCTTAGGATTTGTTATTAGTAAGAAACTTCATGTGATTATACCATGTGTGAACTTATTGAGCCCCTTGACTATTTAACTCATTTCATACTATTAGATCAAGATGTATGATGTAATGTAGACCATCAAATCAACTAGGAATCACTATTTGAAAGATAATAACTACTTCATGATATGAAAATTGACATCCTTGATCCTATCAAATTATGTTCATATGACTGTCATTAACATTCATGCAACCATCAAATTTAAGGTCAAAAGGATCTATTTCGCTCAAGCTTAAACTTAATATTAACATGAATTTCATTTGAAATCCTACATACCATCAAAGTTAGACCCCAATGGTTTTTATAGTGGCTTTAACTTGACGTTAGCATGAATGTCTTATAATTTTTTGACTAAATTTGAAGGCTTGGTTCTTAAAGCACAAGAATCATGGAGGCATCAAATTTATAAGAGATGTTCTTGATACTAAAAGGGATGAACCCACTTCATCTACTAATCCTAAGAGCCTTCTAATTATTTTTACAAAAAATTTAAATGAGCTACCTTCTATAATTCTACAATATGTCCATGTACCTATCATGGTAAAAAATGGTTGTGGAAACTTAGTCAATTTTGACCAAAGAGCCAACTTTGAATATGCATAAATTTTGTTACACTTTGGTAGATGGACTAAAACTTAGTGAATAGTAAGTAGGGACCAATATGCACAAACCCATATGATCACTTTTTCCTAAGACTATCACATGTGTGAGATATGGCCTCATCAATATGTTCACTCATAATTTCTACCACTAGACCCAAAATGTCTAGATGAACACAATAAAGAATCAGATGAATGTTATGCAATTTCATACTCATTCCAAGAACTCTTGACATCCCATAGGGTATTTTAAACAATTTTCATCTTCTCATCCATTAAAAACCTAATCCATGTAGGTACAAGCTTGGTATAAGGGCCAAAATTGGCTAATAATGACACTAGGATTCACCAAAATAGATACACTTTAAGTTGTGGGAGACTCTCAACTATCTAAAAAATGGTGTCAAAAATAAAGATAATTTATCTCAAAGAGGATGGCTCTGGTGATGATGGAAGATAAAAACAACTGAATAATTTAAAAGGTGTGCAAAGTAGGGCACACAAATACATGAAGGTAGACAAATTTGAATCAACAACCCTCATGGTACTTTATAATTTAGTGTGAGTACAATATATCTCAAAAAACATCAAATGAAAAACAAAGAAGGCACTAGTAATCACCATAATAGCTCCAAATAAGGAGACTATCAACCTATCAAAAAATCCATCTCAAATCAAAAAGTGTCTCCATAGAAGAAGGCAAGGCTCTAAGCAAGGGGCCTTTATGGAGACATGACACAAACTACAAGTGTGTCAAAGTGTCAATGCACAAACTAGAATAGAATATGTCATAGGCTGATGGAAGAGTGTGTAAAATGATTTAAAAAAATCCCATCATGTATATAAAACATACCTAAAATGATCAACCACCAAAAAATGACAAACTATAAATCACATGCAAAATTGGATATTGGACTCAACTTAAAATGCATTTGAGATAGTGCAAAGTGTAATAGTGGCATAGGAAATATAATTTGGGATAAAAATAAGCAATGTGGGATATATAACATGAAAATAATATATTTTTAATATCATAAAATGCATCCAAAATTACAATAAGAGACCAAAAGTAAAGGAGAAAATTAATTTGTTTGTTAGTCAAGGGGTTTGACATCCTACCAAACTAGACCTCACCCACTAGTATTCAACAAACAAGAGTGTAATCTGAAAATAAAATAACAAACTCTTTATAATATCTCCCTCTAAAATATTGTTTTTATACTAAAAAATGGAAGGACTAATTAACAATAGCTAGATGAAGGTGGATCAGGTGTATAGAAAATCTAACTAGGTGTCCAGGTATCCAGTTGTAGATGAAGTGGAAAAGATAGCCAAGACACTTTATTTCCACAACACTTTGGCTACAACTTTATCTTTATTTAATTTCATTAAACAACTCTAATATCGATGTGTGAATCATCCTTCTTCATTCTATATGCATATTCATATTATCAGGGTCTCTCCAAGAGGGTTGATCTATGGACTACAAAAAAACTGATACATCTAAATATAGGCTATTTATGAAAAAAAATGGAATAAACTCCTTCCTTTAAAATAAATCCATGTAAAACCTATCCATAAAATCAAATACCAAAATTTCAAATAGATCTAGGAAATAAAGCTTACATATCTAAGCAAAAAACACATAGCCAAAGAAAATGCTTGAAAGGGCAGCATATGTCTCTAAAAATCAATACACATATTTTACAAGGTTTAAATGGAAAAATTCATACCAATAATATACACAAATCATCCTAATGCAAAAGACACTCTAGCAGAACACAACAATGCTAAGCCAATGGAAATAATACGACCATAATAGTAAATACCAACAACCAAATCTAGTCCATTAAAAAAATTAATTTTCAACCTAAAAAAAGATCTGAGGTATGGCAAGTCTTAGAGAAGGCCAAAGAAAAAATTAAGGAGATTAAAAAATACCAAATGCTAATTAATCACTACTTGGAGGAGCTCTGATACCATGATAGAGTTATTAAAACTCTTTATCCAAGATCTTTCCAAGAGACCATTACTACAGCCATGAATGTTTTAACATTACACACAAAGAATAAACTAATTATTATTCCCATATAAATAGTTTATAATAGACATGTATAGATAGATATAAGATATGAGAATCCTAACCATCCCATTCATGTGTGACTAACTTCCCCAATATAAGTGGAAGTTGTAGACACCTAATTTTGGCCACCTCTATGCCTAAATCAACATTCAGTTCAATTTATAGTAAACAATATATTTAAAGCCTATAAATCACCCAAATTTCCCAAATTCATCCACATAATGGATTTAGTTTCCAAAAAATGTGATAAATTTATCTTAAATGGTGTATTACCTCGTATAAATCGCTAACATAGTTTAGTTCTAACCCTAGTAAAATTATGATCTAGTAATTTGACACTTTTGGCATGTTAATCTATTAATTCATGACATTCAAATCAATTTCCCAAAGATAAAAATCACTAAGAATAATTATATTTCAAATCACAATTAACTTACTTGAACATAAAATCCAAATCAAATTAGTGAATTTCATTTACTAAAAAGGAATTTGTGCAAAAATGAAGTCAAAGAGTCAAATAAGCTAATCAAGTAGTTTGTTATCTCATAAATATTCAAAAATATGACTCACATCTCACAAATATCTAAAGTGAGTTGTCATGCCTCATAAATAAAGGTGTCAATATTTCATGAGTGCCTTTAACCCTCCTATAATTATACTGACCTAACCAAAGTTAATTTTGACTCAATCCACGTTAGAATTTAAACTATCCTACCCATGGTTAGAGTTAGTTCTCTAAGCTATAAATACAAGTGCCCACACCAGTGATCCATAAGATTTTATGTGTAAGGTTATTCTATAGGAATACATTCTTTAAGTCTTAAGAGTAAATTTATTATATGAAAATTATGCCAAACTTCAACACCAAACCATAAGTAACATTGGAGAGATGTTATCTCCATGGATGAGCATTGCTAAGAGACTTCAAACATGAACATTATTATGCTAATAAGTAAGAACCATGTGTGACAAGGGAGGTAAGACTTTATGTTGTCTTAATCTCTATTTTTTACCTTTGTTTATTATGTTATGTTCCCCCTTAGTGTTTAGGCAAGAGGGTTTAGTTTTAGTGCATTGTTGTTCTTATGTTTTCTTATTGTGAACTAACAAGAGACTAATTTACATGTTTGTTTAATATTCGAACTCCTAATATACATAAATGGCATTCATTATGGGACTCATACCCCATAAAGTTCTTTCCATGGCATTTTATGACCTATTTATAACATTTTTCATGTTAAAATATTAACTTGCTAACCAAAAAGTGAAAAATTGAAGCTCACAGATGTTACATAGAGAATTATGCTTTTTCTCTATGTAGTTTCATTATTTCAACTCTTAGTCATGTTATTGAAACCCCTAGTTGCACTTTTGCATGCTTAGTTTCATTATTTCAACCCCTAGTTGTATTTTTGCATGCTCAGTTATATTTTTGCATACCCAAGTGCATTTTGCATGCTTGAGTGCATTTTGAATGCTAATTGCATTTTTCCATGCCCAGTTGCATTTTTGAATGCCCATTTAAATTTTTTCATGCTCATTTGTTTTTATATTACTATCAATTGCATTTTTGCATGGTTAGTCACATTTTTGAAAGTTCAGTTGCATTTTTGCATTATAATTACATTTTTGCAATTCTCGATTGCAGTTTTGCCTTTTCAATTTTGGTTTTATGTTTGTAGTTATGGTTGCGTTATTACACTATATATTTTAAGTTTTGTACTAATAGTTTATCTTGTAGGTAGTTTCACTTTTTTAATAACTAGTTATGGTTTTGTAAGAAAGTTACAGTTTAGCTCTATGTATCTATGGTATTACACTGTGTGAAAAACATAAGGAACTTGAGAGCTAAATTTTAAAATTCATTTGTTCATTTTATTTTATATTCTAAGAACAAGGACCCATAACACATTTTTTAAGACATAAAGACCAAGGAAAGAGGTTTTTAACACTTTAAGATTAAAATCATATTAACATTTGGTGTTTAAATATTGTTTACTTGATTTGTTTTAATTTTTCAAAGTTCATAAGTCAAAAAATAACAAGGGGATAAAATTCATATCACATTTCACTTGGTTCTCTAAAAAATAACTCTAAATATAGGTAAGTTCTCATAAGAGCTTTTTCTTTTTTATTTTTTGTGTATTTTCTTCACAAACCAAGTGTAGTGTGTATGATCTCCCCCTATCCCCTTTATGGAACTTGGGTGATAAAAAAATCTTCACTTATTGCTTTTGTCACTTCATCCAAAGCATGGAAGGAAATTTAATAAGGTACCACCCAAAATTTGAGTGATTTAGGTGATCCCCAAAATGACCCTAAAGTCTTACAATTTTCATTTTATTGCATCTTGGCTTGTGGGTGGGAGTTCATAGCCTCCCCACAAGTACTCTAGGGAAGGGTTGACTTGGGAATTCATCTCTCAGCATGGATTCAACCCCATTCCATGGTAGAGGTATAAAAATTGAGGTTTACTTGTTGTGATTCTTTTTTGAGTGACTAAACAAGCTCTATTTATAAGAGACTACCTCAGAACTTAGGTATAACTTGGACATTGCACTACAATGAGAAATTGACAGATGCAGTGTTTATGAAAATGATAATACATTTTCACAATAATATGGTTAATGTGTATCTAAATGATGTGTTATGTCCTATTGTTAACCACACATATGGGACTATTTAGAACATACAAAATTTGATAGTTTTTAAATAACCCCACTTGCCACAGATATACTGTCAATGTAGGATGAGTAGCCCCAAGTTCCATGTCACCATGCAAATTATTGAGAGAAGGGGCCTAAACACCTTAATTTTCATGCAAATTTAAATTTTTGGATTAAAATTTATTTCTTATCAAGGATTATATCAATGTAATTTACTATTACAAAGCCACCTTATCATTATTTAGGATTAAGATGATAAACTTTGGTGTTTTTGAGTCTTTTCCTTTTTACTTGCATTGTTTTGAGTCCAAACTATTTTCTTTATCAATAACACATCAAAATAAGTCCAAAAACATTTGCATTGTCTTGCACACCCCTTTGGCATAAGAGGTATTACTCTATCCATGTATGTCTTACTTTGTGCCTTGGATTATGTTCAAAAACCATTTATGAGTCTCTTATTTACATGAGGCATAGTTACACTGCCCATTTCATTTTAAAATTTTGCCTTAGATATTCTAGTCCAAAATATTTTACCATACATTTGTTTGAAAACATGTATTTACACTACCAAATTTGTTCCCATCTCTTCTCACTTTTTAAACCAAGTTTTAAACCTCTGTTATTCATCTCTTATTTCAAATGCGTAGTTATGTTCCCTATTTTAGTCTAGCCTTTTATCTTAGAATAGTTGAGTTTTTTTTTTTTTACATTAAATATGAATCTAAACCTTTTGAATTACAAATCCTAAACTAATTAGGTTCATTTTGAATCCTCATCTAATTAGGGCTTAAGTTTTTTACCTTTTGTGTTTGGATTGCATTACTTAGGTTAGTTTCATATTTGATCTAAAGATCCCTTGCCTAGACCTAGCGCTTGTTATTTTATTTGTGCCTTGTTTAGAGTGTCTTTTTGAGCCTTGTTACCATGTGATTTGTTTGAATTTTTTATGCCAATATTTTTAGTGTCCTAGTCCATTTGTTCCAATAGTTTTCATAAGTCAAACTTTAAGTCTTAAAGTGAGCCAATTACCGAGTGTCATATGAGCTAATTGCCTTAATTTAGTTTGATTTTTAGTTCTTATTCAAGTTTTGTATTTTCAATTCTATCCTTATTGTATTATTATTATGATCATCTTTGGGTGAATAATTTATGTCTCTTGACCCTAGTTCATAATTGTATTACTTTGTTTAGACACTTTTGTGACTAATTATAACCATCTATGTGTAAATCAATACTCTATCCATAAGCAAGTTTGAAACTTTGTGTTACTTTTGTTATTGATTATAACCACCTTTGGGAAAATCAATATCATTTTATTATACTGGTTTCATTTTATTTTGTCCTACCCTCCCTTTATGTCTCTTTTACAGAGCCAAAGGTCCCTTTTTTAGACCTCAGTGATTTGTTACCTTTAGACCCTTTATTTTTTCATGTAACATATCCATAGATCTAAACTTACCTTGTTACACACATAATGGTACCTTGTATAATCTTGTCCATGAGAAATTTGTGACTAGTGACCCTTTTGTTCAAGAGTCATATGATGATGTCGCGTATGAGATAGACCCTTATCCATCTTATAACATTCCATATATTAAACAAAGCCATGACTCTTTAGCATAGTATTTGGTAACTATGCCTCCTTATCTAGGCTAAGATAAAGATCAAATATAATAGTAACTTACTCATATGATGCCTAACCTTTAATAAAACTAATAATAAAATCCGTATTATTTTATGATGCCCACATAAACTAACTATGATCCATACTTATTTGAACGTCATTTATTGGAACACAAAGAAAAAGTGATAGTTAGATCTGCTAAAGTAGGTGCCAAATTTATATCAAAGTTCCCACAAGAAAGTATGAGTATTTTGATCAGGACTCCTAGTAATGCACTATGAATTCAACCATTCGAATAAGCATCTACTAGTTATAACCAAGATTTAGTATAAATGCCACAAGACTAAAATGCACTTGTAAAATGAAAAGGTTTATGGATGAGAAAATAGAATAGGTGCAACAAGTGTACCAAAATTATCTCAACCTAACTCATAACCTCAACATAAGGGTTATTTCTAACATGCCACTCATTAAGATAGCTCCATCAATAGGGCAATAAATAGATGCTTCAGGATACACAAGTCAAAATGTAGACCCTTTTTGTGAAAGTATGTTGATTGGTGATATGTATAATATTCACATTTTGATGGAAGACAATAATAATCAAATAGAATATACCACCCAAAATTTTATGGATAGCATGCAAGTTCAGTCTAATATAAACCAAAATGGGTCTAATTTACCATCAGGCAATATCCAATAGGTTCCTCCAAATAATGTCATAAATAGATTGAAATAACAGGGAATAGGTATGCATATTTATCAAAATAAAAAAGAAACCTCCACTCCCCAACCAAATTCTTCTTCAAATGTGTAATAGGGGACAATGAGCCAATAATAGACCAACTTACCACTACAACAAGTAGATAACACTTTGCCACCTCCACAGGTAATGATGAATGTTATACCACAACAAACATAGACCAATATACCTTTTCAATTATAAAATTTTCCTAACCAACAACATATTCCTATTGGTCAAAATGTGCTAGTTGGTCAACAATAATAATTGCTAAATCAACAAATACCAAACCCCTAATAATTGCCAAACCAACAATTGTCATTTCAATAGTTGTCAAAATAATAAGTTCCATCCAAAAAATAAATTCCAAATCAACAAGTGTTGTTTCAACAAGTACCAATTTAATAACAGGTATTTATCCATCAACAAGGATCTTCTACACAATAGGTACCATGTGATCAATAATAATTTCCTTTCAACCAATGGGTATAGCATGTGCAATAAGAATCCAAATGCCAACACCTTCAAAAATAAGTATCTATTCAACAACATGTTCCCTATATTCAACAAGGTTCAATAAGTAGATAGTAAGTTCCCTCCCAAGACCAATAATACCAACACATTAGGAGAGCCAAATACCATTGTTATATCCATAATTCACTAGCCAGGGTTATGTAAAAAACATGAACCAAAATGTGCTTCAAAAGTAACATATTCCATACCCATAATATAACCCTAATGCATGGATACATATACCCGGTTGTCCAACCAATTCAACTAGCATCCCACAATATACCTACTTTGGTCAAATTAGTCCTCATTTGACTATGCAACCTTAACAACAAGCCATTCCTATTGATTTCCTAGGCCAAGAGTTGTAACAAATGAAGGATGCAATTCAAACAATATAGGTTGGAAAACAAATGAAGAAATTCAAACTAGAGGAGATATGCTCTTATCAATTCAATATGGAATATTTGTAACTACCATTTCCACTAGGCTATGAGCCACCTAAATTTTACAAATACAAAGGCAAAGGTAAAGGTGACCCCTAGGCACATCTAACCAAGTTTTTTGTCACTTTTCATTAAGTAGCTTATAGTGATATATATTTACTCCTACTCATTCTAAGGAGTCTAGATAGATAAGTCTTGGAATGGTTGTTTAAATTATTGAAGAACTTTGTACGTAACTTTGATGATCTCTCGGAGAAGCTTTTGTATCACTTTTCATATAATCTCGAGCATGAGATTAATTTTATGGATCTATGTCAATCTAAATAAAATAATGGTGAGAGTTTCACTACATACTTATAATATTGGAGATCCCAAGTAAGTCAATTTACTCATAGTCTACTAGACAAATAGTTAGTTGTAAGATTTACAAGGAGCTTAAAAATGATATATCTTACCATCTCGATCTATAGTGTGCTCACACATTTGAATAGGTTATACCAAAATGAATCCATATTAAGAAATCCCTTGTCAACAAAGGAATAATCAGGTTATTCTCTTTTAATCAAAACTAAAACCAAAATCAAGGCTAGAACCATAATCAGAAGCAAACTCAAATAATGGCTTCAACACCACCTCAAGATAATAACAATGAAGGACATAATCCCTACAAATGCAATAAGAACGTTGTTGGAAATGGAGTTACTAAGTCATGCCACATTAAAATAGTGAAAATATTGACTATCTATATACCTCCACCCATTCAAAAATCACTTCCTTCATACATTTCATGAAGACCTCCAAAAAACTTGTTGTTCCCAAAATTAGCTATGCTCATTTTGTGGACAACCCCTATGAAACTTGTCCATTTCATAATCTACACTCTAAGTTCATCATTCGAGACAAGATTCTCTTGATCTCAAGTGACGTTGACTGACATCTTGGGAAAGTTTACAACACTCCCTTGTCATAATTTCTTGAAAATTGTGAAAACCATTGTAGTCTTGATTTGATCAAAATGTCAATTTTGATCATTTATAAGGTGTTACAAAAAGTTCATTTTCTCAATGCATAAGCAGCATTTTTTGTTGTTCTTGCATGTTTTTCATTTTCTAAATGCATAAGTGGAATTTTTTGCCACTCTTGCATTTTTTCCCTCCATGCATCGGTGGCACTTTTTGCCACCAATGCCTAGCTTTCTCCTATCACATGCAAGGGTGGTGATTTTTACCACCCAAGCAAAGATTTTCCAAAAATCTTGATTTTTGTATGGCATTTATGGTCATGCATGCTAAGTTTTTGAAACTTGTTTTGGGGATTTTTAATGCCTTTTGATTATCATTTCTTTCATTTTAAGTTTCCTAGACTCCTCCCTACAATCATTCAATTGTGATAATGAGTAAGATTTTAAATTCACCAACCGCTGAGCTTAGGACTTTGAGATTGTCGAGTAAGTCTTTTTGCTTCTAGGTTTTCATTTTTTTAAGTTTAATTTTTCCTTTAAGTTAGGCTCTTTTTTTTTTGGTTTTTGTTTTCATTAGTTCTCCCTCGTTTTGTTTTTTGATTTACCCTAGTGAGCCTTAGTGGCTAATTCCACCAAACCTTTGTGTGTGCCCTAGGTTATTTTGCATATCGAGTCGGTGTCTTGACCTGACTTAGGTTTACCCTCACCAAGTCTTGTTGAAAATTACGTTGACTTTCCATCACAAACAAACCATTTACATTGTCATCATTTTTTATCACTTGAAAGTTATAGAAAATGTTTTTAAATAAGTGAAAAGGTGGTGAATTTTACTGTTGAAGCATTCCTCCCATTTTCTTGCAGGAGTTGTTAATTATGCTGCTTTGACATCGTAACTCAAAACTTCGCTTTATGCATTGTCAACATTTTTCAGCGCTCCTACATGAAGAACTTATGCAATGGTAGTTATTTTCACCATCTCTGCATAAAATTAAGTTTCTTCTACCTATAAGGGTGGTAAATTTTACCACCAAACCAAATGCAAATGTCCCTAATATGCAAGGGCGACAAATTTTGCCGCTCATGTAAACATCCTCTTGAATTTTCTTAATTCTAGGATATTTTCAATTTTGATTTTATGAGCCCACTTTCCTCTAGATTTTTAGCTCATTTGCACTTTAGCCCTTTTAATTGGATCTCCTTAGTTGTGATCATCGACATGCAATTTTCCTAGATTTATAGTATTTTCCCTAATTATATGATCATGACTTTTGTTGTAGTTTCTTTTATGGATCCTTCTTCATTGACTTTCTTTTGGTAAAAGCTCTTTCAAATGACTAAGTTTTCTCTGAAGAAGTTGAAGAAATGAAGTATAAATATCAAGGTGTTCTTTTAATCACCTTAGTTACTTCTAATGTCGATGACATTAGAGATATAGAGATTGGTCATGTAGACATGGCTAAGTTTGTAGAAAGAAATAAGTCAAGCAATTCCAGCTATGAAATGAAGAAGATAATTGACAATAATATTCATTTGCTATCTTATTTCCCTGTAGTGGCTCATAACATAGAATTTGTTCTCCAATGTGCTCAATTTTATAATAAATATACCATAGCTATGTTGGATGCTAGTGGCAATGTGATAATTAGACTGGATCTTGAGTTCATTAATAAAGTGTTCATGTGCCCTCCTTATATAGAAGTGATAAATATTGATTTTGTTCAAGCATAAAAAGAGCATGACAAAGATCTTAAAAAAGTGAAGAAGGCAATAAACAATAAATGGCTCAAGACTCCAAGAGCAAATTTGTCAATGTGGCATGGAGTTTTCTAAGAAGTGAATTTATAGAAGTTGGTGATCTGATAACTCTTCTCAGCAGGATAAGAGGATTTCCCTCTTCCTCATAGTTTTATGAATAGATGTATCCCTTCATCAAGATAATACTCTAAGGCAAACAAATTATATTTTGGGGAGAACAAGTCAGCAACGCTTTGCATGAGCAATTGACAAAGGTATATACTACCTTCAAATTCTACATGACTTCTTATCTAGTATATATGGTAGCTTCAATGAGAATATTTTCAGGTTTAACATCAGAAGGAGATAGGAGAGTAACCCCAATGTATCAATACTACTCTTAGTTAACATTGAAGGGTTTTATTCATCATTTTAGGAGAGTAAATGATGCTTTATTTGTATTATTCTTGTGTCTTTTTTATCCTCAATTAGAAAAAAGAAGAGTGCCAAAGGAGGCTTGGATAGTTGTGAATGATTTTGGATGCATATTCTTACAATTTCCTTCTTTCTCATACTTGAGGGTTGGATTTTTCCAAGGTCATCCTTATATGCTTTCAAGATTCCCCTTAGATAAATTGTTCTTAATAGAACTATGCAGGCAAATGATCATCGTGCATAATAAATAGATAGAACTCAAGAAGCCTAGTTTTAAGTTCCCAATTGAAATTGGCAGGTTTTTAGTGTTAACCACTAGAAAGGCTAGAGTCATAGAAACTAAAATGCAACTCATAACCTTGAAGTAATTAAAAACAAGACCAAATTTTGATTACAATGGTGTGAAGGACATAATTAGGAGAAAAACCTAATTTCATGAACCTATGATTGAGGATGTTTGGGTAGATTTGAGAACAATGGAAGATGTAAGGAAAATGGACTATAGTAGGTTATCTCTTGAACAGATTGAATATCTGGGACTTGCTGATATCTCTAAGAATTTAGTGGATGGTGGAGAGTCAATTAATGATAGATACAATACTGAATAGATTGCTAATTCCCCTCTTCCTCCAATTCAATGGTCATAAAAAGATCTAACTTCCTTGAGGAAAACATTTGAACCTATATTTGCAAACACCAATAATTGGTTAGAAAATAAAGGAATTGATTTGAAATAATTCATCACAGGTTCAAAAGTTGAAATTCAAGAGGAAACAAGAAGAAAATTAAAAAAAGGATGAAGAACAAAAGTGATGTCCCTTCTTCTTCCAAGTCATATAAGCCTAAGATCATATTGGTGATGAAGTCAAAAGTTATGGAAAAAGAGTTAGAAATAGAAGATATAGAAGTTAAGAAACAAAGCATTGAAGAACCAATGATGGAATAGATGAAGATTGATGATAGGCCTATAGATCAACCAAAGAAGGAAACTTTGTATCCACAAGAGAATGTTCAACAAGAAATAAGATTTTATTCTTCCCCACTTGACACACCTATTGCAACTCCACCTATTTCTCTGATTGGTATTCCCTCTTCTGGATCACCCGCTCCTTCCAAAATAATTTTTGACAACCCTCAAAGCACTTTTGAAGATACTCTTCATTCCTTAGGGTCAATTCCTAGTTTGGCATCCCCGTCTTTTAATATTGAATATTGTTCTCATTTTGATCACTGAGTAAAAGGTGTAGTTTTTACTGATACTCCACCTATTGTTTCCACTACCTGTGCAAGTACAGCTATGGTGACACCAACAATAGAGATAGATCCTAATGTAAGTACTTTTGTGCTCCCATCATGATTATCATATTATACACTTAAAAGGAAGAAACAAACCATCTCTCCAGATGACTTTGATTTCAATAAACTGGTGCTAGTAAAATCCAAGGCCCCAAAGAAGCCTAGGACTCTTTCAAAAATGATTGGGGATAAGGGACACAATTTTTTTGAAATTGTAAGACCTCCATAAGATGTGACCATTGAAAATTTTGATATAAATTATTAATTTATCTCTAGAGTTGAATTAGGTAAGATAACTCATGAAAGTGCCAAGAATGATATATAGTTAGCCATGGACATCCTGATTCAAAAATTTGATAGAGAGAAAGAAATGAAGGATCACTACAAAGCAATGTTGGAACAATTGACTGCAGTGGTAAGGAGAATTATTTTCACTCCAAAAATAGTAACTCTTGAAGCCATTTCCATATAAGACCCCATTATTCAAAAAGAAAAAAAAACCTATCTCAAAGGAAAAGTATTTGGACAAGATGTGTGCACAAGGAGTTTCCTTACTCACAGAGTTATCTAAGAAGACTAATAAAATGAGAAAAATAAAAGTAGAACTTGATGATCTAATTAATGTTATTTTTCACGATATTGAAATCATAGAAAAATATCTTGATAAATGGGTGGATATGAGGAAACTAAAAATAATCACTCTAATATCAATTGGTATCATTACTGATGGAGACTCTTACATTGAAACTAAAGAGGCATTGACATATAGGAGTTAGGTGTTTAAAGAGTTCATTAGTAACCTTGAATCTTCAAGAAAACTTAGTGAAAAAAATAATGTCAGTATTTTGCATAAATTGGAGGAGCTACCTTGTAAATTTACATCACAAGATAACCAATTCCTTTTAGCAGAAGAAATGATTCAGGAATTTGAAGATATGTTTCAGAAAGAATTTGAAGATAAGGCATTTACAATAGCCTCTGAGGATAATATTCTGGATAATTAGTTAACTCTGGGTAATCTAAAAACTAGGTTAATTAGTCATGCAAAATTAGTCACAGTAGTAAGAGATGCCATAGTCAGAGCTAAGATGATTTTCAAGAACACTGTTAGTCCAGACAGTATCAGGATGCAAGCATCTTTCACTATGTACGATGCTCACATGAAGAAAGATGGGGATACAAATTGAAACTATTTTTTCCTTGGTCTAATTTCCACTTTTTATATGTACTTTCACAACCGCTTTAGACATTTTTGCATGTAATTTTTTCATATGTAATTACATGTAAAAATATAGGAAGTCCTAAGTAAAAAAGGACTCTTATATTTGAATAAGTCACAGTAGTTAAGTTTTTCCTAAGTTTCTTGAAGGCCTCTCCCTATAAATAAAGAGGGCCTCTATTGTATTTTTTTTAAGGAAGAGGGAGAAGGGAAAGGGGAAATCCTTTAGTTATTGGAAGCAAACCTCTGTCAAAATTGAAAGGCATTTTAAGACTTTGAGCTCAAATTATAAATCAAATTTTTCCAAGTGAATGAGAAAGCAAGTGACCTTTCAAACTTTGTGTTGAACTAACTTGTATTGTGAAGAAAATTGTTCTTATGTCTTTTCCTAATAAAATCTTATCCATTTGATTAAATAAGTGGTGTGAGTGAAAATAATATAGAAGATGTTCTAAAGTTTATTATGGAGACTTTGTGCTTTTATAATTATCTTTAGTTTTTTTTTATTATTTTAGAATGAAAGATATTGGAAAGGCTTTGAACTACTTATATATTTTGTGATTATATATTTTTTTTGTAGTTTTTAATGAAGACTTTGGGCTGCACCTCATTCTATTGTGTTCCAAGTTATAAATCAACAAAAGAAGCAATGATAGACTTTGTGCTCTCATGGATTTATCGGTTGTTTATTTAATATCTAAAAAATTTTCCTTTATATTGTAAACATCATTTATAAAAAAAGAGAAAAGGATGATATGATCTCACCCCTAAGTTAATATTTAGTTTAGATTAATTTATGATAGTTTATAGGGAACCTCCCCTTGTTGAAAGGAGAGATTTATCTCATTATACTATCGCTGAAATAACCAGTTTACCTTCAGTTTGCTAATGATAAAATATTCACCTAATAGTTTTTTGGTGACTCTGTTGGGGATCAAACGTGCAATTTGAAGCCTCACACTTTGAGTTGAAGCATTTTCAATTCTTTTCCATTCTACATTCTAGCAGATTCATGGTATACATGAATCTAGAGAGCTTGAGGTATTATTGATCCTATATTTGAATTGATACAACAAAATAATTTTGATCTCTTGCCTCTATGATCTCACCTTCAATGAACCAAGAGTTTTCCTCCTACCAATGCTAGATCTTCAATACTAGGTGAAGCTTCTATTCCTAGTGCTAGCAAAGTTTTATCTATTCATACTCCACAAAGGTTTGTTATCCCTCCTTTTAATCATCATATCATGGCAGCCCAAGGCCCTTGGGGTAACACTTTTAGCCCTCTAAATATAACCCCACCTTTACATGAGGTGCCTCAAATTTCAAGAAATTTTTTTTCCAAGTTCTATGGTGATAGGAAAGTTCACCCTAATGAGCATATTGAAGATTTCTACATAGCCTGTGGTGTGATAGGTCTTGAACATGAAGCTATAGTAGTCATTCTTTTTATATAAACACTGTGAGGTGCTACCACAAATTGGTTTTATTATCTTCAAGATCAGACTATAACCAATTGGAACACTCTTAAGATGAAGTTTGAGGCTAGGTTCAAACCCGTAAAAGATGCACACACCTTATTAGCTCAGCTTACACAAATGAAGAAGGAGCCTCATGAGCCTATGAGAGACTTCATCGCTAAATTAAATAAGCTGAGAAATAGGATTCTTGTAATTTCTCAACCAACACCAAAAAATTTTAAGTGCTTCTTTATCAATTTTCAACTTCCCAAAGTGAGTTTTCTATTAAGGTAGGCTAGCCTTGCAGATCTTTCTACAGCTCAAATTTTAGCTACCGAAGTCAAAGATGATCTTATCCTTGTAGGTAAGATAAGAAAAGATTTTAACAAAAATAGACTTTCCTCTTCTGCTGAAAATTCTTCCACAAGCGCCAATGATCCTATGGTGTAAAAGTTAGCAAATGAATTGTTAGCTCTAAAAAGGTAAATATCCCAAGGTATGTTTGCTCCTTATTTTTATCAGGATATACCAAAGAAAACATTTACCAATAATTCATATCAAGTCAATGCTACCAGAAATCAAGGGCAACCCAACCATTTTCCTCCCACACAAGGGAAGCTTGCCATTGAAGTAGCACCAATCAACTCAACAGTTGTTTATTATGAAGCTAAACATGGTCATTATTTCAAACCTGAGTTGGACCAATAAAATGATGATAATATCTTTTTATAAGTAGAATAATAATTACCTGGTGACTCCGCTATTAGTTTTCTAAATTACCAAGATGAAGTTAAAAAAGAGAGGTATATGATGGAACATATGTTATTTTTACTAGGTCTCAAAACTAGTCAACTCAACAAGTTGATAAAGGAAAATCAAGAGAACCTCAGCGATTGATCTCAATTACTAAATGGGAAACTTTGTTGCCTTTCCAATCAAAGGCCCTAGTGGCAAATAAATAAGTACATCTAACAATCCTGTATCTTCTACTTCTATTCCTCATACAAGTACCACATCAAATAAAAATTAGAATGATGGACTTCCTCTATTTCTAGTTCATTTTAGTTATTCAACATAATTGATCATGCTAGGAAGACTAAGATCCAAATTTTTGAAGTCGAGTACTTACAAGATAATCCTAAACAGTTTGATAGGTTGGCTATATACATCAAAAACAAAACCATCTCTGGAAGACAAGATTTTCCAAAAGTGACTCAAGATCCCTCAAAGAAAAAAATCCACCCAAAATAATTTTGTCACTACTCTTGTTGCCTCTAGAAAAATAGAACCTTTCTATGTTTCTCTATTGATAAATGGTCATAAGTTGAGCAACTGTATAATAGAATTTGGAGCCTCTGATAATGTTATATCAGCTAAGCTAGCAGATTCTCTCAGTCTTACCTTAACTAAAATTTTTGGGAGATGTTTCTCCATGGAAAACAAGCAAGTACCACTTTTGGGTCAAATCAAAGATGCCTAATTTATATTTGTGGCTTTTCTAGACAAGAGGATTAAGATGATAGTCTTAGTGGCTGATGCTCCAACTTCTTATGGCATTCTGCTCAGACATAATTTTTTCAAAGATGTAGGTGGAGAATTAAACATGGATCTATTTGAATCAAGGATACTTGTTAAAGGTGTCATACAAAATTTGCTTCCTGAGAAAGAGTCAAAATATATTGTTACCCAAATGTCAAACCCTGAAGCTCAAATTTTGTTTAAATCCTTGAGAATAGGTAATTATTTTCTATCCATTGAAGATGTTTTTAATTCATCAGATGAAAGTTCGTTAGGTGAAAATTCAGATAATTTAGATAGAAAATTTTAAAAAAAATTAGAGAAAATTTTAGGTAAAAAGGAATCTTCCCTCACTAATGACGAGGAATCTTTAAAAAAATATAATTTTGATGAGGTTTAGATTTTAGAATTTGATGATAGTTTCTCCTCTACTAATTCTAGAGCTGAAATTATTTTGATATCCCTACAAGGAGATATTTTCCCTTGCTCATATAAGTTGAAATTAACCAATACCAATAACACCATCGAATATGAATCATTGTTTCTTGGACTGAAAACTACCCGTGCTAGAGATGTTAAGATTTTTCATGCCTAAGGAGATACTAAATTGGTGGTTTTTCAAGTAAAAAATCTATATCAAACCAAAAATGAAATATTGTGACATTATTGTAATCATGTATGAGATTGCATTAAAAGTTTTGATGCTTTCAATATTTCTATGGTGCTAAGAGAGTTTAATGATTGTGTAGATTCATTGGCTATCTCCGCAACCCTCATGGTTCCCAAGAATATTTTAAAGAGAATAAGTACACTATTGATTTGGTCTTTTGACCAAGTGTACCTAATAATACTTAATATTGGTAGGTGTTTAATATTGATAATCAAATTATTACTTTTTTTGAAAAGATGGATAGCTTTAAGGAGCTTTATTTTGAAGGTAGTGAATATCTACCATGGGAATCAATTCTTGAAATAGATTCACAAACTGGTGAAGTGTTTTTTCAATTGAAAGGGAATAAAATTCCAAAAGGTTTGGTTTCTCTTAAAAAGCTATTTGATAAGCATGATAGATATATCAAGTAGTAGTAATAAATAGATTCAAGTTCTGCTATGGAGTTTGATCAAGTGCATTTGAGTTTAGAAGCAGATCCCAAAATGGTTAACATTGGAAAATGTTTTACTACTCATGAAAAGTTTAAATTCATTACTCTTCTTCATCATTACATTGATGTTTTGGCATATTCTTATGATAATTTAAAATCCTTCAGGTCTAAATAAATTCAACATGAAATCCCTCTTAAAACTGGGTCATTGTCTCACAAACAAAAATAAAGGTAATATAATCTCAAAGTATCAGGTACTATCCTTTCTAAGATCCAAAAGATGTTGAAAGCAAGGATAATTTTTCTAATTCATCATTCCACCTAGATCATGAACATAGTTTCTATAAGGAAAAATAATGGAGAAATTCATTTTTATGTTGATTTCAAGAATCTCAATCAATCTTCCCTAAAGGATAACTAGCCCCTACCCATCATGGATCAAGTATTGAAAATAGTAACTAGCTTAGAAATGTTATCTATGTTAGATGGTTTTTCTAGGTATAATCAAGTGGAAGTTAATGAAGTAGATCAATATAAAACTACTTTCACTACACTTTGGGGCACATTTGCATATCGTAAAATGTTTTTTGGTCTGATCAATGCTGGTGCCATCTTCCAAAGAGCAATGGACCTTGCATTTAGAGATGAAATAGGAAAGTTTATAATGATGTATCTTGATGACTTGACCATTTTCTCCAAACATCATCCTGATCATGTGCATCATTTACAACAAGTGCTGGAGCACTGTCGATAAAATGGTATTTCTCTCAATCTTAAGAAGTCAATTTTTAGGGTTACAAAAGGTAGACTTTTGAGTCACATTATATCTCAAAAAGGCATAAAAATTGACACAAAAAGAGTCAAATATATTCAAAATCTTACTCTACCTACTAGTAGGACTGCAGTTCATTCCTTCTTTAGAAAGGTGAACTTTTTGTGAAGATTTATTTTTGAATTTATAGAGAAAACTCGACACATTATTGACATGATGAAGGGTAAGTCTACTTTCCATTAGAATACATAAGGAAAAGTAGCATTTGGATATATCAAGAAGGCTATTGCTCATGCTCTAATCCTAGTTTGTCTGGATTATACCAAAGATTTCATAGTATACAGCTATACTTTTGAACATACACTTTTAGTGATTTTGGTTCAGCAGAACCAAGAAGGTGTTGAATCTCCCATATCATTTATGAGTTGTCCTCTCAAAGCTCATAAATTTAAATATTTAAACATGGAGAAGCATGATTATGCTGTGGTTAAGGTGGTAAAATATTTCTGATTCTATATCCTGAAGTTGCATACTACTATTTTGGTGCTTGATATAACAGTAAAGTCTATTTTAACTCAACATGAGTTCGGTACTAAAAAGGGTAATTGGATTGATAAAATTCAAAAGTTTGATCTTAATATCAAACCTACTAAGCTTTTATGTGGAAGAGGTCTCTGTCAATTGATTTTTGATAATGTACCAAAAAAAATAGAACATGAAGAAGCAAAAGTTGAGGACATGCCAACAGTTCTTTTTATCGCTACTATTGATGAGTGGTATTCCAATATCACTCATTTTATTACTTATGGTGAGTGTATTACTATCTATCTTATAAATAAAAAAGAACTATTAAATTGAAAGCTATTAACTACGTCTTATGGGACAATGTTTGTACAAAAGAAGCCTTGATGGAATATTTCTTCGTTGCATAGATAAAGTGCAATAAAGTAAAATTTTAGAGTCTTTCCATAATTTGGCTTGTGGAGGAAATTTTTTTTGCACCCATGATGGCTCACAAGATTCTACGAGATAGATACTATTGGCCTACACTATTTCAAGATGCATATAATTGGATACGTAGGTGTGAGTTATGTCAACAGTTTGTTGGGAAACTTAAGTTGGCTGCATTACCTCTCAAGTTGATGGTGATTAAAGAAATTTTTTAGTAATGGGGTATAGACTTCATTGGTGCTATAAACCCATACTCAAGTACTAAACATGACTATGTTCTCACTGAAATAGACTATTTTACTAAGTGGGTGGAAGCCATTCCAGTTAAGCATGCTACTTCAAAAGTGGTATGTAATTTCTTTAAGGAAAATATTATTTCCCAATTTAGAGTTCCAAACAAGATTATAGTAGACAATGCTACTTATTTTTCTTCTCATAAGATTACTAACTTTTGTTACAATCATGGGATTATTCTCTCCCACTCCTCAGACTATTATCTGCAAGGAAATGGTCAGGCAGAATCAAGCAACAAAAATCTGGTTACTATTATCAAAAAACTAGTAGTTGACAATCAGAGAACTTGGCATAAAGTGTTGTTCGATGCATTATGGGAAAATAGGATTACATCTAAAAGGGTAATAGGTATGTCACCATTTCAAATTTTGTATGGTTTGAATGGAGAGATACCAATTACCTTGGAACTACCAACACTAAAGCTGGCAAAGCCAATGAAAGACCAAAGTTTTTAAAATTCTATTGATAAGAGGATCATGTACCTAACTAAACTAGAAGAGGAACTAACTATGGTAGTGAACCATATTGCTGAACATCAAAATCAAGTAAAAAAACTCTTCGATAAAAAATTAAGGATTTATGAGTTTTAGATTGGAGATCAAGTCTTATTATGAGACAAGAGGAGAGAACCAAAAAGAATGCATGAAAAATTTGATTCCTTGTGGAGAGGTCCATTCACCATTCATCAATTCTATGATGAAAATAGTTTCTTGCTGGAATATCAAGATGGAACACCATTTTCATTACCTCATAGTGGGCAATATTTAAACACTTCAATCCTTGAAGTATCAGATAAGTTTATTTATACATTTGTATAGTTTTACATTTTTATTTGTAATTTTTGTTTAGTTATTTGTCTTTTTCTTTTTGGTAGCTTGACTCTGTGGCCCAATGGCATAGATTAAGACACTTTCAGACTAGATTCTACTCTCTTCAATCATTTCAAAGTTTAATTGATGGAAGTTCCCTAGCCAGAGCTAGTTGTTGTTCCCAAAATTAGCTACGCTCATTTTGTGGACAACCCCTATGAAACTTGTCCATTTCTTAATCTACACTCTAAGTTCATCATTTAAGACAAGATTCTCTTGATCTCAAGTGAAGTTGACTGACATCTTGGGAAAGTTTACAACACTCCCTCATCATGATTTCTCAAAAATTGTGAAACTAGTTGTAGTCTTGATCTAATCAAAATGTCAATTTTGATCATTTATAAGATGTTAGAAAAAAAAAAATTTTCTCAATGCATAAGCGATATTTTTTTCTGCTCTTGCATAGTTTTCATTTTTTAAATGCATAAGTGGCATTTTTTGCCACTCTTGCATTTTTTTCTCTCCATGCATTGGTGGCACTTTTTACTGCCAATGCATGGATTTCCCCTATCATATGCAAGGGCGGAAATTTTTTCCACCCAAGCAGAGATTTTATAAAAATCTTGATTTTTACACATTTATGGCCACACACATTGAGTTATTAAAACTCATTTTGGGTCATTTTAATGCCTTTTGATTATAATTTCTTTCATTTTAAGTTTCCTAAACTCTTCCCTACAATAATTCAACTGTGCAAATGAGTAAGATTTTAAATTCACCAACCACTGAGCTTATGACTTCAAGATTGTTGGTTAAGTCTTTTTACTTCTAGGTTTTCATTTTTTTTAAGTTTTCTTTTTTCCTTTAAGTTAGGCTTTTCTTTTTTTTGGTTTTTTATTTTCAGTAGTTCTCTCTTGTTTTATTTTTTGATTTATCCTAGTGAGCCTTAGCGGCTAATTCCACTAAACCTTCGTGCATGCCCTAGGTTATCTTGCATATCGATTTGGTGTCTTGACCCAACCTAGGTTTACCCTTGCCAAGTCTTGTTGAAAATTACCTTAACTTCCCATAAAAAACAAACTATTTGCATTGTCAATATTTTTTATCACTTGCAAGTTATAGAAAATATTTTTAAAGAAGTTTAAAGGCAGTGAATTTTACTGTTGAAACATTCCTCCCATTTTCTTGCAGGAGCGGTTAATTCTACTGCTTTGATATCATAACTCAAAACTTTACTTTATGCATTATCAACATTTTTTGTTGCTCCTACATGAAGAACTTATGTAATGGTGGTTATTTTCACTGTCTATGCATAAAATAAAGTTTCTTCTACCTGTAAGGCTGGCAATTTTGCCACCAAAGCAAATGCAAATGTCCCTAATATGCAAGGGTAGAAATTTTTTCCATTCATGCAAACATCCTCTTGAATTTTCCTAAATCTTGGATATTTTTAATTTTTCTTTTTTGAGCCCACTTTTCTCTAATTTTTTAGCCCTTTCACATTTTAGCCATTTTAAGTGCATCTCCTTGGTTGTGATCATCGACATGCAATTTTTCTAGATTGCCAGTATTTTCCCTAATTATATGATCATAAATTTTATTGCAGTTTCTTCTGTGGATCCTTCTTCATTGACATTCTTTTGGTAAAAGCTCTTTAAAATGATTGAGTTTTCTCTAAAGAAGTCGAAGGCAATGAAGTATAAATATCAAAGTGTTTTTCTAATCACCTCAATTTCTTCTAATTTTGACAACATTAGAGATACAGAGATTGGTCATGTGGACATGGCTAAGTTTATGAAAAGAACTAAGTCAAACAATCCTAGCTATGAAATGAAGAAGATAATTGACAACAATATTTATTTGGTATCTTCTTTCTCTATAGTAGCTCACAACGTAGAATTTGTTCTATAATGTGCTCAGTTATATAATAAAGATACCAATGCTATGTTATACATTAGTAGTAATGTGATAATTAGACTGGATCCTGAGTTCATTGATAAAGTGTTCATGTGCCTTCCTATTATAGAAGTGATAAAGCTTGATTTTGTTGAAGCACAAAAAGAGTATGACAAAGATCCTAAAAAAGTGAATAAGGCAATCAATAATAAATGGATAAAAACTCCAAGAGCAAATTTGTCAAGGTGGCCATGGATTTTTCCAAGAAGTGACTTTATATAAAATGTTTGTGATCTGATAACTCTTCTCAGCAATATAAGAGGTTTGCCCTCTTCTTCCTAGTTTCATGAATGTATGTATCCCTTCATCAAGATAATACTCCAAGGCAAATAAATCATTTTCTGGGGAGAACAAGTCAACAATGCTTTGCATGAGAAATTGATGAAGGTATCCTCTATCTTCAAATTCTATATGACTTCTTATCTGGTATATATGGTAGCTTCAATGAAATTTTTTTTAGATTTAACATCAGAAGGAGATAGAAAAGTAGTCCCAGTATATCAATACTACTCTTAGTTAACATTGAAAGATTTTATTCATCATTTTAAGAGAGTAAATGATGCTTTCTTTAAAGTATTTTTGTATCTTTTTGATCCTCAATTAGAATAAAGAAGAGTGTCAGATGAGGCCTGGAAAGTTGTGAATGATTTTGGATGCATGTTCTTACAATTTCCATCTTTCTCATACCTGAGTGTTGGCTTTTTCCAAGGTCATCCTTATATTCTTCCAAGATTCTCCTCAAATAAATTGGTCTTAATGGAACTATGTAGACAAATGATCATCGTACATAATAAATAGATAGAACTTAAGAGAAATTGGTAGGTTTTCAGTGTTAACCGCTAAAAAAGCTAGAGTCATAAAAACTAAAATGCAACTCGCAACCTTGAAGCAATTCAAAAGAAGACCAAATTTTGATTACAAGGGCATAAAAGACATAATCAGGAGGACAACCCAATTTCATGAACCTATGATTGAGGATGTTTGGGTAGATTTGAGAATAGTGGAAGATGTCAAGAAAATGGACTATGGTAGGCTATCTCTTAAGCAGATTGAATATCTGGAACTTGCTAATATCCCTAAGAATTTAGTGGATAATGTAGAGTTGATTAATGATAGATACAATACTGAATAGATTGTTAATACCCCATATCTCTAGTCTAATGGTCACAAAAAGAGCCGACTTCCTTAAGAAAAAGATTTGAACCTATATTAGCAAACACCAATAATTAGTTAGCAAATAAAAGAGTTGCTTTGAAAGAATTTATCATAGATTCAGAAGCTAAAATTCAAGAGAAAACAAGAAGAAAAGCAAAAAATAAGATGAAGAACAAAAGTGATATCCCTTCTTCTTCCAAGTCACATAAGCCTAAGATCATATTTGTGATGAAGAAGTCAAAAGTTATGGAAAAAGAGTCAGAAATAGAAGATATGAAAGTTGAGAAATAAAGCATTGAAGAACTAGTGATGGAATAGATGGAGACTGACGATGGGCCTATAGATCAACCAGAGAAGGAAACTTTGTCTCCACAAGAGAATTTGCAACAAGAAACATGAATCTCTTCTTCCCCACTTGACACACATGTTGTAACTCCACCTATTTCTCTAATTAGTGTTCCCTCTTCTGGATCACCCTCTCCTTCCAAAATAATTTTTGACAACCCTCAAAACACTTTTGAAGATATTATTCATTCTTTAGGGTCAATTCTTAGTTTATCATCCCCATCTTTTGATATTGAAGATAGTTCTACTTTTGATCACTCAGTAAAAGGTGCAGTTTTTATTGATACTCCACCTATTACTTCCACTACATGTGCAAGTGTAGCTCTAGTGATGCCAACAATAGAGATAGATCCTAATGTAAGTAATTATGTGATCCCACCATGGTTATCATCTTATACACCCAAAAGGAAGAAACAATCCATCTCTCCAAATGACTTTGATTTCAATACACTGGTGCTAGTAAAAGCCAAGGCCCCAAAGAAGTCCAAGATTTTTTCAAAAATGATTAGGGATAAGGGACACAAATTTATAAACGTTGCAAGACCTCCATAATATGCAACCATTGAAAATTTTGATTTAAATGATTACTATATCTCTAGAGTTGAATTAGGTAAGATAACTCATGAAAGTACTAAGAGTGATATGTAGTCAACCATGGACATCCTGATTCAAAAATTTGATAGAGAGAAATAAATAAATGATCAATACAAAGCAGTGGTGGAATAATTGATTACAGTGGTAAGGAGAATTACTTTCACTCTAGAAATAGTAACTCCTAAAGCTATTTCCATAGAAGACCCTATTATTCAGAAAGTGGAAAAGACCTATCTCAAAGGAAAAGTACTTGAAGAGTACTTGGACAAGATGCGTGCATAAGGAGTTTCTTTACTCATAGAGTTATCTGAGAAGACAGATAAAATGAGAAAAATAAGAGCAAAACTTGATGATCTCATTAATTTTATTTCTCAAAATATTGAAAGCATAGAAAAGTATCTTAATAAATGGGTAGATATGAAGAAACTAAAAAAAAGCACTCTAATATCAATTGGTGTTATTACTGATAGAGACTTACATTAAAACTAAAAAGGCATTGACATATAGGAGTTGGGTGTTTAAAGAGTTGATTAGTGACCTTGAATCTTCAAGAAAACTCAGTGAATAAAATGATATCAATCTTTTGCATAAATTGGAGGAGCTACCTTGAAAACTTACATCACAAGATAACCAATTCCTTTCAGTAGAAGAAATGATTTGGAAATTTGAAGGTATGTTCTAAAAAAAATTTGAAGATAAGGCATTTTCAATAGCCTCTATGAATAATATTTTGGATAATCAATTAACTCTAGATAATCTAAAAACCAGGTTAACTAGTGTTGCAAAATTAGTCACAATAGTAAGAGATGTCATAGTCAGAGCTAAGATGATTTTAGAGAACACTGTTAGTCTAGATAGTATCGAGATGCAAGCAGCTTTCACTATGTACGATGCTCACATGAAGAAAGATGGGAATATAAATTGAAACTATTTTTTCTTTGGTCTATTTTTTAATTTTCATATGTACCTTCACAACTGCTTTGGACATTTTTCCATGTACTCTTTTCATATGTAATTACATGTAAAAATATAAGAAGGCCTAAGTCAAAAAAGACTCTTATCTTTGAATAAGTCAAAGTAGTTAAGTTTTTCCTAAGTTTCATCAAGGCCTCTCCCTATAAATAAAGAGGGCCTCTATTGTTTTTTTTTTGGAAAGAAGGAGAAGGGAAAGCAGAAATCCTTTAGTTATTGGAAGCAAAACTATACCAAAATTGAAAGGCATTTTGAGACTTTGAGCTCAAATTGTAAATCAAATTTTACCAAGTGAATGAGAAAGCAAGTGACCTTTCAACTTTTGTGTTGAAATAACTTGTCTTGTGAAGGAAATTGTTCTTGTCTTTTCCTAATACAATCTTATCCATTTGATTAAATAAGTGGTGTGAGTGAAAATAATTTAGAAGATGTTCTGAAGTTGATTGTGGAGACTTTGTGCTCTTATAATTATCTTTAGTTTGTGTTTTATTTTTGTAGAATGAAAGATATTAGAACGGATTTGAACTACTTATATTTTTTGTGATTGTACACTTTGTTGTAGTTTCTGGTGAAGACTTTGGGCTGCACCTCATTCTATTATGTTCCAAGTTATAAATCAGTAAAACAAGTAACGATAGACTTTATGCTCTCATAAATTTCTCAGTTGTTTATTTAATATCCAAAAAGTTTTTCCTTTATGTTGTAAACATTATTTTTGAAAAAAGAGAAATGGATGATATGATCTCACCCCTGAGTTAATATTTAGTTTAGATTAGTTTATGATAGTTTATGGGGAACTATTAGTGTAGGTTTTTATTTTTCCCTATTTATTAATTAGGAAAATTGTATTTCTTGTGCATACATGGAGTTTTCCTACATTTGTGGGATAGGCTAGCTTGTGTGAAGGTGTGTGTCATAGATGTGTCATAAGAATGTCATAAGTAACTCCCTTGATGGGATTTACTTCTCTATTCTTAGCACCTTGTCACCACCTTTCATGGAGGAGTTACAGTCTATTCTTGGGGTGCCTTGTCTACCTTTTGTGGAGGAGTTACTTACATATTCTCCTATTTGTAGTCCTCACTTTGGCCATCTCATGTTAATCAGATTTTGGTTTTCTCTATTTTGTCTTGTGCAATTTATCTTCTTGTATTATTTTCAAATTGCTTTAACATCTTTGTGGTGTGCACTTGTTTCATCTCGTGTGATCACGTCTCCATTACACTCACATTATCCAAAATCTGGAAACAACTCCAATATGGTATCAGAGCAAGAACGGTAATCGTGTGTATGGTTATGCTTTTAGTTTATTTTGAAATCAAGAGGAGTGGAGTTCTCTTTGTTTTTTAATTTATAGATCTGATCTAAAATAAAAATATATATATATATCATTTTTGGTATCATTTTCTTGGGAATCCTTGGCCTTTGGGTGTCTTGGTTGTCTTCACTTCAGGGTTGGGTCAGCAGTTAGCTTGGGTGCCATTGTTGAGTACAAGAAGCAAAGGGAGGAGAAGCAACTCCACGTAGCAGTCCTTCTAGCCTGAAATAGCATGCCAACTTCTACAATGCCCAGCATCCTTCTACAGCCATGCCATCAGCTATACGGCATCCAACACAGGGTTACAATTATTCTTTTGTCTTTTCTGAGCAAAATTTGGACTGTGTTTGTTTTTGGCGCCCCTTCCTTGCTTGGCGTCCCATGTGGCACCCCTTGGACACTTGGCAATCCTTCATTCTATCTATGCTTTATTTTTTTTAGTTTAAAATTGGCTTGTAAAACAAAAATCAGTCAATTTGACTGAATATTTATTTTTTTAGATGGTTTTGTAATTTGGGGGTTTTCATTTAAAACTTGTATCTTTAACCTACGAAGACGAAGGGTGAGGCCCGAGTTGGCGAGAGGCCAATTCCCCCTCACACAAACCTCCTTTGGATTCCTCGTTCCGTGTTAAATCTAATGAGTGGTTGGAAGGCCACTTTCTTTCTCATAACAGGCATTTTTTTAATGTTTTAGTGTTTTTTTATAAAAACACTAGTTTACGGGAAAATTGAACCTTTAATATCTTGCAAACGGTAGCTCGGATTTGGGTGCCATTTTTTTAAAAAGTGTTTTTAATTCAATTCTCCATATTTTGGGATTGTTATTTGTCAAAAATGCACTAGTTTATAAAGTGCCAAAATTTTGGGTCTCTTGGGATGCATTTTCGGCTGAGTCCAACGTCCTGTTTGATTTAGTCTTGCACTAATTGCTCTAAGACGCATTCTTAGCTAAGTCTGACATCTTTTGAGCATGCACTTACATATTTGGGGGGTTCAATATTTCAGGGGGGTGTGATTTATTTTCACAACTTGCAAATCTTTGCTTTTATTCTCCTTTTTGCATAATTTTACAACTTGCAATCAACACAACTTCACCTAAATTTAGCTAAAAATAGATTCTTTTCAACTTAAACCCCTAACACCCTTCAACTATCATGAATATAAGATTAAAATGTCAATCATTCTTAGAAGAAAAGGGTTGTATAGGATCACCATGGGTACTGAAGTAGAACCCAACATTAATGCTAAAAAGGTCAAGTGGTACAACCGTAGTGATGAAGCCTATGGATTACTGAGCTTGTCTATGTCTCTAGAACTTCTCTTCTATTTAAAATCCTCTAAGACTCATAATGACATATGGGACACCTTAGAAAATTTATTTAAGAAGCTTGATGAGATGAGAGGTCATGAGCTTGAAAATGAACTCATAAGTCTAAGTCCTAGCAACTTTGACACCCTACATGACTTCTTCACTAAGTTTAAGGCCCTTAGATTGAAATTGAAAGAATGCGGGATAGAGAAGAAAGATGATCAACTCATACTTTCTATTCTCGCAAAGTTAGGTCCAAGCCATTCAGTCTTTGTCTCCACTTTCCATGCCACAAAAAGTGCCCTTGGCACTACAAGGAAAATGCCTTCTTTGGATTTATTCATTGCCGACTTGACTAGGGAGCAAGATAAGCTAATTCAAATGGGCACAATGAAGTTTACTCAACCCCAAGCTTTGATAGCTATAAATGGTAAGGATAAGACTTCAACAAAAGAGAAGAAGAAAAAGAATAAGGACCAGGAGAAGAAGAAAGAAAACAACAATCCTACCAAAAACAACATTGAGTCTTCATCTTCCAATGCTAAACCTAAGAAGGAGAAGGTTAAGTGTGACTATTGTAAAAAGATAGGGCATGATGAACACAAATGCATGAAAAACAAATAGATCACCTAACTCATCTTCTAGAGAAGAACAACATAGGTGTTCCTAAGTCCATCAAACAAAATTCATCTACCCAAGATTCTACCAAGGCAAAAGGCAAGGGTAAGGAGAAAGAAGATTGCAAGGCCCTTGTAGCTACAACAACTTCTACATCATCATGGGTCATTGATTCGGGTGCTTTTCACCACATGGGCTCTTCACTAGTTGAGTTTTCATCTTTAGAGCCTTGTAGCATGACTCTAATTAGTTTGGGTGATGACACATCAATTTTTGTTGTAGGGAGAGGGTCAGTTGAAATGGAAGGAGGAACATTCAATAATGTTCTAAGTGTTCCTTCTCTTTCAACCAATTTCTTATCAGTGTACCAAATCACTCACATTGGTCGGGGCATGAGAGTTGAGTTTTCATCAAATTCAGTGGCTATCAGGGAGTTGCATAGTGATACTACAGTGGCAGTGGGTAGGGTAGATCACCAAGCAAGGTTATACACCTTCTCACATTTTGCATCAAATTCTTCTCCAATAGCATTGCTAACTCATTCAGATGGAGTTAGCAAATTGTGGCATGAGTGGTTTGGCCACCTTAACTACTGCTACCTTGAGCAACTTTGCAAAAATGACATGGTCATTGGCTTGCCTCATGTCCAATTCTCAAAAGGACTTTGCGAGGGGTACTCCCTTGGGAAGCATCCCAAAGCAAAATTTGACAAAGGCAAAGCTTGGAGGGCTTCACAACCTTTGGAGTTAGTCCATAATGATGTATCAGGACCCTTTCCCAAAACATCTTTCAAAAGGGCCAAGTACATCCTCACTTCCATTGATGATTTCTCTAGGTACACTTGGATATATTTTCTCAAATAAAAGTCTGAAGTGTTTGAAAACTTTTTAGACTTCAAGGCTCTCGTTGAGAAATAGAGTGAGAAATCTATCAAGGTTCTTCAAACTAATAATGGAGGGGAGTATGTCAACATCAATTTTGAGCAATTTTGCACCACATAGGGGATTAATTTGTAGTGCACAGTCACTTATAGTCCTTCATAGAATGGGGTTGCAAAATGCAATAATAGGTTCTTGAAAGAGATGGGTAGCTGTATGATTTACTCCAAATCCTTAGCACCATAGTACTGGGCTGAAGCCATCAATTATGCTTGCTAAATTCAAAATGGGGTTCCTCACAAAGCTTTGAAAGGGATAATACCCTTTGAAGCTTGGCATAAAAGGAAACCTGATGTTGAGCACCTCAAGGTTTTTGGATCCCTAGCCATGGCCCACATTCTGAAGAAGAAATGCAAAGCTATGGAATGACAGTCCAAGCCTTGCATCTTTGTAAGATATATGGATGGTATTAAGGGATATCACCTTCTAGATCTAGCCACTCATGAGTTGTTCATCGAGAGAAGTATCCATTTTCAAGAGAGTCCTAGAGACTCAACACTTGACACTTCTTCTCCCTCATTGAATCTAATTCTTCATGATGATTCCTCATCAAATTCAGATCAGCCACAATAGATTCTTGAGCTAGAGACATCTTCTTCTTTGAGTTCAGATAGTGAGGATAGTGATGTAGTGTCATCCACCTCTAGTTAATTAGAGGATGAGGAGTTAGCACCCAACTCACCAACTTCTGGGCCACTTTGGGCTAGACAGACACTTGAGAGTGCTAGCACTTGGGCAGGAGATCTCACAGATGACAAACACACTAGGGGGATTTTCATAGAAATCCACATGCCTTTTTTGCTTCAATTTCAGATTCACTGACTTTTTGAGAGGCATAAGGGGTACTTGAGTGGGATAGTGCTATGGAGGAAGAATATTCTTCCTTAATAAAAAATCACACTTGGGATTTGACATCACTTCCTAAGGGAAGAAAGATGGTTTGATGTAGGTGGATATATCAGACCAAGTTTGCAACAGATGGGTCAATTGATAAGTATAAGGTGCGATTGGTCACCAAGGGTTTCTCACAGGTGGCAAGCATTGACTACTCAGAGACCTTTACACCCATTGCAAATATGACTTCTATCTAACTCACCTTGGCTATTACCATAGCACATGGTTGGGATGTGCACCAGATGGATGTGAAGAGTGCCTTTCTTCACAGAGACCTAGAGGAGGAGATCTACATGGAGCAGTCATCAAGATTTGTTCAGGATTCTTTCTTAGTATGTAGACTTAGGAAATCTATCTATGGCCTCAAACAGGCCCCTTAGGCTTGGTATGCCAAGATGGATTCCTTCCTTCTCACAATAGGTTTCACTAGGTGCCATTCTGATCCCAATGTCTACTTCTTATGGTAGGATGATTTGCTCTTGATTTTGGTTCTATATGTTGATGACCTTTTGATCACTGGGAGTTCATCATCGGCTATTACAGCGGTGAAGGCATCTCTTTAGGATAGATTTGACATGACAGACTTGGGTTTGTTGTATTATTTCCTTGGCATTGAGATCTCACAGTTAGATTTAGGGATTTCTCTTACATAACCTAAGTATGCTCTTGACTTATTGGCTCAGTTTCACATGGCTGATTGCAAGCCATCTCTAACTCCCTTTCTATCAGGAGTTAAGCTTGAGGCTAATTTTTCTTTACCATTGGTTGATGCCACTCAATATCGACAACTTGTTGGTAGTCTCATCTACTTGACTCACACTAGGCCTGACATATCATATAGAGTGGGACTTGTCTCCAGATTCATGCAAGAACCTCATGAGCTGCATTGGAAAGTAGCTAAGAGGATCTTGCATTACATACAGGGTTCACATAGATACATAATTCATTATAGATTTGGCATAGAGTTTGACTTGGTTGGATATATAGATTCAGACTAGGCTGGTGATTCATAGACTCACAAGTCCACTTCTGGTTACAGTTTCTCTCTAGGTTCTGGTCCTATTAGTTGGTCTAGCAAGAAGTAGAATGCTATTGCTATATCATCCATAGAGGCAGAGTATAGGGGAGCTATTAATGCAACTACTAAGGCTATTTGGCTTTAGGGGATACTTTCTAAGTTTGGCATTCCTATCAGGTAGCCCACCATCATTTATTGTGACATCTAGAGTACCATTTAGATTTGTAGGAATCTAGTTCAACCCAGCGGACCAAGCACATAGAGATTCACATGCATTTAATTTGGGAGCTTATTCATAGTTAGGTCATTAACTTGATATTTTGCCAGTCTTCAAAGTAGGTTGCAAACATCTTCACCAAACCTTTCACCGAGAGCAAGTTCATTCATCTACGAGCTCTTCTTGGGGTGCAGTCTACATTTGTAGTAGCATCATCTTCAGGGGGCCTTCTAGCCTCTTCATTTCTTTTATGTCTCTCTTTTGGGGGGGAATTTTTTCTTATGGATTTTCTCCTTTTCTTTATCTTATGGGAGATTGCATTTGTGCAGGGGTACCTCATCAAGCCTAGTTGTCGAGACCTATTTTATATTTCCACACTGCCCACCTAAGCTACACTTATGGGGGGGTATTAGTGTAGGCTTTTATTTTTTCCTATTTATTAATTATGGAAATTGTATTTCAGGTGCATACATGGAGTTTTCCTACATTTGTGGGATAGTCTAGCTTATGTGGAGGTGTGTGTATAGATGTGTCATAGGTGTCTTAAGAATGTCATAAGTAACTCCCTTGATGGGAGTCACTTCTCTATTCTTAGCACATTTTCACCACCTTTCATGGAGTTACAATCTATTCTTGGGGTGCCTTGTCCACCTTTTGTGGAGGAGTTACTTACGTACTCTCCTACTTGTAGTCCTCACTTTGGGCATCTCATGTTAATCAGATTTTGATTTTCTCCATTTTGTCTTGTGCAATTTATCTTCTTGTGTTATTTTAAAATTACTTTAACATCTTTGTGGTGTGCACTTACTTCATCTCATGTGATCACGTCTCCATTACACTCACATTATTCAGATTCTAGCAACAACTCTGATAAGAACCTCCCCTTGCTGAGATGAGAGATTTATCTCATTACATTGTGGCTGATATAACTATTTTGCCTTTAGTTAACTAGTGAAAAAATATTCACCCAATAATTTTTTAGCAACTTCACTGGGAATCAAATGCATAATTTGAAGCCTCACACTTTGAGTTGAAGCATTTTTAATTATTTTACATTCTATATTCTGACAGATTCATGGTATACACAAATATAGAGAGCTCGAGGTATTATTGATCCTATATTTGAATTGATATAACAAAATAATTTTGATCTCTTGCCTTTACGATCTCACCTTCAATGAACCGGGAGTTTTCCTCCTACCAACACTAGATATTCAATACTAGGTGAAGCTTCTAGTTCTAGTGCTAGTAGATTTTTATCTATTCATACTCCACAAAGGTTTATTATCCCTTCTTTTAATCATCATATCATGACAACCCAAGGCCCTTGGAGTAACACTTTTTTCCCTCTAAATTTAACCCCACCTTTGCATGAGCTACCTTGTAGTTCGAAAAAGAATTTTTCTAAGTTTTATGGTGATGGGAAAGTTCACCCTAATAAGCATATTGTAGTTTTTTGCATAGCTTGTGGTGTGATATGCATTGAACATGAAGATATAATAATAATACTTTTTATAGAAACACTGCAAGGTGCTACCACAAATTGGTTTTATCATCTTCAAGCTCAGACTATAACCAATTGGAACACTCTTAAAACCAAATTTGAGGCTAGGTTCAAACTTACAGAAGATGCACATGCCTTATTGGCTCAACTTACATAAATGGAGAAGGAGCCTCATGAGCCTATGAGAAACTTCATTGCTAAATTCACTAAGTTGAGAAATAGGATTCCTATAATTGCTCAGCCAACACTAGAAAATCTTAAGTGCTTCTTTATCAATTTTCAACTTCTCAAAGTGAGTTTTCTATTATACCGAGCTAGCCCTGTAGATCTTTTTGTAGCTCAAATTTTGGCTATCGAAGTTGAAGATGATCTTATCTTTGTAGATAAGATAAGAAAAGATTCTAATAAAAATAGATTTTTCTCTTTTACTAAAAATTATTTCACAATCACCACTGATCTTATGGTGCAAAAGTTAGTAAATAAATTGCTAGCTCTAAAAAGGCAAATATCCCAAGGTATGTCTACTCCTTATTATTAGGATATACCAAGGAGGACATTTCCCAATAATCATATCAAGTCAATGCTACCAAAAATTAAGGGCAACCCAATCATCTTCCTCCCACACAGGGAAAGCTTATCATTGAAGCAACACCGGTCAATTCAGTAGTTGGTTATTATGAATCTGAACATGATCATTCTTTCCAACCTAAGTGTAGACACCGAAATCGTGTCAACTCCCCTGGTCTTCCCCCGTCTTATTCTTCTTTGCCTATTTAACCCTTATCGATCACTTTTTCCATTAGCCTTGACCCTGGCAGCATGTAAAAATGAGCACAGAGCTAAAGCTAGACTCTATCCCCATTGTGCATCTGCTGACGACGGTCGTTACCTGGCTGATGTCGCCGACGTCGGTCACTTATCAACCGATGTCAGCAATCCTGTCGACGTCGGTCACCTTACCGTTATTCATTATCAGTTATCATTCGGTTCCCAATCGGTTTCCTGAACGGTTATCGAACCGTCTCTCAAACTGTCCCTTGCCTTCATCAGCATCCGCCGATCAATCCCGAAAACTAATGAATCAACTAACTAATCAATCAATCAATCGACTCCCGAACCTGAACATTCACAAAACTCTGGCGATCAATCAACTCCAGCATTCAACCAATCTGCATTCGCTTTGATCAACTTACGGCAACGCTTCAACAACTTCAACCATGGCTTTTATCATGTCTTCTAGCAGGTAAGTATTTACTCTGTTTGTTTTATTTTTTTCTGGTTATTATTTGTTTGTTGTTTCTATTTCTATCACCCCGGATCTTTAGACCATAGTCCTGAGCCCTGAGTCCCTTCCTTACATCTCTGCCCACTATCCCAATCTATAACTCCGTCCCAGACTCAACCAAAACCCCCAGACCCTGTCCAAACTCGACATTACCTTGATTAGACCTTGTTCAGACCTTGACCAGACCCTATCTCGACTCTACCAGACCTTCTGTAACTCGTCCAGACTCTGTCTAGAATTTGCCCCGACCGACGCCGGTCACTACCCCGACCGATGCCGGCACATTAACCGACATCGGGACTTTCCCTAACCGACGCCGGCACCACAGATTCCGATATCGGCGACTGCACAGAACATTTTACTTCATTATCAGGTACGCATTTTATTTTTTGTCCTTTATTTCTGTCATTTTATCTTCCATTTTATCTACTTTAGTCCAATATTCTGCTTTTTTATCAGTGGGTTGATATTTTTCTAGGAAGTCTTCGTACTTCCGGGATCGGGCGTTCGCCTGACAGCCCACCATATCTTTGACTAACATTTTTTCGTGTTTCAGTCTCTTTTATTCACAGGTGTCATTCCTCCACAGCCAAAGAGGAGAATCTTCCAACGTCTGATTTCGGTGCGCATGACTTTATTAGGTATCTTCTAGCCTTGACCATTTCTTTTAGTTTCTTATTTCTTCTTTGAATGTAGAAAGCAATTTTGCATAGAAACATTCTGGCACGGCCGGTGGGACCCTAGGGCCTTCCTTGGGTTCTTTCTTTCTTTCATTCATATAGGTGCATTAGGTTCCTTCCTTTTCACCTCCTTTCGTCTCTTCTTAAATCACATCATAAGCAGAACTAAAACGAACTTTTCTTTTCTTTCTTGCACTTCTAGACTAGCTAAAACTCATATTCTTCGACTCTTTCTCCATTCGTCTTCATACGAACAAACATTTCGACTTGGGCATTAAAACACTTTGCATTCATTTCTATTTGCCTGCATCTTTTAGACCACACATAGTAATTAAACCGCATATTGAATTAATCTAGATCACTTGATGTTACACGACCAAACCACCTGCACAAAACAAACATTTTAACTTACCTGAGACAAGGCCCGACTGGGATTTCATCCCCCAGCAGATAATTTACCCGTCCCGGCGATCTTACTTGGATTTCATCACCAAGGGGAGAGCCAACTCTGTTCTCTGGCAGAGCCTAAACTATAGTGGAAGTATATTTTGGCTAAGCGAAACCAGCTAACCACTAGAATCGTGAAGTGAGGGGAGCTTGCTCCTTAGCACCAGGCCTGTACGGAAGCTAACACAGACTTCTTGAGCACCATAAAAAAGCTCGAAACCATCCATAGACTGCTTCTTCTAGGACCTGACTCAAAAGCCAATCTTCCTCTACACACATTCTAAGGCATAAGCCACTATAATCCTAATAATTTACTTCTAGGATTTTAGGATCTGCCTGTGTCTTCATCTTTTTTAGTTCTTATCTGCTTGTTTGAGCTTATGAGGACGTTCTTCCTTGCCTTGAATGGTTCTGACTCGTAGCCAAGCCAAGGCTCTAGTCGATCACGCGAGGCATCATCCTCTTCCGTCTACCCCACCTACAACCAACCCTATAATGGAGTTCAACTCAGAAACTGAAAGAACTCCTACCAGACCATCTCCGACCCAAACGCCTATTATCCCAGAAGGGGACCAAGATTTCGCATGATTCTTGGACCTCAATACCACAGCCTTGCAACACTATCTCGCGAATAGCCGAATGCGAGACCCCTTTGGCAATCCAATTTACGAAATGCCGACTTCTCTCCTCGAAACTGCGGTCGTATCAACGACGTCCGTAGTCCAACCCTCAGATACCCAGGCTGTTGCCTTAACCAATGACCAACCTTTTACCAACCATCCAAGTGTGGCCTCTCCTTCCGTCGTTGGGCCCACTTTCACTGGGGTTTCGGCCCCCTATCAATCTCAGCCCACTCAACCACTTTCTACCCCCTTTCAAAACTTGGTCGTCTCTATTCCGCCTACCCTTACTCCTATCAACACTAGGGTGGCTACCTATCCATTGGCCCATGTTACCTCTAACCAACCTCCCATGACAACATCAAACCTAGCCATGCCTTTTATCCAACCGTCCTTAGTCACTTCTTCTGTCCCTACGACTAGTCATCCGTACGTTGTGCCCTTATTGGTACAACCGACTACGTCGTATACCTCTTCCAGCCTCTTTCAAGCACCTTACAATCTAGGAGGCATTCCACCCGCCAATATATCAGTAGATATTATCAAGATGCTGATGGATAAAATGTCCAACCTAGAGACTTCTGTTTCTGGTTCACGTAACACTCTCTCGTACGAACAAATCTGCAACGAGCCCATCCATCCTTCTGTCCCTATTAGACCATATCCCAGCCAGTGGGAACTTCCTAAGTTTTCTCATTTCCAAAGAAAAGAAGACCCAAAACAACACTTACGGGGATTCAGACATGCCTGTTACCTTATCGCCCACGACGATGCGTTGCTCTTACGCATGTTCCCCATGTCTCTCTCGGGTGCTGCACTTGACTAGTACAGCTCTCTTCCTAGCCATTCCATCTTCACGTTCACTCAGCTGGCCCAGCTCTTCCTGGATCATTTCTCCATCAATATCACCAAGAAGGTCTCCATCACAGACCTCTATTCTATCCGCCAGTTCGAGGATGAATCCATTGCTGATTTCGTCGCTCGGTGGAGGGGCCTTATCAATCAACTTTCATTTTACTTACCCCAGCCTGAGCTTATTGAACTTTTTTCTCAAGCCTGTGCTAAACATATTTCTTCTACCTTGAGGGTTCAGACCTTTCGCACTTTTGACGAAGCCTTCACGATGGCTCGTAAACTTGAGTTACGTGCCGTCGAGGAGAATAAAGTCAAGTTGCAGAGTAAGAATCCTAACTCCAAAACCAATGACCCCTCTTCTAAGCCTTCCTCATCCAATCCTAAATCTAAAGCTTTAGCAAATGCTGTGGTTGTTAGATCTTCTTCCTCTTCACCTTCAACTAATCAACCTGAACCATCCACATCTATGAGTGCCACTCGCCAATTTTAGCAGAGATACATACAACAATAGTTTACTCCACTTGGAGAATCATACGCGTCTGTGCTGGAAAAACTCGTCAAACAAGGGGCCATCAATCTACCTCAGATCCGACCACCACCACAATTTGATCCCTCACACGCTATCCCTGCGTGGTATAGGGAAAATGACTTCTGTAACTACCACCGTGTTAAAGGTCATGACACGAACAACTGTAAAACCCTTAAAAACAAAATCCAAGACATGTTGGAAAAGGGTGACCTCATCCTCGACAATCCTAATGCCCCTCCTAATCAGAGTATCGATATCTTCAAACAACCATTCCCTAATCATCCACCAACCCAAAACAATGTCCAGACCTTGACCGACAATACCCATGAACATAATATTCAAACAATCAATACAGTCTCGCCCCTCATTCCTAACCAACCTCAAGAGGTGAGTTCATCCATTAGTCCATCACATGTGGATGAACCTCTTTCTCTGGTTAGTTCTCCCTCAACTTCTCTTATTTTGGAGGACGCATCGACCTTACCTGTACTGCCAGTTTCACCATCTTCCTTCTTGCTGCCCATGGAGGACCCAACCTTTCCTACTCCTCGACCGTAAGTGGAGGGCACTATCATCCCTGCCCTTTACCCACTTAAGGAGCTTCATTCTCCAGTTTCTTCTCCACCCAGGGAAGAACCTATCTCTCCTTCATCTCCAACCAAACATGAACCTGTCACGACTTCACCATGCTTTGGGGCCGAAACTACCATACCTTCAGTCCCACAACCGTCGACATCTTCTCAAGAGCCCAAACTTCATCCCGCACCTTCTCAGCCATTTTCCCAACTAGTGGAGAGACTCAAACTTCTCCCTTTTAGGAAAGTGGAACATCAGGGATTGTGGGACCGTCTCACAGCTCTTCAACAAGCCCAGGCCCTCTCATCTCATGTTGCTAATCCTCCCATGGCAGAACCTCCTAAGACTATCAACAAAAATCAGATTTCTGCCTCTAGACCATCTACATCTCCATCAACCTCATCAAAACCAAAACCCTCATCTACTCCGCCTAAACTTATCAAGTCGCTTGGCGTTCGCCCCGTCTCCAACCTCACTCATCCACAAGTGAAGGTGGACTTAAACCAGACTTCAACCAATAGTAGTCTTCAACCCAAATCACAAAAGACTGCCAAACCACAGAGGCAAATGCCTCCTCTTCCATCACCATTGCCCTCTATTTTGGGCCCGCATCCTTCAACCTTAATCGGAATCCTTCCCACTTCAACTTCTAATCAAAACCAGTTGCCTCCTTTGCTTCCTTTACCTACCACTAGCCTACCCTCTCCCAAAATGGCGGTACCTCTCATGAAGAGTGTACCGTCTCCGCCTGTCATCGCACCATCAACCCAGAAGGTGGTACGAAAGCCCCCTCTAACTTCGCCCAAGCAAAAGTCACCGACATCGCATACATCGATGAGCACGGATCCTTTAGTGGGTTCATACTCTTTAATCTTACAACGACTTTTGCAAACTTCTAGCATAACTCTTCCACCCATCAAACCTTTCCAACCTCTCAGATCTAAACCCTCCTGGTTCGACGACACGAAGATTTGTTTATATCATCGTACACCAGGACACGACACCGAGACTTGCTGTGCCCTCAAGGTTGTCATTCGCCGTTATCTGGAGAAAGACACTCTTCTCTTTGAGGACACTTTCGACCGACCCCTGACTCCTTCTCATAACCCTTCTACCTCTTCAAACCTATCCACATCTCATCAACCGGTTACAACTCCTTCTTCACCTTCACCTCCCATCTTTGAAATCAATGCCATTCACATCACCACTAGGTCACAAAAGGACAAGGCGAAAGAAAAAGCTGCCATTCCTTGGACCTACCCTTTTGTCAATCCATCTCAACCGCCTAAGCCTAAGATTTCTATCCTTGGCGCGCCTCAACCCTCCTCTTCTTCTTCTTCTTCTTCTGGACCAATCCACGACTCCATGTTGAAACAGCTTCACCAGACCCCTGTGAAGATGTCCCTCTACGATCTCATCCAAACTTTGCCCCAACATCATCAGGCCCTCATCCAAGCCCTGCAGGCAGTGGAGGTCCAACCCGAGGACCCCCAACCACTTGCTGCCCTTGTCCACTCCTTAGTCCCTGTTGCCTCCATCACATTCAGTGATTCTGAGATTCCTACATCCAACACAGAAGATCAAGACGCTGCCCTCTTCATCACTGCCTATATCGATCAGACACGCATTAAACGCGTTATGATTGACGGGGGCGCTAGCATCAATATCATCTCCACCCATGCCTTTGATCAGTTGGCTCTTCCCAAGAATTGCGTCTCCAAAACTGACGTGATCTTGCGCTCTTTCAATGACACTACTGCCATGACCATTGGCACAGTCATTCTTCATATTCGCGTTGGTCCACGCACAGTCCTGGAGCTCTTCTACATCATCGAAGGAGAGTTTCAATACAACATCTTGCTAGGCCGACCCTGGATCCGTGCCATGGCCTGTGTCCCCTCCACCCTGCACCGTTGTGTGAAATTTGAGCATGACGGACAAGTCCACACCATTCCTGCTGACCCTTCACCCTTAAAAAATGCAACACCACCTACCGTCCAAATGATGTCCTTATCCCTATCAAGCCGTTAACCCCGGCACTGCCTCCATTCGTGGAAACTTTGACCAGTTCGCAACAGGCGGTCACCCTTACACCTCCCCTTCAAGCGACGACCACAGATCCCATGGAAGATGTCTTCCAAAGACTTTCATTGGGAGAGTATCGCTTGTTGGCTTTAGACATGTTCCAAACTCCACAAGAGTATGGACGCCTTCATCACAGCCCCAGCTACGACCATCGAATAGGGATGATCATACCTTATGGTCCCCCTCACCTCCGCACTAACCTCATCTATGGGGGGCTTAATCAAGCTCCTACTGACGGTAATCCTCTTTCTTCACCTCAACCTTTCACATCAGACTTTTCATTTCTTAGCAACCCCACTTTTGCACACACTTACCTTTACAAGTGTGCATGGAAGGGTTTTGGTTTCAGACGCTATGAGCAGGGCTCCCATCAGCCTATCCAACTGCTCAACGATGACGACGCCAAGAAATGATATGGTCTGGGATATCATGACCCCATTCAAGACCCTATAGACCTTTGTCCTAAACCAATCATTGACCAATCTCCTCCACACTCACCTGTTTCACCCCCTTCACCTACGGAGTCAGTGGTTTCCATTCCTCCTAGTTTTTTTTTCCATAAACACCATCCGCCTGGACCCCTTGACTTATCAGCTCAATGGGGTGTCCAATTCTCTCCCTCTCATTTTTCCCAGCATGATCGAAGATGAGTCAGCAACCATTCACACTGTTCACTGCATTGACGATGATGCCATTCTTTCTTACATGGGCGCTGATGATTCTTTCATCCAGCGCTCCCTCCCTTCTGAGACCCAGGTTATGTTAAATGAATCAACCATTGACATCAACCTTCTTTCTTCTGATGTTCCTTATGTCTTAAAGATTGGCCAATCTTTAGACGCTCAGGAGCAGCTTGACTATACCCATTTCCTCTCCGACCATAGCAAGGCCTTTGCCTGGACTTACAGTGATATGCCTGGCATCGACCCCACCATCGTTACCCATAACATTGTCACCAAACCAGAGGCTAAGCCTTTCAGGCAAAAGCTTCGAAAGATGCATCCTCGTGTTGCCCTCCTTGTCAAAGAGGAGCTTTAGTGCCTCCTTTCTGTCTCCTTCATCCAGCCCATTGATTATCCACAGTGGGTCTCTAACATCGTCCCAGTCACCAAGGCAACTGGGGGGATTTGGATCTGCACAGACTATTGTGACCTTAACTTAGCCTGTCCTAAAGACGACTTTCCTCTTCCTAACATTGACCAGCTTGTTGATCTGACGGCCAGCCATGAGATGCTATCTCTTATAGACGGGTTTTCAGGATACAATCAAATACTAATTGCTCCAGAAGATCAGCACAAGACTACTTTCATTACCCCATGGGGGACTTTCTGCTATCGAGTCATGCCTTTTGGCTTGAAAAATGCTGGCACCACTTATCAGCATGCCATAACCTACATTTTCCATGATCTCCTTCACAAAATCATGGAGGACTATGTGGATGACCTGCTCGGCAAGTCCAAGCTTCGACGTGACCATCTAACCATTCTCAAAATCATCTTTTCTTGTCTTCTTCAGTACAATGTTCATCTTAACCCCAAGAAATGTGTCTTTGGGGTCTTCTCTGGCAAGCTTCTCAGCTTCATCGTTTCCTTCCGTGGCATCGAGATAGATCCTGCCAAGATTCGCGCTATCCTCGAAATGCCTCCCCCGACCAATCTCAAGCAGCTTCGCAATTTGCAAGGCAAGCTCCAGTCCATTCGTCATTTCATCTCACAACTTTCTGACCACTGCCAACCTTTTCATCATCTCCTTAAGAAGGACATCTCTTTTACATGGGATAAGGACTGTCAAGAGGCTTTTGAGGCCCTAAAATGCTATCTGGTCTCTCCACCAGTTCTCATTCCACCTAAAGATGACCAACCTTTTTACCTTTATATCTCAGCCACTCATCATTCGTTAGGTGCCATGATCGCGCACCGAGATGAGCATCACCGTGAGCAAGCAGTCTATTATATCAGCTGAACACTGGTCGACTATGAAACTTGGTATACCCATATCGAGAAGCTTAGTGGTGAAGCTACTAAGCTTCACCACTATCTTCTTAGTCACAAAACCTTTATCATCACCCACACTGACCCTCTCAAGTACATGCACTCCAAGCCATATCAGAATCAACGTATGGCTCGGTGGCTCATGCTGCTTGTTGAGTTCGATCTCGAATTCATCCAGCAAAAATCTATTAAGGGGCAAACCATTGCTGATCAACTAGCAGATGCCCCTCTTCCTGACAATCAACCTTCACAGTGTGAATTTCCTGATGAGTCTATCGATGTGCTTTCCTCTGACAACACCACCTATCAAATGACTATGTTCTTTGACGGTTCCAAATGTCAATTAGGTGGGGGTGCTGGGGTCATTCTCGTCCCACTCGAAGGGGAGCCCATGCCTTTATCTTTTAAACTTGACTTTGATTGTACCAATAATATGGCTGAATACGAGGCCTTAATTTTGGGACTTCAGATTGCCCTCTCTCTCAACATCAAGTCCATTAACATCTTCGGCGACTCGCAGCTCGTCGTCAATCAGGTCAACGGTTCATACCTCTGTAAAAATGAAATTTTGCAAAGGTACAAAAACTGTGCTAACATTCTCCTTGCATCTTTCGACCACTTCCTCCTGCAGACTGTTCCTCGATCCACAAATAAATTTGCTGACACCATGGCTTCTCTCGCTTCACATATCCCATCTTCCTCATCTGCATCCAGACTTTTTGTCACGGTGCATCGTGTGCCGTTGCCTTCATATATCTCTTCTCACATTCATCATGTCAACACTATAGACCCTAGCCCACAAGATGCTTGGTATAAGCAACTTGTAGACTTCTTATCTCTCTCTGTCATTCCTCCCAACCTCTCTAGTAATGCACGACGAGCTTTTATCAAGCGTAACACTCGCTATACCATGCTAGGGGGTCTTCTCTATAAGTGAGGCTTCAACGGCCTCCTTCTTCACTGTCTCACCTCCACTGAAGCATCTCAAGCCATTCAATAAGTCCATGACGGGATTTGTGGCGGATATTTCAGTGGGAATTCGGTTGCCAAGCGCATCCTTCGTTTGGGCTATTATTGGCCTACCCTTCATCAAGACTATAGCGACTATGTTCGGCATTGCATCAAGTGTCAGCAACACTCTAACTTGCTTCATCTTCCTAGTCATGCCTTACAAATCGCTCAGGATTTCTGGCCTTTTTCTCAGTGGGGTTTAGATCTCATCGGTGAGATTAACCCTCATTCATCTCTTCGTCATCAATCCATCATCACAGCCACTGAACATTTCACCAAGTGGGTGGAAGCCATTCCTCTCATCTCCACAAAAGCTGACAAGATCATCGACTTCATCACCACCCATATCATCTGTCGTTTCGGTGTCCCTCATAAAATCATCACCGATAATGGCAAGTCCTTTAAAAACAAAACTGTCCAAACATCATGCGACTCATTCGGCATCAAGCTCAGTTTTTCTTTGCCTTACTACCCACAAGCAAATGGGCAGGCCGAGGCTTCCAACAAAATTCTCACCAAAATTCTCATGAAAGTGATCAGTGACACAGGCAGGGATTGGCACATTCACATTCCCTTCGCTTTGTGGGCTTACCGCACTAGCATTCAAACCTCTACGGGTGCTACCCCTTTTTCTCTCGTGTACGAAACAGAGGTTGTCTTACCTCTCGAAGTATAAATCCCGTCTCTCTACATTTCTCTACATGATATTATTTCCAATGATGACTTTCGTCAAGATCACTTAGCTCAACTTGAGTTACTTGATGAACGCCGTCTTGCTGCCCTTAATCATCTCCATGTCTATCAACATCGCATCAAGCGCACCTATGACAAAAATCTGCGAGAATGAGATTTCAACATCGGAGACCTCGTCCTCAAAGAGAATCAACACGTGACCAATATGGAGTGAAGTAAACGAGGCAAGTTTGCTCCTAATTGGCTCGGACCTTTTATTATCACACACAAGTATGGATCAGGGACTTATCATCTGTCTTCTCTTGATGGACGCCCAGAACCTGAGCCTCTTAATGCGTTGCATCTGTGACCATTCTACTGTTAGTCGAGTATTCGTCCACTTGAGACTTAACTTGAGCTTGTCCCTTGAGCAATCCCCATCTTTTTAATCCTACTTCCTTTCAACCCTATTCCTCTTAACAATTCCTATAACCCTTTTATGCTGTATGGATGCTTTGTCCTCATAAAAGGGAGCCCTTGACCTTCTATAATCTTGTCCACGACTCACATTTCTGTAAAAATAAATCAAGATGTCACAATATCCATGGTCACTATATCAATATCAAAATCAAAAAGCAGACTGCTCCCTCGAAAGATAGCTGTACTATCATTGCTATAATTAATAGACTGCTCCCTCAAAGGATAGCTATTCAAAAGCCCTTATATTAAAAAAAATCTAGACCACTCCCTCGGAGGATGGCTATGACTAAACTGGCAATAAACAACATTTTTTAGAAGCTTCCTGCATTGATTAGCTTCACAACTGACCACCAAGCAAATGACATCTCTATGCAGGCTTCCCGCATTGATCAGTCTGCGCAAAAAAATAAATAAATAAATAAATAAAATAAAATAAAAAAATGAGTCATGGACTTGACTTATAGTTGTCTCAGGGTCTCCTATAAAAAGGGGCATAGTTATCTCTGCTCTTAAAACGGGTTACCCTCTTTCCTCCTCCTATCACCTGCTCACGGGACTTCGAGCTCACTTTAATGTCAAAGTGATTCAATTACCGCTCTAACATAACTATGGTCAACGACGTCACACATGAATGGGGCTCTTAGTTCTCATAACCCCTATCTATGCTATCTTTTTGGTCCTTGTCAATGAAAGAGCAATATGCTTTTTACTTCTTCTGCATTTTGGTCACATTCGCCTTCATCACTTGTCCATCAACTCAACTCTCTTTTCAGACCACCCTCATAACCTATTCACCCTAGTTTCTATGGACACCAATACACATGGAAACTATTAACCTGCTGCAATTTATGTTAAGCATAAACCAATACTTGCTGAAGTGTAAATAGACCTCAATTCATTTTTAGCATACATCCATCGTGAATATGGAATATTGCTAGGGATGAAAGACCTCTCGACCAATGTTGCAGAATACACCATTTGGAAAAGGCTGCAACATCTCTTCCCCTCATCATTTCATCATAACCACGACCAATTTCATCCTTTTTGACCATTCCTCCCTGTTAGGGAGAACTACATTGGCCTGAGGCCCTTCACACCAGGGCTATGTAGGCAGCACTCAGTTGACATGGGGTCTTCTGAGGTTAGCTCGGCCACATCCTTTTGTCCATTCCTTCCATCGACCACCAACCATTGGAGATCATGTCTATCTCCTCCAACCTCGACCACTTCCAAGACACTGTTGCCTTGGTTGTTTTTGCATGTATGCTACCTCATGACTGGTTAGCAAAATTGTGCGCAGACCTTTTTGGACCCTCACAAGTATAGGATCGCAAGCCGGTTCATCCACACTACTTATGACTTTTTCATGTTTCTAGGAGCACTTCCTGAGCCTAGGATACCTAGAACGCGATGACCCATTTGGAGCTTCAGCTTAGATTGAATAACCTGATCAGCAGACGCCTAAATGCTGGGGCTCGGTTATTTCAATTTTAGCACTCCTCGACCCTTGACCTATGACACTTTTGACCTGACCATTTCGTGCAGTGGTATGTGTGTAATCATGACTTTTGCAGCGTTCACCCTCACCCCTTTTCCATCCACTCTTTGTCAAATCAGCACCCGATTCCCGGTTCCCTTCCCTCGACTCCTGCTTTGAGGGGGAATACCTTATCCATAATCAGGGCAATCCACTACCTGTTTTTGTTTTGCAGTTCATTTGAACAACCAACAAGACGAAATCAACCTTATCCCTCACCTGGGGCAATCACTCCTATTTTTGTCTTGCAGTTCGTCCATAACAACCAACAAGACAAAAAGGGGCAAATGTAGACACCGAAATCGTGTCGACTCCCTTGGTCTTCCCCCGTCTTATTCTTCTTCGCCTATTTAACCCTTATCGATCACTTTTTCCATTAGCCTTGACCCTGGCAGCATGTAAAAATGAGCACAAAGCTAAAGCTAGACTCTATCCCCATTGTGCATCTGCCGACGACAGTCGTTACCTTGCCGATGTCGCCGACATCGATCACTTATCAGCTGACATCGGTAATCCTGTCGACGTCGGTCACCTTACCGTTATTCATTATCAGTTATCATTCGATTCCCAATCGGTTTCCCGAACGGTTATCAAACCATCTCTCGAACCGTCCCTTGCCTTCATCAGCATCTGCCGATCAATCTCAGAAACTAATGAATCAACTAACTAATCAATCAATCAATCGACTCCCGAACCCGAACATTCACAAAACTCTGGCGATCAATCAACTCCAGCATTCGCTTCGATCAACTTACGGCAACGCTTCAACAACTTCAACCATGGCTTTTATCATGTCTTCTAGCAGGTAAGTATTTACTCTGTTTGTTTTATTTCTTTCTGGTTATTATTTGTTTTTTGTTTCTATTTCTATCACCCCGGATCTTCAAACCATAGTCCTGAGCCCTGAGTCCCTTCCTTACATCTCTGCCAACTATCCCAATCTATAACTCCGTCCCAGACTCAACCAAAACCCCCAGACCCTGTCCAAAATCAACATTACCTTGATTAGACCTTGTTCAGACCTTGACCAGACCCTATCTCGACTCTACCAGACCTTCTACAACTCGTCCAGACTCTGTCCAAAATTTGCCCCGACTGACGCCGGTCACTACCCCGACCGACGCCGGTACCACAGAGATCGACATCAGTGACTGCACAGAACATTTTACTTCATTATCATGTATGCATTTTATTTTCTGTCCTTTATTTCTGTCATTTTATCTTCCATTTTATCTACTTTAGTCTAATATTTTGCTTTTTTATCAGTGGGTTGATATTTTTCTAGGAAGTCTTCGTACTTCCACGATCGGGCATTCGCCTGACAGCCCACCATATCTTTGAATAACATTTTTTCGTGTTTCAGTCTCTTTTCTTCGCAGGTGTCATTCCTCCACAGCCAAAGAGGAGAATCTTCCAACGTCTGATTTCGGTGTGCACGACTTTATCAGGTATCTTCTAGCCTTGACCATTTCTTTTAGTTTCTTATTTCTTCTTTGAATGTAGAAAGCAATTTTGCATAGAAACACTAAGTTAGACCAAGAAAATGATGCTAATATCTTTATATAATTAGAAGAAGAATTAGCTAGCGACTTTACTATTAGTTTTCTAAATTACCAAGATGAAGGTAAAAAAAGAGAGATGTATGATGGAACATATACTATTTTTACTAGGTCTCAAAACTAGTCAACTCAACAAGTTGATAAGGAAAAAATAAGAGAAGAACCTCATCCATTGATCTCAATTGCTAAATGGGGAACTTCAATACCTTTTCAATTAAAGGACCTGGTGGTAAATAAATAAGTAATTACATCTAACAATCCTATATCTTTTGCTTCTATTCCTCATACCAGTATCACATCAAATAAAAATTAGAATGATGGACTTCCTTCCTTTATTTCAAGTTCATTCCAGTTATTCGACATAATTGATCATGCTAGAAAGACCAAGATCTAAATGTCTGAAATCGAGTACTTACAAGCTAATCTTGAAGAGTTTAATAGGTTGGCTGAATACATCAAAAACAAAACCATCCCTGCAGAATAAGATTTTCTAAAAGTTACTCAAGATCCCTCAAAGAACAAATCCACCTAAAATAATATTGTCACTAATCCTCTTATTGCCTCTAGAAAAATAGAACCTTTCTATGTTTCTCTATTGATAAATGGTCATAAGTTGAGCAATTATATAATAGACTCTGGAGCCTCTGATAATCTTAAACTAGCCAAGGTAGCAGATTATCTCAGTCTTACCTTAACTAAAACTTTTGGGAGATGTTTCTACATAGAAAACAAGCAAGTACCACTTTTAGTTCAAATCAAAGATGCCCAATTTGTATTTGTGTCTTTTTCAAACAAGAAGATTAAGATGACAATCTTAGTGGTTGATGTTCTAGCTTCTTATGGCATTCTACTCAGATGTAATTTTTACAAAGATGTAGGTGGAGAATTAAACATGGATCTATCTAAAGTAAGGATACCTATTAAAAGTGTCATGAAAAAGTTACTTCCTAAGAAAGAGTCAAAATATATTTTTACTCAAATGTCAAACCCTGAATTTCAAATTTTGTTTGAATCCTCAAGAATGGGTAATTATTTTCTATCCACTGAAGATGTTTTTAATTCATCAGATGAAATTTTGTTAGGTGACAATTTAGATAATTTAGATAGAAAATCAAAAGAATTTTTAGAGAAAATTTTAGGTAAAAAGGAATCTTCCCTCACTAATAAAGATAATCCTAAATAAGATCAAATTTTAATGAGGTTTAGATTTTAGAATTTGATGTCAGCTATTCCTCTACCAATTCTAGAGCTAGAATTGTTTTGATATCCCCATAAAGAGATATTTTTCCTTACTCATATAATTTTTAATTCAATAATATGAACAACACCACTGAATATGAATCATTTTTGCTTGGATTGAAAGTTTCCGATGCTAGAGGTGTTAAGATGCTTCATACCCAAGGAGATGCTAAATTGGTGGTTTGTCAAACAAAAAAATTATATCAAACCAAAAATGAAATATTATGACATTATCACAATCATGTATGGTATTTTATTGAAAGTTTTGATGATTTTAATATTTTTATGGTGCTAAGAGAGTTTAATGATTATGTAGATTCATTAGCTATCTCTGTAACCCTCATGGTTCCTCATAAAGATTTCAAAGGGAACAAGTACACTGTTAAACTGATCATTCAACCAAGTGTACCTGATAATGCTAACCATTTACAAGTGTTTAATGGTGATAATCAAATTATTGCTTTTCTCAAAAGATGGATAGCTTTAAGGAGCTCTATTTTCTAGGTAGTGAATCTCTACCATGGAAATTAGTTCCTGAAATAGATTCATAAATTGGTGAAGAGTTTCTTCAACTAAAAAGGAATAAAATTCTAAAAGGTTTTTTTTGTCTTGAAAAGATATTTGATAAGCATGACAGATATATCAAGCAACAACAAAAAATGGATTCAAGTTCTGCTATGGAGTATGATCAAGTGAATTTGAGTTTAGAAGCAGATCCTAAAATGGTCAACATTGGGAAATGTTTCACTACTCATGAAAATTTCAAATTCATTACTCTTCTTCATCATTATATTGATATTTTGGTATATTCTTATGATGATTTGAAATCTTTCAGCTCTAAATAAATTCAACATGAAATCCCTCTTAAAACTAGGTCATTGCCTCACAAATAGAAACAAAGGCAATACAATCTCAAAGTATCAAGTACTATCCTTTTTGAGATCCAGAAGATGTTGAATGCAAGGATAATTTTTTCAATTCATCATTTCACCTAGATCGAGAACATAGTTCCTGTAAGAAAAAAGAATAGAGAAATTTGTATTTGTGTTGATTTCAAGAATCTCAATCAATCTTCTCTAAAGGATAACTACCCCTACCCATCATGGAGCAAGTATTGAAAATAGTAACTAGCTCAGAAATGTTATCTATGTTAGATGGTGTTTATAGGTATAATCAAGTGGAAGTGAATGAAGCAGATCAATGTAAAACTACTTTCGCTACACTTTGGGACATATTTACATATCGTAGAATGCCTTTTGGTCTGATCAATGCTGGCACCATCTTCCAGAGAACAATAAACCTTACCTTTTGAGATGAAATAAGAAAGTTTATCATGGTGTATGTTGATGACTTGACCATTTTCTCCAAATATCATCCTAATCATGTGCATCATTTACAACAAGTGCTAGAATGCTATCATCAAAATGGTATTTCTCTCAATCCTAAGAAGTCAATTTTTGGGGTTATAGAAGGTAGACTTCTCAGTCACATTATATCCTAATAAGGCAAAAAAATTGACTCAAAAAGAGTCAAATCTATCCAAAATCTTACTTTACCTGCTACTAAGACTGTAGTTCATTCCTTCTTTGAAAAGGTGAACTTTTTGCGAAGATTCATTCCTAAATTTGTAGAGAAAACTCATCACATTGTTGACATGATGAGGGGTAAGGCTACTTTATATTAGACTACAGAAGGAAAAGTGTCATTTGAAGATATCAAGAAGGATATTTCTCATGCTTCAATCCTATTTTTTCTAGATTATACCAAATATTTCATAGTATACAACTATGCTTCTGAACATACACTTTCAGCCATTTTGATTCAGTAAAAAGAAGGTGTGGAATCTCTCATATCATTTATAATTTGTCCTCTCAAATCTCATGAATTGAAATATTCAAACATGGAGAAGCATGATTATGCTATGGTTAAGGTGGTAAAATATTTCTGATTCTATATCTTGAATTTACATACTATTATTCTAGTGCCTAATACAATAGTAAAGTCTATTTTAACTCAACAAAAGTTGGGTACTAAAAGGGGAAATTGGATTGATAAAATTTAAGAGTTTGTTCATGATATCAAACCTACTAATATTATGTGGGGAAGAGGTCTCTATCAATTTATTATTGATAACTTACCAAAAGAAATAGAACATGAAGAAGCAACAGTTGAGGACATGCCGACAATTCTTTTTGTCACTACTACTGATGAGTGGTATTCCAATTGCTTATTTTCTTATCTATGGTGAGTGTCCTACCCATATTTTTTAAAATAAAAAAATAAATATTAAGTTGAAAGCTACTAACTACGTCTTATGGGACAATGGTTTGTACAAAAGAAGCTTTGATGGAGTATTTCTTTGTTACATACATAAAGTGCAACAAATTAAACTTTTGAAGTCTTTCCATAATTTAGCTTGTGGAAGATATTTTTTTACACCCATGATGGCTCACAAGATTCTATGAGCTAGATACTATTGGCCTACACTATTTCAAGATGCATAAAATTGGGTACGTAGGTGTGAGTTATGTCAACAGTTCGTTGGGAAACTTAAGTTGTCCACATTACCTCTCAAGCCAGTGGTGATTGAAGAACCTTTTCAATAATGGGGTATCAACTTCATTGGTTCTATGAACCTATCCTCAAGTGACAAACATGACTATGTTCTCATCATAATAGACTATTTTACCAAGTGGGTGGAAGCCATTCCAGTTAAGCATGCTACTTCAGAAGTGGTATGTAATTTCCTTAAGGAAAATATTATTTTCCAATTTGGAATTCCAAATAAGATTATAGCGGACAATGATACTTGTTTTTATTCTCATGAGATTACTAACTTTTGCTAAAATCATAGGATTATTCTCTTCCACTCCTTAGACTATTATCTGCAAGAAAATAGTCAGGCAAAATCAAGCAATAAGAATCTAGTTATTATTATCAAGAAACTAGTAGATGACAATCAAATAACTTGGCATAAATCAGTTTTTGATGATTTATGGGTAGACATGATTATGCATAAAAAGGCAATAGGTATGTCACCATTTCAACTTCTATATGGTCTGAATATGGAGATACCAATTACCCTAGAAATACTAGCACTGAAGTTGGCAAAGGTAGTGAAAGACCAAATTTTTGAAAATTCTATTGATAAGAGGATCATGTACCTAACTGAACTAGAAGAGTAATGAACTATGGTAGTGGACCATATTGCTGAACATCAAAATTAGGTAAAGAAACTCTTTGATAAAAAAATAAGGGTTTATGAGTTTCAGTTTGGAGATCAAGTCTTGTTGTGGGACAAGAGGAGAGAACCAAAAAGAATGCATAGAAAATTTGATTACTTGTGGAGAGATCCATTCACCATTCATCAATTCTGCGGTGAAAATAGTTTCTTTCTAGAATATCAAGATAAAATACCATTCTCACTACCTCACAGTGGGCAACATCTGAAACACTTCAATCCTTGAAGTATCAGATAAGTTCATATATATATTTGTATAGTTTTATATTTTTATTTATATTTTTGTTTAGTTATTTGTGTCTTTTTATTTTTGGTAGCTTGATTTCATGGCCCAATGGCATGGATGAAGGCACTTTGAGACTATATTATACTCCCTTTGATCATTTCAAAGTTCAATTGATAGAAGTTCCCCAGCTAGAGCCAACTATTGTTCCCAAAATTAGCTATGCTCATTTTGTGGACAACCCCTATGAGACTTGTCTATTTCGTAATCTAAACTCTAAGTTCATCATTCGAGATAAAATTATCTAGATCCCAAGTGAAGTTGACTAACATCTTGGGAAAGTTTACAACACTCCCTCATCATGATTTCTTAAAAATTGTGAAACCCGTTGTAGTCTTGATCTGATGAAAATATCAATTTTGATCATTTATAAGGTGTTAAGAAAATTTTCATTTCTCAATGCATAAGTGGCATTTTTTTTGCTCTTGCATATTTTTCATTTTCTAAATGCATAAGTAGCAGTTTTTGTTGCTCTTGCATTTTTTCCCTCCATGCATCGGTGGCACTTTTTTCTACCAATACATGGCTTTCCCTTATCGTATGCAAGGGCAGTGATTTTTGTCGCCCAACTAGAGATTTTCCAAATATTTTGATTTTTATGTGGCATTTATGGCTACACGTGCCAAGTTGTTAAAACTCATTTTGGGGAATTTTTATGCTTTTTGATTATCATTTCTTTCATTTTAAGTTTCCTATACTCCTCTCTGCAATCATTCAACCATGCAAATGAGTAATATTTCAAATTCACCAATTGCCGAGCTTAGGAATTTGAGATTGTTGGGTAAGTCTTTTTAGTTCTAGGTTTTCATTTTTTTAAAGTTTTCTTTTTCCTTTTTGTTAGGCTTTTATTTTATTTTTTTGGTTTTTGTTTTTAGTAGTTCTCCCTTGTTTTGTTTTTTGATTTACCCTAGTGAGCCTTAGCGGCTAATTCCACCAAACTTTTGTGCGTGCCCTAGGTTATCTTGCATATCAAGTTAGTGTCTTGACCTGACTTAGGTTTACCCTCACCAAGTCTTGTTAAAATTTACCTTAACTTCCCATCACAAATAAACCATTTGCATTGTTGATATTTTTTACTGCTTGCAAGTTATAGAATTTTTTTTTAAACAAGTGTAAAGGTAGTGAATTTTACTGCTGAAGCATTCCTCCTATTTTCTTGCAGGAGTGGTTAATTCTACCACTTTGACATCGTAACTCAAAACTTTACTTTATGCATTTTCAGTATTTTTTGCCACTCCTACACGAAGAAATTATGCAATGGTAGTTATTTTTGCCATCTCTGTATAAAATGAAGTTTCTTCTACCTATAAGGGTGGCAAATTTTGCTACCGAAGCAAATGCAAATATCCTTAATATGCAAGGGTAGAAAATTTTGCCGCTCATGTAAACATCCTCTTGAATTTTCCTAACTCTGAGATATTTTCAATTTTTCTTTTTTGAGCTCACTTTCCTCTAGTTTTTCATCCCATTCACACTTTAGCCCTTTTAAGTGCATCTCTTTAGTCATGACCATCGACATGCAGTTTTCCCAAATTGCCAGTATTTTATCTAATTGTATGATCATGAATTTTTTTTGTAGTTTCTTCTATGGATCCTTCTTCATCAACATTCTTTTGATAAAATTTATTTCAAATGACTAAGTTTTCTTTGAAGAGGTTGAAGGCAATGAAATATAAATATCAAGGTGTTTTTCTAATCACCTTAGTTACTTCTAATGTCAATGGCATTAGAGACATATAGATTGGTCATGTGGACATGGCTGAATTTGTAAAAAAAACAAAGTCAAGCAATTCTAGCTATGAAATAAAGAAGATAATTGACATCAATATTCATTTGGTATTTTCTTTTTCTATAGTGGCTGACAACATAAAATTTCATCTCCAACTAGAGTTGTGTTGGATGTTAGTGGAAATCTGATAATTAGACTGGATCTTGAGTTCATTGATAAAGTGTTTATGTGCCCTCCTACTACAGAAGTGATAAATCTTGATTTTATTGAAGCACAAAAAGAGTATGACAAAGATCCTAAAAAAGTGAAGAAGGAAATCAATAATAAATGGCTTAAGACTCCAAGAGCAAATTTATCAAGGTGGCCATGGAGTTTTCTAAGAAGTGACTTTATAGAAGAAGTTGGTGATCTAATAACTCTTCTCAGTAGGATAAGAGGTTTTCCCTCTTCTTCATAGTTTCATGGATAGATGTATCCCTTCATCAAGATAATACTCCAAGGCAAACAAATCATCTTCTAGGGAGAACAAGTCAGCAACTCTTTACATGAGCAATTGACGAAGGTATCCACTACCTTTAAATTCTACATAACTTCTTATCTAGCATATATGGTAGCTTCAATGAGAATCTTCCTAGGTTTAACATCAAAAGGAGATACAAAAGTAACCCCAGTGTATCAATACTACTCTCAGTTAACATTGAAAAGTTTTATTCATCATTTTAGGAGAGTAAATGATGCTTTCTTTATAGTATATTTGTGTCTTTTTTATCCTCAATTAGAACAAGGAAGAGTTTTAGATGAGGTCTGGATTATTGTGAATGATTTTGGATGCATATTCTTATAATTTCCTTCTTTCTCTTAGTTGAGAGTTGGTTTTTTCCAAGGTCATCCTTATATGCTTATAAGATTCCCCTCAAATAAATTTGTCTTAATATAACTATGTAGACAAATGATCATCATGCATAATAAATAGATAGAACTTAAGAAGCCTGATTTTAGGTTCCCAATTGAAATTGGTAGGTTTTCAGTGTTAACCGCTGGAAAGGCTAGAGTCATGGAAACTAAAATGCAACTCGTAACCTTGAAACAATTAAAAAGAAGACTAAATTTTGATTACAGGGGCATGAAGAACATAATAAAGAGGAAAACCCAATTTCATGAACCTATGATTGAGGATGTTTGGGTAGATTTGAGAATAGTGGAAGATGTCAGGAAAATAGACTACAGTAGGTTATCTCTTGAGCAGATTGAATATTTAAGACTTGCTAATATTCCTAAGAATTTAGTGGATAATGAAGAGTTTATTAATGATTTTTAATGCCCCTCTTCCTCTAATTCAATGGTCACAAAAGTAGCTGACTTCTTTGAAGATAAGATTTGAACCTATATTGGCAAACACCAATAATTGGTTAGCAAATAAAGGAATTTCTTTGAAAGAATTCATCATAGGTTTAGAAGATAAAATTCAAGTGGAAACAAGAAGAAAAATAGAAAATAAGATGAATAACAAAAGTGATGTCCCTTCTTCTTCCAATCCACATAATCCTAAGATCATATTTGTGATGAAGAAGTCAAAAGTTATAGAAACAAAGTCATAAATAGAAGATATGGAAGTTGAGAAACAAAGCATTGAAGAACTAGTGATGGAATAGATGGAGACTAATGATAGGCCTACATATCAACCAGAGAAAGAAACTTTGTCTCCACAAGAGAATTTGTAATAAGAAATAGGAATTTCTTCTTCCCCACTTGACACACGTATTGTAACTCCTTCACCTATTTCTCTGATTAGTGTTCCCTCTTCTAGATCACCCTCTCCTTCCAAAATAATTTTTGACAACCCTCAAACCACTTTTGAAGATATTATTCATTCCTCAAGGTCAATTACCTATTTTTCATCCCCATATTTTGATATTAAAGATAGTTCTACATTTGATCACTCAATAAAAAGTGCAATTTTTACTGATACTCCACCTATTGTTTCCACTACCTGTGCAAGTGCAGCTCTAGTGATGCCAATAATAAAGATATATCCTAATTTAAGTACTTCTATGCTCCCACCATGGTTATCAACTTAGACACCCAAAAGGAAGAAACAAACCATCTTTTCAGATGACTTTGATTTTAATAAACTGGTGCTAGTAAAAGCGAATGCCCCAAAGAAGCCCAGGATTCTTTCAAAAATGATTAGGGACAAGGGACACAAATTTTTGGAAATTGCAAGACCTCCATAAGATGTGACCATTGAAAATTTTGATATAAATGATTACTCCATCTCTAGAGTTGAATTAGATAAGATAACTCATGAAAGTGCCAAGAGTGATATGTATTCAGCCATGGACATCCTGATTCAAAAATTTGATAGAGATAAAGAAATGAAGGATCACTACAAAGCAATGGTAGAAAAATTGACTGCAGTGGTAAGGAGAATTACTTCCACTCCAGAAATAGTAATTCCTGAGGCCATTTCCATAGAAGACCCCATTATTCATAAAGTGGAAAAGACCTATCTCAAAGTAAAATTACTTGAAGAGTACTTAGACAAGATATGTGCACAAGGAGTTTCCTTACTCATAGAATTATCTGAGAAGATAGATAAAATGAGAAAAATAAGAGCAGAACTTGATGATCTCATTAATGTTATTTCTTAGGATATTGAAAGCATATAAAAGTATCTTGATAAATGGGTGGGTATGAGGAAACTAAAAATAATCACTCTAATATCAATTAGTGTCATTACTAATAGAGACTCTTACATTGAAACTAAAGAGGCATTGACATATAGGATTTAGGTGCTTAAAGAGTTGATCAGTGACCTCGAATCTTCAAGGAAACTCAGTGAATAAAATGATATCAGTCTTTTACATTAATTGGAAGAGATACCTTGCAAACTTACATCACAAGATAACCAATTCCTTTCAGTAGAAGAAATGATTCAAGAATTTAAAGGTATGTTCTAGAAAGAATTTGAAGATAAGGCATTTTCAATAGCCTCTATGGTTAATATTTTGAATAATCAGTTAACTCTGGATAATCTAAAAACTAGGTTAACTAGTCATGTAAAATCAATCATAGCAGTAAGATATGCCATAGTTAAATCTAAGATAATATTTAAGAACACTATTAGTCCAGATAGTATCAAAATTCAAGCAACTTTCACTATGTATGATGCTCACATGAAGAAAGATGGGGATACAAATTGAAACTATTTTTTCCTTGGTCTAATTTCTACTTTTTAGATGTACTTTCATAATTACTTTGGACATTTTTGCATGTACTTTTTTCATATTTAATTACATGTAAAAATATAGGAAGTCCTAAGTCAAAAAGGACTCTTATCTTTGAATAAGTTAAAGTAGTTAAGTTTTTCCTAAGTTTCCTCAAGACCTCTCTCTATAAATAAAGAGGACCTCTATTGTATTTATTTTGGAAGAGGGAGAAGGGAAAGGGGAAATCCTTTAGTTATTGGAAGAAAATTTTTGCTAAAATTGAAAGGCATTTTGAGACTTTGAGCTCAAATTGTAAATCAAATTTTTCCAAGTGAAGGAGAAAGCAAGTGACCTTTCAAACTTTTTGTTGAAATAACTTGTGTTGTGAAGGAAATTATTCTTATGTCTTTTCCTAATACAATCTTATCCATTTGATTAAATAAGTGGTGTGAGTGAAAATAATCTGGAAGATGTTCTGAAGTTGATTATAGAGACTTTGTGCTCTTATAATTATCTTTAGTTTGTGTTTTATTGCTTTAGAATGAAATATATTGGAAAGGATTTGAACTACTTATATCTTTTGTGATTATATACTTTGTTTTAGTTTTTGGTGAAGACTTTGGGCTGCACCTCATTCTATTATGTTCCAAGTTATAAATCAGCAAAAGAAGCAATGATAGACTTTGTGCTCTCATGGATTTCTCAGTTGTTTATTTAATATCCAAAAAAAATTCCTTTATGTTGTAAACATCATTTCTGAAAAAAGAGAAATAGATGATATGATCTCACCCCTAAGTTAATATTTAGTTTAGATTAGTTTATGATAGTTTATAGGGAACCTCCCCTTATTGAGAGGAGAGATTTATCTCATTACACTGGCTGATATAACCATTTTGCCTTCAATTAGCTAAAGACAAAATATTCACCCAACAAAACCAACCACCACAAAATCAAAACCAATTATAAACCCCTCTTCTAAGGAGAAGGCCACCCATTGCCTAATAATTTAGTGACCTTGGTGAGCCCATTGAGTTTGTGTTCTAAAGACTGGTTCAAGCCAATATGATTGGTTGGCCTATACCAAATCCATTTCTTGAAGATACTTCCTTTCCTAATTGGTATAAATAAAATTAATTTTGTGAGTATCATCATGTTAGGGGGCATTCCATTAGATGGTGTATCCAACTAATACATATGATTAAGAACATGGAAAATGGGGATATAGAAAGAGATACTCATTCTCTTATAAACAATCATAACTTGGGTATATACCAGAATCCATATCCATAACATAAAAACCAACAACATAACCAACAATAACATATAACTCTAGCACATAATTAACAATGACTCTAACCACAACAATAATAGCATAATGGTCAGAACCAAGGGGAAAATGATCAAACCAACCAAGGAGGAAATCATGCCATTGCATTTACCTATAACAATGTTGTAAGACACATTTAAGCAATCATTTTTTCACCATCACTATTAACCTTAGACCAACTACCAATAGGATTGGACCTTCACACACAATACCTATTTTCCAAATAATGCATACCACCTTCCCAATATCCATGATTATTCTATAGGTTATGTTGATAATCAAGTACCATACCACTCACGAATCATCATTCCACACCTCCCTACCTACCTATCTAACTATCAAATCCAAGTTTTAGATCAAGATTACATAATCATAATTTGACGTGCTATAGTCACTATCAAAAGAACATAGCCAAATACTACCAACGAACCTAATAAACCTTTCATGCTTATCAAAAATGAATAAACTAATAAAATTGAGGGGAAATCCTATGATATTATAGAATAACACAAGTATACATCTACACACATCTCCATCATGGATTTTTCGTGTGTGTCTACCATCCATAAAGACATCTTAAATAAGTATTTAAACCAATCCCTTATGCTAGATGATATCACTATAGACAAATTCCAAACTATGGTAGGGCAGTTAGCTCCTGGCCAATGTCTCATCTTTAACCAAAGTGATATATCTTATCTAGGCCCTCTGCATAATAACCTAATGTACATTGAAGCTAGTATAATAAACCATATAGTTAAACATGTTCTTGTAGATAATGGTTTGTGTCTCAACACTGTGTCTTTGAAATTGGTCAAACATCTCAGATATATAAAAACTAACTTACAACCAGTTACCATTGTTATCAAGGCATATGATAATGAAGAATGGGAATCTCAAGGCACCACTAGCCTACTAATAATCATTAGGATATCGACCCATGATACTTTGTGCCATGTTTTAGATATAGATCTATATTACAATCTATTATTGGGTTGACCTTGGATCCATGAAATTAGGGACATATCTTTTACATTATATTAGTGTATAAAGTTTCCACATTTAGGAAAGGAAGTGACTATCCCTATTGATCTTTAACCGTATCAGTGTTGTAAAATCCTTGAGGTTGAGTTAAAAATATACAACTACTATTTTGGCATGAATAATATCCCCAAGTCAGAAAGTGATAGAGCTAAAAAAGGAAACATTATTAAACTAGGACCATAATCCAGTTACATTGACCTAGATATCTTAACCTCTACCTCATCCATGCTTCCACCAGATATTTCCAATCATTTTTATGTCATTTAAAAAGGTATTAGAGAATATAAAACCCATAATGCATTCCATATATCCAAATTACCCATCAATCCTAAATCTTATAGGAGACCTACAGTTAAAACTAATAGTATGACATGGGACACCAAAGGAAGATTCCAACTAAACAAGCCTATTATCTTCAAACCAAACTTTGACCTAGAATAGGACCCTTAGTGGAAGATAATTCATAGTTCTTCACTGATGAGTTAGCCTATTATTATCAAATCATGAAGTATCTTATTCCAAATCAGATTATGGATCACCTTGCTTATGAAGGTAAAGGCCTCAAGTCACATCAACAAGGAACTATTGAACCAATTTTAATAAGTACAAGGGAACTTGTGGTATCAGATTTAAATATCTGGGGGTGACCCTACATACCTTATTCACATTCCAACACCAATGACTATTGATGATGATGTCAATAGTGATGAAGGGTCTAATTATAGCATCTATGATGACCCTGCCACTATAAACTTATTTGACCCCCATACCATCTTCACCATTAACCCCTTTTATCAACCTTCAAACTTAATCCTTTACCACCCCCAATTAATAGAGTGGGACCAACAAAAAGCAATAGTACTATTAGATGAGTTCAAAAATGAAAAGGCCATATATGAATTTTTGGGATTACATACCTCTTGGAGACCACAAGAAAGGGTTTAATATTAGATTAGATATTCATACTTGATTCAGAGGGTGAAATTCCCTATCCAAAAGCAAAATTAAAATTAAACATTGAGGTCTAAAAGTGAAAACAACTTTGGGGCACTTACTGACTAGGGAAAAGTAAAGAAAAAGGCTAGTCTTTTGGTGAAAACTATTTAAATGGGGACACTCACCTGTCTTCCCATGAAGCATAGGATACATTTATCCCATGGCCTAATTATGGATCATATTTTAGCACCAAGGAACAAGATTTTTCACAAATTTTTTAAGTGTACCTTGAGGTATTTGTATCATGGTTGATGTCACCATTAGGAGATTCTAATTCATCCTACTTAAGAGTATTATAAGAGACAAATCATCTAGAAGACTTTTTTTTTTCTAATCAATTCAATTCCTTGCCAACTATTCTAGATAATGGTTCTAAAATTCTAGTGGAGGATACTTTAGAGATGAATATTGGGACTCTCTTGGACCTAAACTAGATTAAACTAGGCATGCCCCTTACCAAGGAGGAATGTGAAGTTTTTATATCTCTTTTAAGAGAATCTATTGACATATTTGCATGGGCCTACTCAAACATGCTAGGTTTAGACCTCACCTTGGTTGTACACCATCTCATTATACATCTTAATGCTAATCCTATTAATTAAAATTTGCATAAGATACATCCTCATATTGTTGTGTTAGTAAAGAAAGAGCTGGAAAAACTCTTAGATGAAAAATACATCAAGCTATTCAAATATTTAGAGTGGATTTCAAACATAGTTATAATAAGTAAAAATCTATAAGGGATCTAAATTTTCACTAATTTCAAAGACATAAACAAATCTTTCCTGAAATATGACTTTCTTCTACCTAATATTGACATGATAGTCAACTCAAAGACTAGCTATGAAATGCTCTCACTAATGGGTGGATTTTCAAGGTACAATCAGATCAAGATAACACCAAAAGATCAACATAAGATGGTGTTCACCACTTTATGGGTAATGTTATATTATTAGGTAATGTCATTTGGACTTAATAATGTTGGATCCACTTACCAAAGAGTAATGGTAGTGATTTTTCATGACATGATGCATGACATTATTGAGGGCTATGTTGATGATATTTTGGGTAAATCAAAAACCCATTATGATCACCCAACTATGCTATGAATAATCTTTGAGAGACTTCATGAGTGAAACATCAAGCTTAATCTGAATAAATGTGTATTTGGCATCACTTCTAATAAATTGTTAGGTTTCATTATCTCTTGTAGGGGCATTAAAGTTGACCTAGCCAAATTCCATGCAATTACAAACATGCCACTATAATCTACATTGAAGAAGCTCCACATTTTGAAAGGGAAAGATTCAATCTATCAGGTGATTCATCTCATAATTATCCAACAAATGTCATCCATTTATGTGCTTACTAAAGAAAGATGGTACATTCTCCTAGAATGAAGAGTGTCAAAAAACATTTGCTCAACTTAAAGAATATCTTGCCAACCCACCTATTTTGTTACTATCAACACCAAGCAAGCCATTACTTATTAACCTATTAGTAACTGAGAATGCCCTTAGGGCACTTTTGGTACAACATGATGAATAGGGAAAGGATCATGTCATATATTATATGAGTTAAACATTGGTCGTGTATGAACATAACTATATGTCGATTAAATGTTTTTATCTAACTATGGTGTTTATAGACCAAAAACTACGTCATTATATGCTAAACAATAAGACCATTGTTATTGCCAAAGTAGATCCACTCAAGCATATACTTTATAAATCATCTTTACAAGGTCATATGGAAAAATGGATCATGTTATTAAGTGAGTTTGAAATTGAATATGTCAATCAAAAAACTATTAATGGGTAAGTACTTGTATATCAGCTTGTTGAATCTCTTCTTCAAGATACTCAACATTTCACATTTGGATTTTCAAATGAGGCCATTATGACTATTGATGAAGTAGATGTACCTCTTGAGGATAAATAGTGGAAGATGTACTTTGATGGATCCTTGATGACACATGGATCAGGGTCTAAAATATTGTTTATTACATCATAAGGGGATATCATTCCCATGTATTTTTGTATTGGATTTCCCTATACCAATAACATGGCCGAGTATAAAGTGTTCATTACAAGGCTCAAACAACATTATAGTAGAACATTCAACATTTACTAGTATATGGTGATTCTTAGTTAATCATCAATCAGACTACAAATCAATATCAACTAAAGGATGAGAAGTTGGTAATCTATAAAGGTATAGTCAATACTCTTAAGTAATAGATTGATAACATCCAATTTGAAAGAATACCTCAGGCCAATAATAAAATAGAAGATGTTATGTCCACTATTGGTTGCATGATCTATATCATTAACAAAGCTAGGTATTATCAATTTCTTGTTGAACATATCTTAGCATCATCACATGAACAATTAACCATCGATATGGTTTGTGACATTATTAGTCCCATGTCTCCCTGGTAATCTAATATATATGCCTGCCTTCAATACTAAACCATGCCTCCCAATTTATCATGTGAGAAACAAAAATACTTCACCCATAAAGCCTCTTGACATACCCTACTTGGACCAACCTTGTATCATAGAAGATATAATGTAACTTTGATTCATTGTTTGCCTTTGATAGAATCTAGACTAACTTTGAGGGAGGTCCATGAAGGAGTGTGTGGATCCTACACTAATAGGGAAATATTAAACAATAAGTTACTATGTACTAGTTATTATTGGCCCACAATGGAAGTAAACATAGTTGTATATGTAAAGAGGTGTGTCAAATTTCAAAAGCTTGATAATCTGATTCATGTTCCTTCTAAGATACTTAAACCATTGATGACACCATGATCATTCTCAATATGGAGACTTGACCTTGTTGGGAAGGTCAATCCAACCTATTTAGATGGCCATATACACATTCGGACTATACATGAATACTTCACTAAGTGCTTAAAATCCATTCCCCTTATTTACATCACTGGTAAGCATATATCCAAGTTCATATACAATCATCTCATTTTATGCTATGGAATCCCATCTGACATTATATCTGATAATGGTAAATCTTTCAAGAATAAGGATTTGAAATCACTTTGTTCTCAATACCACATAAAATAATTATTGTCATTTGAAACATACACCTATGGATACTCCATGGTATGGGGAAGCTTGGAGGTGGGGCACTGAGCACAAAAGTATTTTTATGGGATGAAAGAGTCTAAGGTACTGGGTGAAAAAGTATTATCACTCAGTTGCAAGAGTGAGCATTAATTACCTTGTTATAATTATGGGAATATCCCCAAGGCATGGGACATTTTCACTCCTTAGGATGAGCCTCTGGAGTAGGCTAAATTCCTTCTATTCTAAATGCACCTAATTTAAGACCAACATGCAAGCCTAAAGAGTAGAAAGGTAAACTACCACTAATCTAAACCTAGGATCTTTTGAGGAAAAGGGGAGGGAGAAGGTAAGATATGTTGAAAGTAAAATGTGATGCACCCAAAATAGAGTGATCACTCCTACTACCATAAACATAGTGTAAAACTTTGAGAACAAGACAATATCACACAATTTCTACCAAGTCACTCCAAATGCATGAGTTTTTTGCATAAAGGTATAGGAACACAATATGACATAGAAAGGGATGACAAATGGTCCATAGATAACATCAACAAATAATTGAGTGTGTACAGATCATGACTTGTGAGTGAGTTTCAAGTTCAATGAGGAGGTGTTGGGGATGAATTCTAATGAAATGGGAAGACATTACCCAAAGATAGAAATCAACAAACACAAATAACACATAGATCATCAAACGAATGAAAGGAGGTTAATTTAATTCTCACTAATTTACAAGGTTTATCTAATACAGGTGCTCATAAAGGGAAAATTTTGGAAGTGTGAGGCTATTGAATAAAATGTTGACCCTTTTTAAAATTGAAATCTAGGATTTTATAGAGAACAAGCCTATTTTATAATTAATTCACCACTTGGGGCAATGGTTATAACTTTTAATTATTTTTTGGTATTGCAACCATGCTTTTTGAAGTTTATCTAACAAATCAGGCCTAAAAATCATAGAAGGAACCTTATGTGTGCATGGGGATGAGGAATATTTCCTTGATAAGATTAGAGAGTGGCATGAACTTACATTCCAATGTCTAGTGGCTAATTATGCATTCAATTATTTTGTTAATACCTTGAGCTCCTAAGTATTAATGTCCCATTTATTGAAGGATAATATCACCATGATTATGAATCTAATATATCCATGAAACTGTCTTATCTTGGGCAAATACTTGTTGAAGATATGGCTCAAGACACTCCTCCATTAATTATGCACATCTACTTTTAATTTGAAACCTAGACCTAAGTCAACTATAGATGAAAACTAATCTAAGATTATCAGTTTTCCTATAGTTTATATAGATGGAACTATGATTTATTCTTGGCTCATTTTACAACAAGTTTCCACCTTTTTTTCCTATATTAGGTCTAAAAGACCTATTTTACCTCTATAAATATCTAATGGAAATGTTTGGTCCTTATTATTTATCCTAGTTTAATGTGGGTCGAGCTCAAGCTTTATTCTATGTATTTTATACTAGCTTAGGACCATTCATTTTCTTTACCCAAGTCAAACTGCTCTATTGACCTTAGTAAAAAATATCTTAGCTTAGTATTTTGTTCATTGGTTGTCAAGAAACTGACTCAAGCTCCATTGACCTTGACCTTCACTTACATCATTAGATCTCCTTAATAGGTTGAATGTATATTATTAGATATGTTTTTGGGCATACATGTTGTTAACACTTAGCACCTATGTATTTGATCTTTGGATCTACTTGTTAGTCTATCTACTTTCATTCTTATGCCACGTGTTATATCTTTGACTTATTGACTCTTTGAATCTTCTCACATGTCACTAATTTGCCTTTTAATGCTAAAATGTGATCTATTAGATCCACCTAGACCCACTAACCTACCAGTCACTATTTGTCAATATATTTGATCCAATTTTCTAAGATCTAAACACTTGTCAAGGATGTATTCAATCAGGGACCCTTTGATAGTTTTTTGAATGCCAATGGCTATTTTTTGTTGGACCAATTTTGACATCTATGTGAACATTCTTAGATTTTCAAATCCAAATGGCTAATTTTAGGCATCAAAACTTGACATCCACATGCCTATTATGGGATATTTGAATCCTAATGGCTACTCATCATAGCCTAAAATTTACTTTTCTAGGACCATCCTAAACCTACTAGATCAACTTTGTCAAAACAATTTGTCTAAAAGAATTCATCTATAGGATTTGCCTTAGACAATTTGTCTAGAATAAATTAGTCTTTAGGAATATTTTTTAGACAATTTGTCTAAAAGAAAATAAGTCCTTGGGGATATTTTTGTGGAACATTTTCCCTAAAATAATTTATGCCTTAGCCAAATTTCAAAAATAGTTTTCCCAAAATAATCCATGCCCTTGTACCTTTTATCAGAGCTTTTTTCAAGGAAACTTGCCCTATTTGATTTCCTTTAATACATTTTGAAATGGCCCCTTTTATATAGAACACATACCAATCTATCTTTCTATACCTTGCTTCAAAACCCACTTCCTTTGCCTTGGACTCTTAGTCTCATATCTTCACATATGGTATTAAGATTCACTATGTCTTTTATGATTTTTAAATCATTAGTATTGATCATTAAGGTCTCCTTAGCCCTATTTTATCAATCAACAACTTCCCTACATTTCTCTTTGCTTCAACTCACTCCTTATCCAATTTTGCATACTTTTCCTATAGTCCTTATAGCCCTATTTTCTATCTTTTTCTGATATTATGATTCTATACAAACATTACTACACAAAAAAAAGGACCATTTAGGATAACCTTTTCCACTTTTTATATGTTCACCAAGTTTCTAAAATAGTCTCTATCCTTTGACCACTTTTATATCCCTCTTTATGCCTCTGTTTAGGCATTTTAAGCTTGTTTAGGTCTAAACACTAGATAATTAGCCAAAGATCAGACTAATAGGTTCATACAATCCTAATTATATGTGATTCACTTTAATCACATTATAAATGACCAAATTATAAATTTTTGGAAATTTTGAATGGTTAGAATGATGTATATCACCCAAAACCTAGTTTAGGGTTTTTTAGAGCCTGTGACAACCTAAAACCTCTCTAAATTCCATTGTTGGTAATTTAAATTGTTTCAAGGATTATAATTAGGTTTTTTTGGTCTATCTAGACCTTATTAAACTCTTCATATCCATAATTTACACTATTCAAACAACTATTATACATTTACACACCAAAATCCTATTATCAGTATCAAGAAAAGATTAAATATGGGTCTATGTTCAAGTTTGAAACCTCAAACTTCATTATTTCCCTAGCATAAGACTCTAAAAATGTTAAACATATTCAAATATAATTACTTTAATGTTATATAAGCTTTTGAACTTCAATTTTGATCTTTCCTTTCTAAACTCTAATGTTTAGTTCTTCACACCAATAGATTTTGCAGTAAATAGGGGCTCTCTTTTTTGTATCTGTTACACATCATAAGGTTATCACTATCTCTATTTACGTGAGAGTTAAAAAAACATTGAACAATATCCCAAATGAAAAATATTTCACTATACCATTCACATGCTATTATTGATCTCACAGTCTACGTATAAAAGATTCAACACTCATAACAGGGGTTTGTGTATTCTTTGTATGGACACCTATGGATTTATTAACATTCCCTAAAACTACAACATCAAATATATTTCAATTTACTTAAACAATGTTTATAATTATTATCAAATATCATTTAATCATCTTTCAAGGAAGACAAAAACTATGATTCAATAGAAAAAACACCATAACAAAATATGAGTTGTTAGTCTATAGGTAGGGTTTGTATTCTTTCAAGATATCCTTCTTTAAAAATCACAAACATCAATCTCCAATCATAATTAGAGGAAAATAATCATCTCAATATTCTATTAACATAATATATTCTAAGCAATGACCTTCAACACAAAGGTCTGAATATTCATTCCAAAATAGCAGTGGGGTTTTCAAAACACATCCATACTTATTACCAAACTTTTCCATACATTCTCCATTTAACTATTTGAATAGAATATAAGAACCACCTCCTAAACTAACTCCAAGACTGCTATATATGTGTATAACTATTTTATTTCTACCTTTCTTCCTAGATATTTTCTTGACAAATGGCCTTTTCTTGGTTCACACATAATATGAAGTGTTTAAAACCATGATAAATAGATAAAAGGACATTTTATATACCTCTTACTATGCCAAATCCCCTAGACAAATTTAACACACTTTTTTCACCTTCATTAATGCATAAAGGTCCTTCTATAAGGCTTGAAAGATTTAAAAATTTAAATAATACATTTTGGTGGGAAAATAATAATTCAAATTGTGTGCACCTTTAGACTCCATCTAAGGACCACTAGTGACCTCTAACCCTCATAAGACACCTATAGACCAAGCTAAGAACAAAAATTAATCTAACTTGGGGTCATCATGGGATGCCCTTGCATCGCCTTTGGGATTTTTAAAAGTGCCTTTTGGAACTTTTGATTTGATCCATTTTACTTGAAAAATACCCTTTGAAAAAAATGTTTGGGACACTTTTTAACAAAAAATGACCCTTCAAAAAAAATTTCTTTGGAAATTTTGGCAAAGAAATACCCTTTAGGATTTTTGAATGGACCACTTTGGCTAAAAAATGACCCTTCAAGATTTTTTTTTGGTACGCTTTTTGAGAAAATGATCCTTAAGGCTTTTAGTTTTGAATAAAATATTTGAAACAATTCCAGATACTTAGCTCAAAAGACCTAAAACAAATCTCCTAAAAGAAATAACACTTAGCCCTTTTGATGTGGATAATTTATATAAAAGAAATAAGTCTTTGGAAACTTTTGTATTTGTCTTTTTATTTGGATAAAATGCTTGAGAGAATTCATGCCTTCAAAAACTTTATCTCAGACAAATTGTCTGAAATCATATTCAACACTTAGATAAAAAGGGAGCTCAAAATATTTTGAACTTAGAAAAACAAAACCTTAAAATAAATATTCCAAGTAAGGAATTAACCAAAACAAAGGTTTTATACCTATCTCTTATGAAATATTATAGGTCCTTTCACACTTGTTCATGAAACTACTGCTTGACCTTCAAAGCTCTAGAACTCTGCTCAACTTGTCCATCTAGGCACAAGCTTGGTATGTGGGCCAAAATTGGCCAACATCTTTAGAAAATTATAGGGAATCATGTCTTCTATACTTGAGAACCCAAACCACTTACCTTGTCTAGTCCATTAGCCATAGAGTTGTTAAGGCTATAACCTATTTGGCCTTGCACCTAAATAAACTAAACTAAGTTTTACTCTCAACAAGCAAATGAAGAAAAACATGTAACACATGTAAAAATCACACTTGGAGGAAATAAAACTGAACTAAGAATATACAATGTGCATGTAAGCACTTAGGGAAATAAAATGTGAACTACTCTAATCTACTATATATAACCTAAAATCATAGGCCTTCACCCTCCTGGATCAAAACAAAAACCCCTTAGGTTTTTTGTATTATGTGCCTCCCTATTGTTAATATGTGATGGGTGGAAGCATAGTGGCATCTATTTATTGTGAAGGATGTGTGACCTAATTACTTATGAAGAGAACTAAAGAGGGTTTATTTGACTAGGATCCTTTTTGATGATTGACTACAACATGTTGTACATAAGTCTTTCCCCTAACTAGCTAATGTCGTTGATGTCAAACCAATCCTTCCTAGATCCCTTAGTGCCTGTCTACACTCTTTGCTCAAACTACCTCCTTTGGAGCTCAAGAGGTTTATGCATGATGCTCATATAACTCATGAACTCAGTGGATTATCTTTATGCACCCATTATATCTTCTATGAAATCCCCTATAAGGTACTTAAGATAATTGACCAAAAGTCATTTTACTACTATAGCCTCCCTCTTATCTTTGTGATGCTTATTGGGAGGCTGAGGCTAAATCCTACTTGTGATATCATAGAGGGATGTGAAAATGTATGTAAAGTCATCAAAGAGTCGATATACATAATATGGTACATCAAAAAAATTATCACTTGGCCCCTAAGAAGGTTGACCTAATGGGATGTTTCCTTTTTTCCCCTAACTTATTTAATAAAGGCACAGTCCTTGACTTTGGCTAGGTCATAGCCTACTTGTATAGGGGAATAACATATGAAAATTATTTGGAACAAATCCTACATCTCCTCATCACTTTTAGTGTCTACACATTGATTTCAAGTCGGTTAGGGTGTCCCTCCTAAAACATGCATTCCCTTTGAAGGATTTGCTCATCCCTGAGGTCTTCCTTCAACTGCTCTTCACTCTTCTGCATGAGATACCTCATTACAACTTCATAACCAAATTCATATTCTTCCATATTGAATTAAATATCATCTATCCAAGAGAGTACCTCATCACCTTGCACTAGCACACCAGCCTACTGTGCAACTTGATTTTGTTCATCCTCTTCTTGTAATAGCTCTAAGTTTTTTGATTTAATGGCACAAAGAGGGATACCAATGATGATTTCCTCATTGTAATCACTTTAAGTATCCTCATATTTATTTAAAATATCTTCACTTTCATTCCATAAAACTAGTCCTCCTTTAAAAAGGGGAATGGTGAGAGGGCAAGGGATTTTGACTAGCATAGAAGAAGGGGTTTCTATAAGGTTAAAAATTATGAAGTCAGGATGCCTAGTCCAAGAAGGCTTCCATGGTTGCACTTGAGGATCTTAAGGAAGGATGGGTCCTTAAATTGGCATGGGTGTAGGCTCTCATATAGGATGGGGCCTCTAAATCTTGGTACTTTGAAATCAAGAGGCCTGATTGAAGGCATAAGAGGCTTACCTTGATTGAATATAAGAAAGGAAGGAGTAAAGGTGCTTGCCTATGCTTAAATTTTATGCATCTATGAATAATGGTGTTGCTACTTTACTAAAATTATTGATGAATCTCCTATAGTAACTAACATGTCCGTAAAAACTCCTAACATCTTTATGTTTTTGAGGAATAGGTAGTTTTTTAATGATGCTAATTTTCACAGGGTCAACATTAATTCTTGTAGTAGATACATGGTGGCCTAAGATAATACCTTATGCCATAAGCATGTAACATTTATTATGTCTAAGAGATATATGGTGCTCTTGACAACATTGTATAACTTGTTACAAGTTTTTGAGGCATTCATCAAATGTCTCTCCATAGACAGTGAAGTCATCCATATAGATTTATACACATTCATTGGCCATATCTACAAAGATACTTAGGACAACCCTCTAGAAAGTTGTTAGAGCATTTCATATCCCAAAGGGTAATACAACATAAGCATAATTACCCTAGGGACAAGTAAAGGTGGTATTTTCCTAGTCCACAAGAGAAATTATAATCTAGTTGTAACCACTGAAGCCATCCAAAAAGGCAAAATATTTTTTCCCTACTAGTGTGTCCAACACTTGGTCAATGAAAGGTAGAGGAAAGTGATCCTTCTTGGTTGTTATGTTGAGTTCCTTGTAATCAATGCATACATTCCATTTTATATTTTTCTTTAGTAAAATTATCAAAGGTGACACCCATTCACTATTAGAGATAGGATATATGAATCTAACAATCAAAAGTTTTTGTAATTCCCTTTTGACTATTTCTCAAAGAGCTAGATTCAACCTACATTATGGCTATCTAATTGGTTAGCACTCTTATTTGATGTAAATATGATGTGTGAATATTTTTGGGTTGATTCCTTGCATATCCTCATAATCCCATGCAAAAGTACATTGGTTGGCATCAACATGCTGACTAGGTGCTTTTACTCATTTAACTCCAACTTGCTATTAATAAACAATGTTTTCCCTATAGAGATTTTAATTTTTTATGAGAGTGATTTCATTATTTCCATATTGCTAATGGATCTAGTTTGGTTATAGCTATGAGATATCAGTTGGTGGAATGTTTTTTATATAGATACATTAGAATTATCTAATTCTTAGAAGCTATAAAATGGACACTCAACACATTGCAAGTGGTTGAGATCTGTAGGAGTTTGGTAATTATGCTAAAGAAAATTAGAGATAATGGTATCTTCCTCTTGATCAACCAATGTGCATGCATGATCTATGGTAAATATAAGATTCAAATAAGGCTGATTTACCTCATCTTTTTTAACCCATAATGTAAGCTCTAGTGTAAAAACTAGCTATGCCAGGGGATAAATAACCAACTGCTTAGTGTGGTAGCCATTGGATGTCATCATGTTACCTATTTTATAACTGATGAAGGCATTTGTTGTGGCAAGCCAAGGTCATCCTAAGATATGGGGGTATCCACCCAAATTAGACTTAGGCTGTAACACAATGAAATCTATAGGATACTCCTAAGAATCTATTATGATGACAAGATCTTCAATGATTCCCTTTGGTCTGACTATAGACCTATCAGCCATTTATAGTAGTGTAGATGTGGGATGAATATTATTCAGTTGTAGTTTGTGCATAATTTCAATTGTCATTACATTTATTGTAACCCCCAAGTCAATCAATGTGTTGGATAACTACTAGTCATGGATCTGGATTGTTACTATCAAGTATCTTAGATTTGAATACTTTGTTGGTAGGGTGTTCCCTAGTATGATGTTTGCTAGTTGGCCAATCACATGCATAGTATTAGGATATTTTTTCTTCCTTCTTAATTTTCAAAGACAAAGGTCTCTAACATCTTTGGAATATATGGGTACATCCTTTATGTCCTAAAATAGAGGTATTTTAATGAAAAGGTTCTTAAGTTATCCCATGAAATCAAACTTAGGTTCAATTGTATGCCGTTGAAGGCTAAGACATTTTATAAATGGGGGGATATTTCATCAACAACTTTATTTGTTGGTTCAGATAGTTTTTGAGGTGATGGAGGTGGGTTAGCATGTTCTTTTTGGGGTTTCATCATCTGACTCCCATATTATGGGTGGTCTTAGGGGTGGTACATATTTTCTTGAATGGAGGTGAACTTCATTGATGTTCACCATGTATGTGGGGTACTGAATAGGCTCAGTATTGAATGTGGATTGCACCAGCTTATTTATAGGATTCTGGTATAGGTTGGGTAGGTAGTTGTTTAGGCTTGGGTGTAGCTTATGTATTGGGCATAAGAGTAGGAGGTTGTTGTTGTTATGGGGGAAATCCTCTTAGAGAGCTTCCCCACGGTTGATTAGGTCTCTAGGGCTATTGCCACTTGTTTGTGAAGGATGGGCCTTGGGATGGTTGCCAAGCTTGCATCCAAGATGGGGATACATTTTGTGGAGGCTGCCAAGAGGTGGTGGGGTAGCTTGCTTGAGGTAGCTACTAGCTAGAATTAGGAGGTGGAATGTTCATCTAGGGACTAGTCTAATTGGGAGTAGCATTTGCAAATTATGAATTAAAGAAGGTAGAATTTGTAAAAGGTGGATTTTATCCCATACCTTGATAAGGTGGTCATTGAACCCATGGTTTTATTTATGCAACATATAAAAATTAGTCACTATCTCCTCTTATATCATGTAGCTCTATTGTTTCTAGTTCTTTAGCTGTGATGTGAGCTACTTTATCCCAAACTTCATGACATCTACAATCAGCCTTTTTCTTCTTATAGTCTAGGTAGTAAATGGTCAAGGATTGATCCAAAGCTACTTGCTTTTATCTTGAGTGCAAGTTGTCTAGTTGGGTTTCTAAATGGATAATGATATCCTATTTCATGCCTTATAGTAGGTTACAAACCTCATTTTTTGATAGGCCATTTGTAATTGCCAATGGAAGCTTATTGCCCCTAACTTTGTTTATGGTGGATATAGAATAATTCTTGCTCAACTCTTTGATATATAATAATGGTAGGTGAGAAATATATCCTTCACTCATTAGGTCCAAGGCTTCTAGACAATCTTCTCTGACTCCTTTCAGGAATATGAGTTTTAAAAGTTCTTCTCCAAGTACACTTTGCTTGAATTTTTATACACTGAATATAAACCATTCAACATAGTCCTCCAAGGATTCATCCCCCTTATGAGTCATCCTAAAAATGTCATTTCTTCTATAACTTCTTCCTCTTCCATATTCTTGATACTTGGCCAATTTTTTTCATGTCCTTCCAAGTGTGGACTAAATTACTACCTAGTCCCATAAACCAACAAAGTGTTGAGTCTTTAAGAGTAGCTGGAAAAAGTTTCAAATTTTTGTGCATCCTACTTGTATTCATAGATTCTATAGAGGATATCACTTTTGAACAAGATTGTATCTGGGTCTTTTTATAATGTACCTCTAAAATTAGGCAAGGATGAGGGTAGAATGTTTTTTATTTGTGTTACACCTGTTACATTTGGAACAGGAAATTTAAAAGTAACTATGTATGGAGTCCCATTATCATCCACAAAGTCTCCTTCTCTACTCATGATGGTTCTTCTTGTGATATGGATACCAAAGGTACTTATGATCTCATCCTCAAACTCTATGTCAATCCCTTGGTCAACATGATAATAAACATTTATTTACTGATCCTTAGTCTTTTTACTAGATATAAGGTCTAAAGATTCTCTTGAGATTCCTTTGATTTGATCAAGAAATCCTTGTTAAAATGTTATAAATATATTACTCTCCAAAGTGTCAGGTTCATGTAATTCCTCTCCTTCATTTAATTTTATCATCTCAACTAATGCTTCTTCTACTTTTGTTTCCTTTCTTAGAGCCAATAATGCTTATTCTGCAAGCTACCTCCTTTAGTTTATAGTGTTATCTTCTTCAAGAGCCTTTCAATTTATGGTATATTCTTAAATAAGATTCTTAGTTACTATAGGTATTTATGGTTATTTTCCAGTAGAAACTTTTGGCTTATTTGGTAGGAATCTCCCTTGAGAATCTCTTTCTCTTTACATAAATGTTATGCCACTCCTTCAACTATCCGATCCCTTCTTGCACAAAGTTAGTTTTTTTTTCATTTTCATGTGTTCAAGGGGGTTATTTCAGACCATTTTTTTTAAATGTAGAAATAAAGGAATGTTGAGATCAAAACAACATTAATTGAAATTCTAATTCTATAAAGTAATAAAAATTATCTACTATAAGAAAGAAAATTTATTCTAGAAAGTAGAAAATGAAAGTAGGAAAATTTATTCTAGAAAGTAGGAAATGAAAGCAAGAAAATTTATTATAGAAAGTAGGAAATGAAAGTAGGAAAATTTATTCTAGAAAGCAAGAAAATTTAAAATCACACTTTACCAAAAATAAATCATTTTTTTATGAAATAAATTTTAGAAACATGAATTAAGTAAATTATGCACTATGTACTTCTAAAAACTTAGACATTTGGCATAAGACATCATAGTTCCCTCACTTGACTTACCCAACTAGAACTATATGTCCAAAAAATTAGACATCTAGAATAAGACACCATAATGTCCTCACTTGACTTTCTTGGATAGGTATAATAATGCATTAACCAAAGAAATTTAATGATTGATTTTAGAAACAATAATTGACACCCTCCCCAATAATGGTGCCAAAATATTGTGCAAACTAATTGCCTAGTGATTACCAGATTCACCAGTCTGATTAAATATTAATTGTCAACCCAAGGTGCATAATATTTTCAAGAGTGTCAGCACTATATATGCATTACTAATTTAAAAATCAACTTACTTTTTCAATTTTAATATAATGAATTTATGTTGAATTTACCAGACAGATATATTATGAAACTACTATGATAGAATTACAAAACTCTTCCACACTTATGTACCATACATGCATCATACTTATATAATCAAACTTAATAGTAAAATCAACTTACACAACACACTAATAATTAAAGAGGGTCAAGATCTTCATAGTAGCTCATTTTGAGGGGGCCTTTCCTCATTCAGAACTGATCTCCAATCCCTCTCTAAGAGAATTCACAAACTTCTTACAAATTCAACTTTCTCATTACTCAATTATAGATAAAAATGCTATAGTTCAAAAACTTATGCTATTACCTTCTTAAAATTATCTCACTCCTAGTCTGATCTAGGTTCTTCCTTTAAATAAAAAAGGTAGTTTATTGACTCTTAACCAAAAAAACCAAACTAGGAAAAAATACAAATACTTAGAAACTACCCCAGTCAACCTTCAAGTGGTTAGTAACTAGAGTTACTTGTTTTAGGTTTGACTAGGTTATAGACAAGGCATACTATTTTGTTGTTTTATTTCCTTTTGTCTTTTCTCATTATCCTTGTCTTTCCCATCTTTGATAACACATCTAATTTCTCCTTGCATGTAGGGAATCCATACAATAACTATGATTCTTTCCAATCATTCATTTGGTTCTCCAAGATAGCTAGATGTGGCTACAAGATCTCCTTAATAATGACTCAATTTTTCATATTAGTTATAGGCACTCTACAATAATAGGAAAATTGTAGTTGAAACCTTTAGTTGCTAAAAACACTCTACAATAGTTGCAGGCAACCTATAGGTGAAGCCTATAGTTGTTATGGGTATTCTGTAGTGGTTGGAGGTAACCTATAGGTGAATATTACATTTATTATGGGTATTATACAATGGTTTTAGGAAACATATAGGTGAAGCCTACAAATATTGTGGGCACTCTATAGTAGCTATAGGCAACCTGTAGGTGAAGCCTATAGTTACTACGGGCAACTTGTAGTAGCTATGGCTTAGCAAGATTCTAAAACTTTTCATGACCTTTTAAATGCTTTTTAGATAAAGTCACACTAATATAATTCAATCAAGTAAAATCATCAATAATTCATAACATAACACACACACACACACACACACACACTCATAGAGAGATATATCAATGAACATACAAAATCATAACTTCAGTCATTTATTTGCATTAGTGATGGATAGTTATGGGATTTACATAGAAATAGACATATAATAAACATGGATGAGGCTATAAAAGTAAGCAATTGGTGGCCTCATAAATTAATTTTATTGATGTCAAACCAATACTTCTTAAATCCCTCAATGCCTATCTATGCTCTTTGCTCAAACTACCTCCTTTGGATCTCAAGAGGCTTGTGCATGATGCTCAGACAACTCATGAACTTAGTGGATTATCTTTGTGAACCCATTATATCTTCTATGAAATCCCCTATAAGCTACTCAGGATAATGGACCTAAAGCCCATTTATTATTGTAACCTCCCTCTTATCTTTTTGTTACTTATTGGGAGGCTGAGGCCAAAGCTTGTCTGTGATGTCTTTGAGGGATGTGCAAGCATATGTAAAATCATTAAATATTTGATATCAATCATTGAGTATATCAAAAAAATTAGCACTTGGCCCCTAAGAAGGTTGACCTAATGGGATGTTTCCTTCTTACCCCTAGCTTATTTAATAAAGGCATAGTCCTTGACTTTTTCTAGGTTATAGCCTACTTATAGAGGGGTATAACCTATGCACATGATTTAGAAAAAATACTTCATCTCCTCATCACTTGTTAGTCTCTGTACATTACTTTTGAGCTAGTTGGGGTGTCCCTCCTAAAGTGTGCATTCACTTTAAAGGCTTTACTCATCCTTGAGGTCTTCCTCTGATTGCTTTTTTCTCTTCTGCATGAGATACCTCATTACAACTTCATAACTAACTTCATTTTCTTCCATATTGAATGAAATATCATTTATCTAAGAGAGTACCTGATCACCTTGCACTAGCACACTACCCTACTATAGAAGCTGATTTTGTTCATCCTCTTCCTATAGTATCTATAAAATTTCTAATTAATTGGCATAAAGAGGGATACCAATGATGATTTCCTCATTGTACTCACTTGAAGTATCCTCATCTTCATTTATAAGATATTCAATTACCTTCCATACATCTGGTCCTCCTTTCAAAAGGGGAATGGTGGGAGGGCAAGGGATTTTGACTAGCATGAAAGAAGGGGTTTCTATAAGGTTAAGAATCATGAAGTCAAGATGCCTGGACCAAGAAGGCTACCATGGATACACTTGAGGCTCTTAAAGATGGGTCCATGAATTAGCATGGGCATAGTTTCTCATATAGGATGGGGCCTCTAAATCTTGGTACTTTGAAATTGGGAAGCCTGATTGAAGGTGTAGGGGGCTTACCTTACTTAAAGCTAGGAAAGGAAGGAGCAAGGGTGCTTGGCTATTCTTCAATTTTCTACATCTATGAAATTAACCAACATATTTTCTCTTCTTTGGATGTTATTTACCTATCCAAGCATTCTTCAAATTTGCATTGCTCCATCATCTCCTACTTATCATGAGTTTGATGAGAAAACTCTTCTTATTTCCTACCATACTCTTTATCAACTTTGATCTCCCTTAGCTATCTCTAGAAGTCAAGGTGTATATTGTTGATTCTCTTTTGAGGTAGATTAGGAATATAATAATGTTTATCAATAATAAGGTAGCTTGTGCTGGGTTGATTAGGATTATATGTAGGTTATCATAGAAGTTAAACTGGTAAAAGTCACAAGTGTTTGCCTAAGATTGGTATGAGAAATAGGGAGGCAAAAATGTAAGATTTTCATGGAATGGGGAGTAGAAAGACATATCTTTAAGAACTTGGGTTGCTTAAACTATTAGATTGGATATTTAGAGTCACCAAGTGCTCTATAGAGTGTCTTTAACAATTGATAGATAAGGGTAGCACCAATTCCTTATCTTCTCTTTGAACTTGATCCCACCAGATGTGATAGAAAATATTATCATTTGAAATGTGCACTCATGGATACTCTATGGTATGGGGAAGCTTGGTGATGGGGCACTGAGTATGAAAGGCTTTGTGTAGGGTGAAAGAGTATAAGGCACTAGACATGAAATTATTATCACTCAACTACACATGTGAGCATATGTTGTATTATCATAATGATGAGAATGTCCCCAAGGCATAAGACCCTTATTCTCTTTGGGATGAGCCTCTAGAGAGGGTCGAATTCCTTCTATTCTAAATGCATCTAATTTAAGACTAGCACATAGGCCTAAATAGAAGAAAGGTAAACTACTACTAATCTAAACCTAGGATATTTTAAGGAAAAGGGGAAGGAAAATGTAAGAGATGCTAAAATTAAAAGACGATGTGCCTAAAATAGAGTGAGTGCTCCTACTACCATAAACATAGTGAAAACCTTTGAGAATAAGATAATATCACATAGTTTCCACCAAGTAATTCCAAATGCATAAATGTTTTGCATAGAGGCATGGGAACATAGTGAAACACTGAGAGGAATGACAAACATTCCATAAACAACATCAATGTAGACCTGAGTGCACGTAGAACATGACATGTAAGTGATTTTTGAGTTTAATGAGGAGGTGTAAGGGATGAATGACAATGAAAGGGGTAAACATTACCCATAGAAAAAAATCAACAAACATAAATATCACACAAATCATTAGAAGAACAAAAGGAGGTGAACTTAATTCTCATTAATTTGTAAGGTTTAGCGAACACAAGTGCTCATGGAGGTAAAATTTTGGTAGTGTGAGGTTACTGAATAAAATGCCAACCCTTTTTATAATGGAAAGCTATGATTTTATAGAGAACAAGCTTGTTTTATAATTAATTCACAACTTGGGGTAATTGGTATACCTTTTAATTCTTTTATGGTATTTTAGCCATGCCTTCTAAAGTTTGACAAACAAATCAGCCTAAAAATCATAATAGGAACTTTACATGTGAGTGGGGAGGAGGAATATTTCCATGATAAGATCAGAGAGTGGCATGAACTTGCATTGTAATGTCTAGTGGCCACTTATTCATTCAAATATTCTAGCAATACCTCAAGTTCCTATGTATTAATGTCCCATTTATTGAAGGATAAGATTAGCATTCTTATCAATTTGATAGAACCATGGTGGCATCTTATCTTAATGGGCTACTTGTTGAAGATATGTCTCAAGATGCTTCTCCATTAATTACATACATTTGCCTTTGCTTTTAAACCTAGAACTAAGTTAATTATAGATGAAAACCAATTTAAGATTATTGGTTTTTCTATAGTTTATATAGATGGAACTATGTTTTATGCCTGGTACCTTTTACAACAAATTTCCACCCTTTTGGCCTATATTAGGTCTAAAAGACCTCTCTTACCTCTATGGAGCTCTATCGGTAATGATTGGTCCTTATTATTTATCCTAGTTCAATGTGGGTCGAGATCAATCTAAATTACAAGTATTTTCCACCAACTCACATCAATTCATTTTCTTTTCCTAAGTTAAACTGCTCCATTGACCTTAGTAAAAAATGTCCTAGCTTGATCCTTTATTCATTGGTTATCAACAAACTGACTCAATCTCTATTGAACTTGACCCTTGCTCACATTGTCATATCTTCTTGATAGGTTAAATGCATGTCATTAGATCTATTACTCAATATTATGTGTTGTTGACACTTGACACCCACATGTTTGGTCTTTAGATATGCTTGCCAGTCTATCTTGTTCTATGCTTACACCATGTGTCAGCTCTTTAGCTCATTGACTCTTTGACTCTTCTCGTATGTTGTTGATCTACCTTTATATGCTCAGATGCATTCTATTAAATCTACTTGGACCCATTAACCTACCAGTCATCACTCATTATTAGATTTGATCTAGGTTCTTGAGATCTAGACACTTGTCAAGCTTGCATTCAATTGGGTACCCTTTGATGGTTATTTGAAGGTCATTGGATATTTTCTATGAGGACCAAATTTGACATCTATGTGAATGTCCTTGGATTTTAAAATCCAAATAGATACTTACAGGGGTCTAAACTTGACATCTGCATGCCTATCATGGGATATTTGAATCCCAATGACTACTTGTCGTAGCCTAAAATTGATGTTTGCAGAACTATCCTAGACCTACTGGATCAACTTTGTCAAAATAATTTATCTAAAATAATTCATCTACAAGATTTACCTTAGATAATTTTTCCAAAATAAATTGGTCTTTGGGAAGATTGCTTTGGACAATTTATCCAAAAGAAAACAAGTCCTCAAGGAAATTATCATGAAACATTTTCCATAAAAGAATTCATGCCTTAGCCAAATTTTTGAAATAGTTTTTTTGAAATAATTCATGCCCTTGTACCTTTTGTTAAAAATTTTGTCAAGGACACTTTCCCTACATAATTGCCTTTCAGCCTATTTGAAATGGCCCTTTGAGATTTCTAAAAGTGCCTTTCAAAACTTTTGCTTTAGTCCATTTTTCTTGAAAATTACCTTTCAAAAAAGTGTTTGGGACTCTTTGCTATAAAAAGTGACTCTTTAGAAATTTTGATTTGGACATTTTGGAAAATAAATACCCTTCAGTATTTATGAATGGACCACTTTGGCTGAAAAAGACCCTTCAATTTTTTTGTTTAGTACACTTTCTAAGAGAATGATCCTTCAAGATTTTTATTTCAGACAAAATGTCCAAAAAAATTCTTGATACTTAGCCCAAAATACTTGAAACAAATATCTTGAAATAAATAACACTTAGCCCTTTTTTTATGGATAATTTCTCTAAAAGAAATAGGTATTTAAAAACTTTTGTATTTATTTTTTGCTTCAAAAAAAATGTCTAAGAGAATTCATGCCTTCAAAAACTGTCTTGAATAAATTGTCTGAAAGAATATTCAACTCTTAGACAAAAAGGGGACCTAAAAGATTTTGAACTTAGTAAAAAAAAAGCCTTAAAAAAAATATGCCAAGTAAGGACTTATCCAAAATAAAGGTTTTGTACTTAACTCTTTTGAAATCTTGTAGGCCCTTCCAGACTTGTTCATAAAACTGTCGCTTGACCTTCAAATCTTTGTAACTCTACTTAGCTTGTCCATCTGGGTACAAGCTTGGTATGTGGGCCAAAATTGGCCAATAATAAAATTTATATAACACCTACTATCTGTAAGGCAATGGCCAAGCTAAGGCTTCTAATAAAACCATTTTCAATATTCTAAAGAATATTTTCAATGATGTTGGTCGTAATTGGCACTTGCAGCTATTTAGTGACCTCTAGGCATACCATACCACATTTTGTACTCCAATAGGATTTATACCTTATTCACTTGTTTATGGAATTGAAGCCATTATTTCCATTGAGATCAATTTTCCTTCTCTCTAAATTTCATTTTAGCACATCATCAATGATGAAGAGTATAGAGTGGCTCACTTGCCAGAGCTAGAATTTCTTGATGGTAAATGATTAACCACCTTGAATAATATTTAGGATTATCAAAATTGACTCAAAGGCCACTATAACAAGTGAATTAATCATAAAAAAATTATCTTGGTGACTTAGTAATAAAAGTGAATAAAAAAATGTAAATGTTGAATCCAAAAAAAAGGGAAAGTTCCAACCAAACTGGTTAGGGCCCTATGTGGTTGTTTCAAACTATGGTTCTGGAGTATACATGCTCACTAATCTAGAGAGAGATGAAATTTATGAACATATGAACATAATTCACCTCAAAAATTTATATGCTTGATGGATTCATATTATTATTTAAAAAGATCATCTAAGTTATGCCACATTATACCAATGTTTTGTACTATACCCCTTGTTATTCTACCATACCCTTAACCTTTCACCTACTATTTATTTTTACCTAACCTTGCCTATCACATTTATCCTTGGTTCAAATTTATTATACTCTAATAATTTTAAATGGTTTATAACATATTCAATTCTAACATTTGTTTTAGAATTATATATTCAAATGGCAACATATGAAAGCAGTATAGCAGTAGATCTGGTAGTTTCATCTTTTATTTGTTTTTATGCTTGATTAGTGCCACTAATTATAACCACCTTTAAAAAAATTAGTGTTACAATTTATGCTACAAATTATAACTACCTATAATAAAATTAGTACCACTAACCCTTTATTATTATTTCCTAATTATAATCACCTTTGGGAAAATTAGGAACACCACCTTTACCATGCATTACCACATCACCTTGCCATTTTCCTTTTACCTAGAACTTGTTGGTACTTAATTGGATGCCTTTTATGTAGGTGTAACTATAGACTTAAGGTCCTAATATAACTATTTAGGTGGTGTTTGATTCACATTGAGGTAAACTTAGTCACACTTTTACCATGATCTCACCATTTTATGAGTTTGGACCATGTTGTATCTCATAATACTTGATCAAGTTGAGATAAAAAAATACCAAAAACATTTGGAAGCATTTCACCACCTTATGTAGGTAGAACTATAATGAATTTTAGTTCTTAATGGGACTATTTATGTAGCACTTGATTTGCATTGAGGTTAGCTCAATCACCCTTTTGCCATTTTCTCACTATTTTACAAGTAACCTCATCCATACTCTCACCATTTTACAAGTTGGAATATTATATGTCACGTAAGTATTCATTGAGTTTAAATGCTTAGAAAATTACAAAAACATTTATAATAGTTTTAAAAAACCCTAAATATTTGTAAAAGATCTAGAAAATCACAAAAATCACAAAATCATGAAAATTAGCTTATGATTTCCATGTGAGATATAAATCTATCAAATTTTTGGGATGGGTTATCTTCTTTATTTAGTTTATTTCTATAACACCTTGGTCTTTTTCCTCACATTTCTATGAGAACTACATCGGCCCAAGGTTCACATGGACTATGTAGGTATCACCTAGATACATGGGGTATCTTAAGTTAACTTCACTGTACTTTCCTTTTTTTTAACCACTTCTTTGCCTTAAGGATCCTAGGACCCCTAAATATTTCACAAGTAACCACTTTTCATTTAGTTTCCCCATCCTTCTTATTCTTAAGCCATATGCCCTTATCAATTTGAGAGTCAATATTTTGAGCATTTAATATTTGACTTTGATACACTAATGATCATTCAACTTCATCTTACGCTCTTGCCATTTTATGAGTATTATCATATGATGCCTTTTTTATTTTTTAATTATTCTCATCTTAATCTCTTGTTTTTTTGTGAGCTCATTCTCATTCCAAGCCTTAGATGTAGTAGAAACTATGAACTATAATTCAATTCATTTTTGGATACTCGTCTCTTGTCTTTAGTGTGGTTTTAGCCTAAACCATACTCTGTTGTGATTTCATGATTTGTTTGTGTTGGAATTTTCATTATTATGGAGTTTCATCCCCTCTTTTCTCATGCACTTACCATTTTGTGAGACTATTCTTATTTTCCTCTACACATCTATCATGTTTTCTTATCATCCATTTTCCTCTATCCCATATCCTAAGAGAACTACATTTGTCCTGAAATTCACATTAGATCTTGTATCCATGGAAATATGTAGACATAATCCACTTGCCTAGTGCATCTAGAGTTAGCTCATCTACCCTTTCCTTTTCTTCTATTCTACCCCATGTTGTTTGTCATATCATTTTGTTGTTGTCTCCTATGATCTAGGGGTAAGTTTTATCTATCATTTTTATGTTATTGTTTCCCTATAGGCTAGGGGAAACCTTGTGATAATTGTTCTTGTGTTGTGCTACTTGAATCATTTTTACCTAGCTTAGGGTTCACTATGTCACCAAGAGCAACACCTTTATTACACATACAAAAACAATTTGTTTTTTGTTTACACTAACATTGTAATTAACCATTGTTTGTGTCTTGTCTTTTGTTTATTTTTTTGTATTTACAATATTTTTCTTATTGTATTTTTATTTGCTTTGGAATATTTAGTTATTTTAATTATTTTTTTCACTTTTTTTTGTTGTATTATTATTTTTTGTGTTTTTATTATTTTTTTATTATGTCTTTCTTAGTGTTTTATTGTGTTTTTATTTATTTTCTCCTTTTGTTTGTTTCTTTATTGTTTGATTCTTCATTTCTATAATATTATTAAATTTTTTTAATACTTAATTCCTAATTACTCCTATCATGTACTTTGGTTTTGAACTTTTGTATTTTGTCTTACACTTGATTTACTTGTTATATTTACACTCGAGATTTGATTATTCATATCTTATTCCTAGTTCTTTTATCATTACATTTAAATTAAATATTCCATGATTATGATATGAATTATTATTTTAGTTATTCATAACTATCATGCATAATGGAAAAATATAAATCAAAACCATGTTCACGTAGTTTTATAGCATTGGAAGCATCTTTCTAATGGTCACAAATTAGATAAAACCCCTCACACATGCCTCAATTCATGAGTAATTAACAAGTGACATAAATGATTTATTATACGTTTATATAGATGAGCATCTATGCATAAGCATCCATATGAGTCATACAACATACTAAGATGATAATTTTCAAATAACACCTCCTAACTTTAACCCAACCTTTTTGGGCTTCCCTCTGAAACCTATTTCATAACATGATTTCTTAGCCTATCTCTCATGTTTGTTCAAAATGCATCTTCAAACACATATTTAAGCTATAATTATGTTGTTATCCTTTACTAGAATTATCCTTTTGGGTCTCCCTCTGAGACCCATTTCAAAACATGATTTCTTAGCCTATCTCTCATGTTTATTTGAGCATGCATCTTCAAACTCACATTTAGTCTATAAATGTGTTGTTATCCTTTACCAACATGATCATTTTGGCCTCCCTCTAAGACCCATTTCACAAAAATATTTCTTAGCCTATCTCTCATGTTTGTTTGAACATGCATATTTGAACTTACATTTAGGCTATAAATGTGTTGTTATCCTTTTCCAATACCATTTTTTTGGGCTTCCCTTTAAGATCCATTTCACAACATGATTTTATTAGCCTATATTCTAGTTTTTTTGAATGTGTATCTTCAAACTCACATTTAGGCTAAAATGGTTGTTATAATTTTCCAATGTATGTGTTCTTGATTATAATCACCTTTGGGTAAATTAGTGTATTCCATTTCCATTCCTATTTATAACTGCCTTTGGGTAAATTAGTGTTTATTATTTTTCTTTTCCTAATTATAACCACCTTTAAGAAAATTAGTGTTTTTTTGTTACTAATTATAACTACCTTTGAGAAAATTAGTATCCATCCCACTACCCTACTAGGGCATCCATTAGTGCCACTGCTTATAACCACCTTTGGGCAAACTAGCATCACACTGTTCATTACTGATTATAACTATCTTTGGGAAAATTAGTGACTCTACTTCTATTACTATTTGTAACCACATTTTTGTAATTCAATAATCCCACCCCCATTACCATTTAAATAATGTCATTTTCTTCATTTTTATGGAATGCTCGTTGCTTCTATTTTTGTCACCCATTCCCTCCAAGGGGCATCAGGGGCTTATTAACCCCTCTTTGGTGAATTAACCATTCATATTAATGACCTTTTCATTCTTTGAAAATGCATTACTATGATTTTGTCTTGAAATGCCTTCTCAAATAGGGGTAAACTATAGACATCTAATTTTGGCCCCCTCCATGCCTAAATCAACATTTAATTCAATTTATAGTAAATGAAATATTTAAATCCTAGAAATCACTAAAAATGTTCAAATTCATCTACATAAGGTATTTAATTTCCCAAAAACATGATGAGGCTAGATTAAATGTTGTATTACCCCATATGCATCACTAACTTGGTTCGGTTATAACCCTAGTTAAATTACAATCTAGAAATTGGCATTTTGGGTATGTTAATCTATTAATTCATGACATTAAAATCAGTTTTCAAAATATAAAAATCACTAATCAAGAATAATTATATTAAAAATCTTAATTAACTTGTCGAAACATAAAATACAAATCAAATTAGTGAATTTCATTGAATAAAAAGAAATTTGTGCCAAAAATGAAGTCAAATAGTCAAATGAAATAATAAAGTAATTTTTATCTCATAAATATTCAAAAATATGACTCACATCTCATAAATATATAAAGTGAGTTGTCATGCCTCACAAATATCGAAAATAGAGGTATCAATATTTTATGAGTGCCTTTAACCCTCCTAGAGTTAGACTAACCTAACCAAGGATAATTTTTACTCAACCCAAGTTAGAATTTAACCTAACATACCCATGGTTAGAGTTATTTCTATAAGATATAAATACATGTGCCCAACCATTGATCCTTAATATTTTTTGTGTAAGGTTATTCTATAAGAATACCTTCTTGAAGTCTTTAAGATTATATTTATTATGCCAAAATTGTGCTAAACTTCAACACCAAGCCACAAGTGACATTGGAGAAATTCTACCTCTATAGATGAGCATTGATAAGAGACTACAATGATCATAAGTTGATCACAAACATTATTATTCCAAAAATCATGCATCGTGTGTGACAAGGGAGGTAAGAATTTGTGTTGTCTTCATCTTTTTTTTGTACCTTTATTTATTTTTTTATGCTCCCCATTAGTGTTTAGGCAAGAGGGTTTAGTCTTAGTGCATTATTATTTTTATGTTTTCTTATTTTGAACTAAAAAGAGAGTAATCTACATGTTTTTTGTCTCTTCAAACTCCTAAGCTATAAAAGTGAGGAATAAACCCATCATCCTCATGATGTGGGATAAACATATCCAATGAAATAACATCTAAGTAAGCTAAAGAGTAGAAAAGTAATATCTTACACCAATAGTTGGATCAACCATGAAATAATGTTTCAAAAAAAATTCATTGATTAGAAAGGTGAGGTCATTACCTTTGAGGTCTTTCAACTAGAAGACATTATTACCTAGGATATTTGATATATGATATGGCTTAATCCACAAATGAGTGAACTTATCATGCTCTCATTTTTTACCATTTACTTTATCCCATAGAATCACTAGATATTAAATCTTGAAGGCTTTGATCTTGAATCTCTTATCAAACCATATTTTGATAATATCTTGATGTTTACTAAAGTTGTGTGGTGCTTTAGTTCTTGCATCTTCCATTTAGACTATATCAAGTAGTCTAGGCTGTATTATTTCATCTTCTCCCATGTACTCTTGAATAAATTCATACATTTAGATTTTGAGAGTAATGGGGAAGACTAGCTATCTCCCATACACTATAAAAAATAATGAAGCCTTGAGAGCTTGTTTTTGTCTAGTTCAGTCTATCCATAGTGCATACTTTAATAAGAGATTTCATTCTCTTAGGTTGTCTTGGGTTGATTTATTGATGGCATCCATAATATTCTTATTGGTAGATTAAACCACTCTATTCCCTTAAGGGTAGTATTTATAAGATAAATTAATGGTGATTTGATTTTTGGAATCCCAATCAATAAATTTAGTAAAGTAGATAGATATACCATTATCACAAACCAAAGATATTAGGGTATCAAACATGGTCAGTATGTTATCTTCTAGAAATTTTATGACATCTAGTGTTTTGGAATTATTTGTTTCCATAACATATGTCCATCTAGTAAAATAGTCAACAATTATTAGGACAAATTTATGCCCTACTAAAATGTCTGGGTTAATTATCATAAAAAAGTCTAGGCCCCATTGGGAAAAGGGGTATCCCTCAATGACTAGATATAAGGCATGGAAGAATTCACTTCCATTTTTATAAATACTTAGCACTCATGATAGGTCCTAACATGGTTATGTGTATCTTTCACTATCATGGGCTAGTAGTATCCCATCCTCAGAATTTTTTGAGTTGTTGTGTTGGCTAAGGGATGTCCACTACCAATCTTCTAATGTAGATTATCTAGGATGTCCATAGCTTCTTGTCTTAAAACACACCATAAGTAGATTCCCTTATAGTTATTTATATATATGATTCCCTTATTCATCATATAATTAGATGATTTTATCTTTATGGCTCATATATGTTCTTTATTTAGCTCATGGAGACATGTATCCAAGAGAAAATAATGGAAAATTTGAGTGTACCACTCACCACTATTTATTTAAGTCTCATTAATTTTTTAATATTGATACATGAATTAGTCTTGGTTATTAGCTAGATGAATCTTTGGCTTCTCACCATCTTGGCTGGTTGATTTTGAGATCAAACTCCTAAAGTTTGGCCATCCACTTTCCTTTTATCTCAACCAACTCATTTTGGCTAAGTGCAAGCTTAACATCTGGATCTAGAATAATGATGAATGTCTTGTTCCTTAGAATATAATGCCTAATTTTTTTCATAACTTTGATCTAATCATATATCTATTTATCTATAATAAAGTATTTAAACTTTAAATCATTTAGATTAGTGCTCATGAAGACAATGGGATGTTCATTTTCATTCACATTTTGTGTAAGTACAATAACTACAAAATGTTCTAATGCAAATGAATAAAGTTATAAAACTTTATTGAACTCTAGGCTAATTATAATTAGATCTCGAATAATGGCCATCTTGATGTATCTAAAATATCTCTTAGCCTATATTGTCCACTCTATCTTAGCATCTTGTTTTGGCATAACATTTAATGGATTAACCATCTCTACAAAACCAAAAATGAATTTCTTTACAAATTTGATCTTACCAAAGAAAGACTTAAATTATTTCTTGTTGTTGGAGGGTGTTAGCTTGGATATGACTTGAATTCATTTTGGATAAATTAAGATCTCATCCTTAGTGATGCTGTGGTCCAATAAATTCCCTTCAGTAACTCTAGATATGTTCTTCTTTGGATTAATAGAGACTCCATACCTTTGACATCTATCAAATCCTGTTTGCAAATGACTTACATGATCAACTCTATATTTTGAATATAATATCAAGTCATCCATGTATATGATAATGCATTTGGTAATAAGTACCTAAAATTTGAAGTTCACCACTCTTTATAAGGTTACTCCTACATTAATTAAGCCAAAAAGAATCTTTTTATATGTAAATGTTTCCCACTTAGTAGTAAATGTAGTCTTCATTCTATCTTGTGCTTCTAATATCACTTGGTTATATCCTAAGAATCCATTCAGAAAGTACATCATCTCAAATCCTTTGACCATATAAATTACCTCATCTAGGGAGGGAAAAGGATAGTTATCCTTTTATTATGCTTGATTTAGGTTCCTAAAGTGAACATAGAGTTTGATCTCTCTACTCTTCTTCCTGACTAGTACCAGGTTGGCTACCTAAGTAGAATGTCTAATTAGAATGACAATCTTGACATCTATTATTTTATGTACCTTTTTATAGATGGGAGGTTATTCTATTGGATTAATTTTCCTTTGTCTCTATCTAAAAGGCTTATGTTTTAGGTTCAATGGAATGGTATGGGTGATGACTATCAAGTTTAAAATTTTTGAGTCTTCATATTTCCAAGTTCTCACATCCTTGTATTCTACAAGTAGACTCTTCAATTTTTGTTTCTCTTTCATTATATATCAAATCAAAGTACATATATTGAGGATGTTGGTTAGTTCCTAGTTTATCTTTTATGAAATTAGACTCAGCTACTTTAGATAGCTTTTATTTTTAAGCTTGTGGATATACATCAAAATATTGTTCTAGGGAAACCATTCATAAAGATTTGGGTTTCCTTTAGTTATAGGATACCATCCTCTCCTAGTCTTCAATATGCATGGGATCCATATATTTATCATCTATTAGAAAAGATTTGAAGGTTCCAAAATTTCTCATGAATTAGACAATTTGTTAATCATCCTCAAACACCTAGAATTTTTCCACATTATCTAGAATAGAGGGGCAAATAACTAGCTCCATAGATAATTTTTTGTATTTTAGATTCCTATAGTGAGGATATATTAGTAGTTAAACCTGATATAAAATATACCATTTTATTTTATTCTCTTAGGATGGATTTGATGTTGAATCCTTCAAAGGAATCAATCAAGTCCCATGCTTGATGTTTGTACTTTTTTATGTACAAGAACTTACATTAATACTTCTTTCTAATCTAGTTAACAATCAACTCATAATCACCAAAGATTTGTATCTTCCTAACGTTATGATTTAGTGTGAATTATAGACCAAAGATATTATCTTAATACTCAGATCTATTATTGATGCAAGGTAATTTTAACCTATAGGTAGACAAGTACCATTTACCATCTAGGTCTATTAGGGTTACACCAACACCAGAACCTTTATTTTGATCTAGCTCTATCAAAATAGAGAGTCCATAACTGAGAAAGACCTTCAAATTATTTTTCATGAAGATCCTACTTGGTAGTGAATGTGTAGTGAGAGTGTATACTCATGCATGTGGAGATATGAAATCAACCCTCTCATTCTTGGAATTGTACTTGATAATCAAGTACTTAATATTTGGTTTTTTATCCATCCAAATTTGATTGGATACTCCTTTCTAGGGCAACCACATGTGTTAAATATTGTTGGCCATGTATCCATTTAGTGTTTTGAACTAATATTGGCTCAACAATAAGACATAAGTTTATGGGATATCCATAACCAAAATGTGTATATATTATTGTACATGTAGTTATGATTCCAACTAGATGTGTACATTTGTTATCTCTCTAATGTAGAGTACATAAGACTTGCCTAAATGTAGGATGAATTTTTTGAATTATCTAGGGTCAAACCCAACTTATTTAACATAAATATCAGCATCACATTGGGAGAGTCACTTGAATTAACCAAATAGTTATGCATATTCTTTTTTAACATTCAAATAATTAGCAAAAATGGTATTACTTCATGTTTGTCTATAAATACCATCATGTTTTCATGCACAACTTTGGATTTGTTAGATGTAAAGGATATTTTAGTTATAACCTCAAGAAATAAATCCCTCTATTTAATGATTTAAGCTAGTTCATGTAGGGTGATATTAGCCTTGATCTTATTCATGTCCTCAACAATGTTTTACTTAGCTCTACTTTTCAATTCTATGCTCTAGAATTGCTCATCCCTCTTGGGGAATGTGGATTATTATTGTCACTAGCATCTAGAGGAGAAATAACATTATTTTTTGGAGGCATTGAAATAGTAATAAGCTAATTTATCCTTGAATTTTAATTGTTCCTTTGAAACTACTAGAATGTATGGATCTTATCTTTATTATCCTCTAGTTCATTATCATCCTTTACATAGAGTGGGAGATCATAGGTCTCAAAGACCATTATTGTACCATAATATCCTAGATAAATAGAGGAAGATGGTTTTGATTGATTGACAAAAACTTTATACCTATTTATCTCCTTCTCAAATATCTCAAAATTAGTGAAAAACTCTATGCAGTTCAGCTCATCGTGTTGTGTTGTGTTATGAACCTTGCACTAGTTAAGAAGGGTTGTTTTCATGATATTTATTATTGGTATCTATTAGGTGGCTACTAATTTAGATTATTTTCAAACCTATTGGAAGGCCTATTGTACCTATGAAATACAAATATCTAATTAGTATTATGTCCTTCAATGTTACTCATGCATTTTTACATGTTCAAAAACTTATTGCTTAATTTCTACACCATCATATGAATAGATTCCAATTCTATTTTTATGGAATTAGAATTAGTACCCTATGTAACATTAGTATTTATTAGTATCAGGGTCTAGTTTTGGGTTTTTTGGTTAGGCACAAAAGTCTTTAGTAAGCTAATATGTTGATTAAGATTAGGTTAAAGGCACATAGGAGTACAACTGGTTCTAGTTTTGGGACACAATATTTTGATTTACATTTAGGATTGGGATGAAATCTAAATAATAGGACCAAAACTAAGTGGGGCCAAAAATTACATCTAGGGGTTCAATTGTTTGTCCATGTTGATAGGTTCAACATAAGCCAAATGTAGCATATTAACATTGACAACTCTACATAAAATAATAATGGTCCTAGGGTCTAGGGTGTTTTTATACTTTTTGAGTGCCAAAGTCTCAGTAAGTTTGTCTATAGTTTCCAACTAGATATACATATTTGCAAACCTATCATTAAAGGCTCAATTTGGCTCATTTGGTCCTCTTATCATGCTTTCAAAGTGTTGGTAAACAACACTTACACTAGTGACTTAGCCAAACTATGCTAAGAAGGTGTTTTGAAATTGACCCCAAGATGTAAGTAAACCTTCCAAGATATTGATAAACTAGTCATAAGAAACATATTATAGTGTGAAGGGAAAAAGTATGCATGCACATCTAGAAGGGGGATTATGATTAACATACAAAAGGTATTCAAACTAGTAATGACATAATAATAATGATTGTATTAAAATAAAAAATCATGCATAAGTAGAAAACTAAGATACTAGAACGACAACACTTATTACACAATCCACAAGTTTGGAAAAGAATCAAGATTTGCACACCAAGACCAATTGTAAAACTTTACTCAAAATTTGTTATTAATTTTAATTTCCAAAATTCTTCTCCCTTTGAAACTGGAAATATATAAGTATATATAAGCTTGGGATGGTGAAGGCCTCATATCTCATGTGAATTCTAAAAATACATGTTCAGATATAGAATCATGTATCAATCCTCGTGTACATTGTAAAGCATACATGTATAATGATGATAGACTAAAATAAAGTTTTTTGATTAAATAAAAATATATACATGAAAAGTAAATTAAGAACTAATGTTTCAACCTAGTCAAACATGTAAATACATATGTATAATTATAGGGGTACTGATGTGGCATCACCAAAAGAAGAAAACTATAGGATAACAATTGTAGAAGTTGAAGTAGATAAAACTATCATTATAAATGTAGTTACAACTAGAATTGACACTAACACTATAGATATGCCCAAAGTTACCACCAATGTAGTTGAATCAGTGGAAATTAGAAGTGGTACACATACAATCCCAGTCTGTGTTTTCACTAGTATGTATTCTGGATCTTGGGTACTTTGAAGTGGAGAAAGTGCTACCCCTACTACTGAAGTTGATTGTCTAGCTAATTTCATCTATATATAATCCATGGGTGGCCCAGAAGTTAATGTCAATGATCTCAAAATCAATAAAAGGCTTCTTGAATAACTATGGGAGCTTTTCCATCAACTTATTATTCTTACCTAATGTATATTTCAACTTCACATTGAGTGTCATAGTTGTTATAATTTTATCTCTCATAAAATTCAATAGCTAGATAATCTTGTCATTGGTCTTGTAAACTATTCCCTCAATCTCAATTTGAAAATTTTCAACTGATGCTCATAGGAGATTATTAAAAATGGGATTTGGCATTTATTTCCCCAAGGGAGTGTTTACTTGAGTGATTCTCATATCAATCAAAATATAGATTGCCTCTCTTTGTTGATTTGAAAATTACTGTGTTAGAGATTGCATCTCTTGATGCCATTCAAACAAGTTATCTCTCTTAGCAATAGCAAAATTTCGGGCCCATGCAACCTCAAATGTTTTTATTAAATTTAAATGAGCATAAGCCTTTTTCTGATTTGTTCGTTTAGAAAGTGAGTTTTGACATCAATGTCATTTATTTTATTGAATAAATGAATTATATGTCCCCACTTAGCTTGGGACATAGTCTTAACAAACCTTATTAAATTAATGGTGTCATATAGCTTTTGATCTACCCCTATAGTTTATCTACAATTGACTTAAGACCCTAAATGGTGTTCTTTTCTTATGGCCTCTGAATAGGTTGATCATAAATTTTGAACATTTTTTTATCACCCCTCCAAAAGCATCCACAAAATTGTAAAGATATGAGGGATTTGACTTCCTTATATATGTCAAAGAGAATATGTCTTCTCTTTTTTATAACTCAACCTATTGTCCTTCTATACACACTGTCTTTCTTTTGACCTTTCTAGAGGTATTCCTTTATCTATCAAAATGAAATTTTATTTTTGGTTGTTCAGTAATAACTAGGTCCTACCTTTCTTCTTATTTTTATTAGAAATAATTGAACCATGAAGGAATGTTTAATGCAACCTGTTTTTATGTTGGATCTACTTGTTCTATAGGAATAGATGAAGGTGATTTCCTATAAGGAAGCATGATAGTTTTAGAAAATGTACTAGTTATGGGGAAAGAAGGAATAAATTTCCTCCATCAAGTGACTTGATTTTAGGATGGTGTATCAATTATGTATTTAGTATTCCCTTTATCTCTATGCACTAAGATTGTAGGAGAGTATGTTTGTGTAGCTTTGCCAATGGGTATTCCCAATTACGTATAAAACCTAGGAAGGGTGGTTTATGTAAAAAAAATGGAAGTAGACATCAAGATTTCAAAATATACCCTCTTTAATGACTTAGGAGACTAAGGATTGGTTCTACTAAAGAATAAATAGGTTTTTGGGGTGTTAAGTAAATTTTACAATTAATCTATCATATATGTATATACAACCCTTGTAGTAGTAGTAGTAGTAGTAGTAGTAGTAGTAGTAGTAGTAGTAGTAGTAGTAGTAGTAGTAGTAGTAGTAGTAGTAGTAGTAGTAGTAGTAGTAGTAGTAGTAGTAGTAGTAGTAGTAGTAGCAGCAGTAGCAACAACAGCAACAACAATAGTAGTAGTAGTAGTAGTAGTAGTAGTAGTAGTAGTAGTAGTGCCCATGATAGAAAATTGGGGTATAGTAGACAAAATTGGCATTGTAACTACTTAAGGCTTATTCATTTGTCTCAAAGAATGTAAATAATGAATAACACTTATAATACCAATTTTAGTAGTAGAATTGATGAAGTTTTCATAGGATGGGAAATGGGTGAACTTACAACTTGAGAAGAGATAGTCAATGCACTAGTTGTTATATTTATCATTGTAGTTACCTGAGGTGGAAAGATTAGAGGTGTAGTTAATAATATATATGTAGATGATATTATGTGATTATATAACACCTCAATCTTATACACTTTGAAAAATTAGACCTTGGGTATTGCTCTCAGTTATTTACCTTTCTTATTTCCACATTTCTCACATCTACTCTATCTTTATGCCCTTTTTCCTATATCTCTTAGTCAACATAGTCTTATATTGATGATCCAAGTCTTCTATCTTGACAAAAATGCTTAAAATATACTTATCCTCCATATCTACAAGTTATGAACCTAAACCTACTCGCTTGCTCCCTTGACACTAATTTCTAAGACAGAGAGTAGCATCGATGTTATTGTCATGTCCTGATGTAAGTGTCCAAAGCCTTAAAATCATCCAATTTTCAAATAAAATTTATCCTAATGGTCAGACTAAGTGCTTTAATGTGAGTTATTACTCTAAAGGGATTGATATAAATATAATATCAACCCTCATTCATTCCTCACCTATGAATACCTAAAAAAGATAAAAGAGACCAAGGCAACTTATCAAAAGCACTCTATCAAGCATGTAATTGATAAAAACTTCCTTATATACATATTATTCATATGTAAAACACATCTATTTGTATGAAATACTAAATGATAATTCCAAGAGCCTGATTTATCAAATTACAAGCTCAGGTCACTGGTGTACTTACTTTGCACATATTGTATGATTCACACATAATCTAAAACATAGGGGAGAAATACATGATTTTGAGGCCCTTTTTTGGAGTATTGGCTATGTAGGTAGTGTCCTTTGATAGTGGGTTCATTAGGGTCAGCTCAACACTATGTACCACTAACCCATTTTTTTGCCAAGGTCACATTGAAGATGTAAAGATAAGGTTTTACCATTTCAAAAGGAGAAACTATCCATAGCCTAGATATGAATGTAATTCAAAGTAAAACACATATCATCCAAGTGGTTTCATCATGTTTTAGTAGATATTTCATACAGAACACTAGTTTAGAATATAGACAATAGCATCGACAAAATAATCCCATGCTGATATTAATGTATACAGAGTCAGAGGTGCCAAATATAGAATCTGATAATTGTTTTGAAATCTCTTTCCTACTTGATTTTAACTTATTATAGATCTAAAACTACATCAACATTAGAACAAGATAAGTACTTCACTTCTTTATCATTTATATATTTAACATAGTTATACTTTCTATATTTAGGCTATCTCAACATAATAAATTTAGTGTATGCTTATATCTGAGTTTAATATCTAATTTAATCTATTATATATCTAATTATCACCCTTGTGCCATTTAATTTCTATATACCCCTTTAATAATCTAGATAACCCAAATCTAGATCCATTTTAGGGTTAAAAAGTATCTTGCATTGAAGTCTATCATTTTGACTTTGCACCTCTTTCTATTGGTGTGAACAAGTTATTTCCTATGTAGTTCTAACATCAATTGTGAATAGGGTTATCTCCCTAAATTGGTTCCACTAGTTGATTACATTCACACCTTATTTAGTTAAGCTTGCTTAGGTATTTTATATATTTGTCTCACCTCACAAGATCATAACACTTGACACAGTCTTGTGTAGGGTTGGTGAGAGGTTTGTCACACCTCAAAAGATCATGACACTTGTCACAATCCTATGCAGGGTTGGTGAGAGGTATTTAGTATAAATACCCCTTATGTAAGCTTGTTTTTTAACACTAATTGAATGAATGATTCATGTATTTCCTTGAGTTCAGTATTCATTATCATTCCCTAATCTAAGTGCTTCCCTAGGTCTATTAGATTCTTTCCCAAATCTTGCATGCTACTAGAGCGGGTTAAGGTACTTAGGGTAGCCTTGTATGGATTATAACCTATGAATTTCTCTTTGTCTATATGCTCTTATCTTACATCCATAAGGGTGGTCTTAAGAATAAAAAATAGGTGAGAAGAATAATTAGATTCTGGGGGGAGCTTCCTTTTGAGTGTTTCAATTTTAAGTCCTTTTTTAACATTTAGAAGCATGTTAGAGCTCACTTTTATGTCCAAACATCTTGGATCACTCCCAGTTTTTTTTAGTTGAGCATTGAAGGATCCATCATTGGGTGATTTTTGCAGCAGTTCTGCATGCATCTAATGGATTGAAGGAGTGATAGTTGAAGGTTTTCTCTCAAATACATTTTTTTCACCTTCAAATTGTAATTTAAAAAAAAAAATCCTCCTCCAAATATATTTCTCATATTCTAATTTTTTCCATTTTTCTGGATTATTGTAATTTTAATTTTTTAGTTTTTTTGACAAAAAAACATAAATTACTGTCAAAAAAATATCTATTTTGATATTCTCAAAAAAAAGCCAAATTTTTTGATATTAAAAAAAATAATTAAAAAAAACTTTTTTTGAAAATATATTATATCAAAAAATTTAAACAAAAAATTATTATTAAAAAAAAAAAAAAAATTTGATATAAAAAAAACAAAAACAAATCCAATTCATATTTGGGTTTGGTGGGCAAATAAAAAAAACACATTTTTGATTCTTGAGTTGTTAGTCACATCTGGCTAGAGTCCAATTTGACCACCTTTCTATTTTTTCCACATGAAAAATGCAGCTTTTTGAAAATTTGGTCAAGTCTGGCAACCTCCGCTAAATTTGGCAGGTTTCATTAAATTTGGCAAATTTTTCTAAATCTATTGACATTCTCTGAATCTAGTCAATCACGAATTTTGGTGGTAGTTCTACTAAATTTGGTGGATTTCTAAAATTAGAAACAATTTCCTAAATTTGGTGACATTGTGGAAATACCCCCTCTCCATTGACATTATTGAAATTGTAGTTCAACTTCAAACAACCATATCTTGATCACAAGACCTCCATTTTATAGGCATTTTTTTATTTTGGCTATTTTCTTGCCCTCTACATGGTGGTGTAGATAGTTTATGAATTTGATTAGTGGTTTTGCAGTAGTTGGTACTTTTTCACAAACTTTATAGGCATGTCATCCATTTTGGACTTTTAGGGATTTTGTTTGGGCTCATCCAAAACCCATTTTGAGTGATTTTTTTTTAAAAGTGCAAGTTTTTTCATGTACTTTGTAGATGTGGTATTATTTTATATCATTGTCTTATAAAATTGTCACTTATTCATTCTTGCCTTCTTGTGGTAAATTGTACACCAATTGTAAACCACCACTTAGCCATTATTACAAGTGGACTTTATAACTGCACTAATTATAAAGTGCCAAAACTCTCTTTGCTTAGGGGGGCTTCTTGATTAAGTAATTTTAGGGGGGTAATCTTGTGGTGATCATTTCTTTGCTGACTCTAATCATGGATCTAAATCATTGGAAACACAAATGTGAGTTTTATGGAAGTAAACGACATACTTGTGATGATTTCATTAATAAAAAACTTGATGATCTCTAAGAATTCATTCAAGTTCATGAAATGAGGCAAATCTATATTGCCAATAACATTAGTTTGCTAGAATCTCATGGACCTGTCCTAGAAAAGATTCAATCACTATTTGTTAAACTTCACTCAAGCATTTATCTTGATCACATTGATCAAAATTTTATGCTAACAGATTCTATAGATATTCATGAGTTGATAGTTTCAACTCACTCATCCTTGACACCTTCTATAGACACACTTGTTTCTCCTCTATTTAGTTCTCTCACCAATGATGAGAACCATATATCCATGGTTCTTAAAATTGAATCATGCATTACTCATGATCACATCAATTAGAGTTTGTCACCCATTAACATCGATCTGGAGACATTTCAATAGTTTTTGGAGGCATCACCCACTCCTTCCTCTTTCATTTTTAGTACTTCACTGCAATAGGACATTTTTGATCTTTCAGATATAGTTCTTTGGGATGACTACTTGCTAGATATTACATATTTGTTTTGTAAGTCCCATCTTTTAGACTTGGAGGACACCATTGAGGATATTCATTTCCTCTTTCATGATATTTTCTCAGAAGATTATTATTTTTAGATGATTTGGGGGCACATTCAGACCCTCTTATTCTTTCCTTGCCTATATTTTCTTCTATAGAGACCTTTATGCATCTATTCATGAGTTGACAGTCTCAACTCAATCTTCATTGACACCTTCTATAGCAATACTAGATTCTTTTTGGTTCAGTTGTCTTGCCCATGATGAGCACCATACATCTATGGTTATTGTCCATGAATCTTCTATGGTAATTGATCCATCACATCACTATTTGTCATAATTTATCACTAAATTTGATATCATTGCACATCATTTGGATGAGACATCTTTGTATAAGGCAGTCTCATGTTTAGATCCTATTCTTCATCTATTTCTACTTGGCTTTGGATTCGCATCCTTTGTCATTGACATGGTGACACTTGAGCAACTTTCAGAGACCTCCTTCATCTTGGGACTTCCTTTCTCACATTACTTCTTGGAGTGGTACTTTCTTCTACATCGACCATTAGACTTATTTCATCCCAAAGAGAGAAATGCAGTTTGTTAACATTAGATCATCTTCAACATGCATCTTTCAGCATTCACCATTAGCACAAGAGTTACTTCATTATGGGGGGACTCAGTCTCACATTTCCCTCCTCATTGGGGGGTTATTTATTGTATATTCATGATGGATTTTATACTTAGGAGGTCATGTTGATACCTCCTTCCATAATTTGTTTATGCTTTTGCATATTTTCTCTCTTTTGGGGAGGAGATTTTTCCTATGGGTTTTTCTCCTTTTCTCTAGTTATGAGAGTTTATTTTGTACATGTGTACCTCATCAAGCCTTATTTCCAAGACCCATTATTTTTGTTTTGCATATTTTCATTTCTCATTCCTTCTAAGTTGCACTTAGGGGGGTGTTGGTGTGAACAAGGTTATTTCCTATGTAGTTCCACTATTAGGCATGAATAGGGTTATCTCCTTAAACTAGTTAGACTATTTAATTGCATTTACACCTTATTTAGTTAAGTTTACTTAGGCATTTTATATATTTGTCTCACCTCATAGGATCATAACACTTGTCACAATCCTATGTAGGGTTGGTGAGAGGTTTGTCACACCTCACATGATCATGACAAGTGTTATGATCCTATGAGGTGAGATAAATATATAAAATACCTTAGTAAACTTAACTAAATAAGGTGTGAATGCAATCAATTAGTGGAACCAGTTTAGGGAGATAACCTTGTTCACACCTAATGGTAGAACTACATAGGAAATGACCCTATTCACACTAACACCCACACCTAGGCTATAATGCTATTGGGTGGAGCTTGCTCCAACCCCTAGCCATTGGTTGTGGTAAGAGGCTCAACCTCCTCCTAGCCATTCAACCATTTTTAAAATTTTTTTTCAATTAAAAAAAATTGAAACCCATTTTTTGTCTCTATTTCTAAAAAACACACATGCCTAAAATCTTCAATTTCTAAAAATCATGGGGTTTAGTGAAAACACAAAAATATCAACATTACTAGTTTATTGCCACATTTTAGATTGTCCTTTGCTAGGTTATATCAAGTTTGTGTTGTCTAAAATTTCTAATTTTTTGTAAACTTTGTGTTTGACATTGTAGGTTCTCAAAGAAATATGGATTTTTTTTTAAATTCTAAACCTTAAAATCTAATTCAGATTTGGGTTTGGTGGGCTAACAGAAAAAAACACATTTTTCATGCTTGAATTATTGGTCACATCTGATTGGAGTCTAATTTGACTATCTTTTTATTTTTGTCACATGAAAAAATGCAATTTTTTGAAAATTTGGTCAAGTCTGGCAACCTCCACTAAATCTAGTGGGTTTCATTAAATTTGGTAGATTTTTTTAATTATAGTGGAATTCTTTGAATGTGGTGAATCACCAATTCTATTGGTAATTTTTCTAACATTGGTGGATTTCTAAAATTAGTGATAGTTTCTCTAAATTTGGTGACATTATGGAAAGACCCCCTCTCCGTTGGCATTATTGAAATTGTAGTTCAACTTCAAACAACCATATATTGATCACATGACCTCCATTTTATAGGATTTGTTTTTTTATTTTGGTTATTTTTTTGCCCTCTACATGGTGGTGTAGATACTTTTTGCGTTTGATCATCGGTTTTGTAGCATTTGGTACTTTTTCACAAACTTTGCAGGCATGTCATCCATTTTGGACCTCTAGGGACTCCATTTGGACTCATCCAAAACCCATTTTGAGTGCAATTATTTTTAAAAGTGCATGTTTTGTCATGTAATTCATAGATGTGGTATCAATTATATCATTGTCTTATAAAATTGTCACTTATTCATTCTTACATTCCAGTGGTAAATTATACACCAATTGTAAACCACCACTTAGCCATTGTTGTAAGTGGACTTTATAACTACACTAATTATAAAATGCCAAAATTATTTTTTCTTGGGGGGGATTTTTGATTAATTAATTTTAGGGGGGGTACTCTTATGGTGATCATTTCTTTGTTGATTCTAATCATAGCTCTAAATCGTTAGAAACATAAATGTGAGTTTTGTGGAAGTAAACAACATACCTATGATGATTGTATTGATAGAAAACTTATGATCTCTGAGAACTCATTCAAGTTCATGAAATGAGGCAAATTTACATTACTAATAACATCAGTTTACTAGAATCTCATGACTCTATTCTAGAAAAGATTTGGAGACATCTCAATAGTTTTTGGAGGCATCACCCACTCCTCCCTCTCTTGTTTGTAGTACTTTAGGGTAGTAGGACATTTTTGATCTTCTAGATATATTTCTTTGGGATGAATACTTTCTAGATATTACATCTTTGTTTTGTGAGTCCCATCTTTCAGACTTGGATGACACCATTGAGGATATTCATTTCCTCTTTCATGATAACTTCTCTAAAGCTTCTTCTTTTTTAGATGATTTGAGGGCACATTCAAACCTTATTGTTATTTCCTTGCCTACACATACTTGATAGTGACACTTTATGTAGCTATTCATGAGTTAATAGTCTCAACTCAGTCCTCATTGACACCTTCTATAGTAGTACCAAATTCTTTTTGGTCAGTTGTCTTGCCCATGATGAACACCATACATCTATGGTTACTATCCTTGAATCTTCATCACATTAGAATTTTTAATAATTTAGCATTAGATTAGAGATCATTTTACATCTTTTGGAGAAGACATATTTTCATAAGGCATTCTCATGTTTGGATCCTATTCTTCATCTATTTCCACTTGGCAATGGAATTCTCATCCTTCGGCATCGACATGGTGACACTTGAGTAGCTTTCAGATAACTCCTTCATCTTGAGACTTCCTTTCTCACATTACTTCTTGGAGTGGAAATTTATTCCTTAGTGACCATTGGAATTATTTCTTCCCAAATGGAGAAATGTATCTTGTCGACATTGGATCATCTTTAGCATGCATCTTTCAGCATTCACCATTAGCGCAAGAGTTACTTTATTGTGAGGGTGACTCATAGTATCACATTTATTTCCTCAAGGGGGGTTATTTATTGTATATTAATGATGTATTTCACACTTAGGAGGTCATGTTGATACCTCCTTCCATCATTTATTTATGTTTTTGCATATTTTCTCTCTTTTGGGGAGGAGCTTTTTCCTACGAGTTTTTCTCCTTTTTTCTAGTTATGAAAGTTTATTTTGTACATGGGTACCTCATCAAGCCTTAATTTTAGGACCCATTCTTTGTTTTTTACATATTTTCTTTTCTTATTCCTCTTAAGTTTCACTTAAGGGGGGGTATTGGTGTGAACAAGTTTATTTCCTATGTAGTCCACTATCAAGTGTGAACAAGGTTATCTCCCTAAACTAGTTCCACTAGTTGATTTAATTCACATCTTATTTAGTCAAGTTTACTTAGGTATTTTATTTATTTTTATCACCTCATAAGATCATAACACTTGTCACAATCCTATGTAAGGTTGGTGAGATGTTTGTCACACCTCACAAGATCATGACACTTGTCATAATCCTATGCAGGGTTGGTGAGAGATATTTAGTATACATACCCCCTATGTAAGCTTGTTTTATAAAACTAATTGAATTAATGATTCATTAATTTCCTTGAGTTCAATATTCATTCTCATTCCCTAATCTAAGAGCTTCCTTAGGCATATTAGATTCTTTCCCAAATCTTACACTTTCCTCATTTGGCAACAATTTTATAGCCACCAAGTTAACATCTCCTTAGTCAACCTCTTTAGATTTAATTAATATTTTAGTCCCTTCAAAATAGGTACTTCCTTCATTCATCCATTCACACCTTTATCTAATTCAGTTGTATCATTGATTAACTCTATTTCCTTGATGTCAAACTTAGACACCCATTCTTCTTTCATTCCCCATCTCTTGTCTTCTTCTTCATTGTCATAAATTTAAATAGGGTCTCACATTATTCTACCCTTTATTATTTCTTCCCTTTTATTTGGAACTTCCACTTGTTTATATTCTACCTCTACCTTCTAGGGTGAAATAGGAGGAGTCTTGAGCTTCTTTTTATATGTAATCATTAGTTTGGTAACAATATAGTCTGGCTCTATAGAAGGTGGAATGGGGGATGAAGGGACCATAGTAAAAGTAAATGGTGATGGAGTGGGAAGAGTGGTGACCACCAGAGGAATGATGGGTGGTGAATATGGTTTCCCAAGATACTGAGGCATTATTATTGGTGGTGTTGCTATCATAACAAGTGGTGATCTAGGAGAAGAAATAATAGAAAAATGGGACAAGAAGGCAAGAAGACTTACTTATTGACCTATATTTAGAGGAAGAAGTGGTAACATGAAAAATACATTATTTATTGTAGAAGGAATTATAGGTCTCTCTTCACTATCCATGTGTGGAGGAGAATAAATAACAACTATGTATGTAGGGGAGATTAGACTAGTCTCCACTCTTCTTCAATATTTGTTTCCCCAGATGGACCAAATTAATCTCATATATATGCTTCTATATGAGTGAGATTTCCATTAATAGTTTTTGAAATAAAATGTTCCCTATCAATCCTTGTAGAGTCCTCCTCAGTGATAGTGGTATTTTATTAGATCCTCTACACTAAAATCATTAACATCTTTACCCTACACATTCTACATTCATGAAGACATTATCATGACTATAGGATTTGTGCCTCTAATTAATTTTCACCTTCATGCCATATTTATTTATATGTTCTATAACAATTATATTAGGTTCCCAACGTTTAAATGGTGCACAATTTAATCCATAATGTCCCTAATTCTTCCAATAGATTGGAAGTTATCCCACCTCGTATATTTCATTCTACCACTATTGAGAGGGGTTAGATGGATAGATGCTTGATTAACCCTTATTAGTTCCACATCTACATTATCATCCAATTGAGTAACAATTTTTTACTTGGTGAATTGATCTATCACAATCTAGGGTAAGTACAAAGGTTTTGCCCTAGTACCTTCAATCTTGATTATAGTGCACTTACAAATAACCAGTAGTCACCCATAATTCTAATGGTCTTATTTATATGATCAGATATCTTGGGCATTTTCTTCTCATATAGAGCTTGAGATACCATAGGTTAAAATCTCTATGTCAACCTTTTCATATGCTTTCTAAACCTGTGCACATGGAGAATATTGAATTCATCATAAATTCCATTATTTAGGTATTTCATAGATTGTTGCTAGGGTTATTTATATGAGGAATACATAATTGAATTCATAACATCTACCACATAAGACATCATATATAAGTTACCATCTATTAAGCTCCCTAGGTTTTTGATTCGTAGAATCAGTTTATAGGTGATAATCTCCCCTAAGGCTATAATTGTGTTAGAGGTCTGAATAATGCCCAAAAAAGGGACCTATATCTCATTAACATAAGTAATGGTTGAGAAGTCATATATTATATTTAGTAGGGCCATGGAAATTCTTACCCTTGATCTAAAGATAGTAATGGGGATAACCAAAGTAGGGCCCTAAACTACAAAATTTCTTGGGTTTCCATCCCATTCAAGTAACTTGTTACTGATGTTATTGGAAAGGAGCCATGAATTCACCATATCCTACCTATAAGTCATTTCAATCACAAGTAATCTATAATACCTTTCAAAATCATTTCCACTTATGTACATTGCTATATTTTTTTCTTGACATAAAGTATAATATTTTCCTATAGACTTTTACTTTCATAAATACATCAAATAATAGATCAAAGCATAGAATTACCTATAGTTTAGTTACAATGTTTTGGAGATAGATTACTTTTATTGATATCAAGTCATCTTTATATCTTCATGTGAAAATTGAAATTTAGTCTTTAACTTTTTATGGATAAACTATATCGACCTCATCCCAAATAGCATAGTAATGCTTGAAATAATGATTTAGATTTAATTAATCAAATGTTGTATCAATGTATTTAGTCAGCCCTATAATTGAATATGTAGAAGTAACTAGAATGCAAGATGTGGCCATTGAAAATCTGGTCTAAAATACTTGTGTTATGAAAAATTTGTAAACTCTAGGTCATAATGGAAATCTAGATTCATAATTTATAATAAAGATTTGAGTTCATAGTTTGCTCTTCATAGATAGAAGGTGATGTCATTTAACTAAATGTAGTAATTTAAACTATATTGATTTTGATGTGATATATATGATAATTGAATGTATTAACTCATCAATTAATGCAAATTATTTTCAGCAATGACTCTTGTTCCATTCATTGTTTATTATTTTCATTTGAATTTCACAATGTTGACTTCTATTACTTTTAATGCTATGTGGCTTCTTCTACCTACTCTCAAATGCTTAGTCATCATAATGTGATAGATGTCTCTTTTCTTTTCTTTTAGGCTTATTATTGGTGTCTTTGTTATTTTCTTATGTGGTTTTGAAGGATGTGTATGTGTATTATTACTCTACTTGTAGCTATGTTATGGCTTGTTATGTTTTGTTCTTTTAATCTTGGGTTAATAGGATGATGACATTTGGAAAAAAACTCATTGCTACACTTTCTTGAGATATTTCAATTGAAGAATTATATTTACCTCCCCTTAGGATTAATAGGATGATGATACATAGATATCTCTCGCTACTCCACTTACCTAGGATATTTTGTATGAAGAACACTACTAATGTCACCTCTAGGTTAGCAGGATGATGACTTGTGGATGGTTCTTTATTCTCTACTTGATCAATATATTTTGTATGAAGAACACTACTCATGTCACCTTTGGGTTAGTAGGATGATGGCATAGGAATGACTCTTGAGGATCCACCTACCTGAGATCTACTATCCTCACCTTTGGGTTAATGGGATGTTGACACATGGATATTTCTCACTACTCTAATTTTTTAGGATATTATATATGAATAACATTATTGACATCATCTTTGGGTTAGTTGGATGATGACATATGGATGTCTCTCAGCAATTAACTTGCTTGGTGACTTATATTTTTTACTTGGGATCGATATGAGTATAACGATAATGTGTGGCAAGAGTGAATGAGCTTTGGGATGTCTTTTTAAAATCTTAAGTATGAAATTATCTATTTAAGGTATAACATAGGTAAAGAACCAACTAAAAGCATAATATATCATCCTAGTTAGCCATTTAAATCATAAATGAAACATGTTCATAAGCATAGTGTTAAATTAAAATTAAAGGTGAAAAGTAAATCACATAACATGGATTATACACAACTTTAATTCTCTTAAAACTTTGAAACATACTATAAATTTGAAAGAGATTCATGTTAATCACATCAAACAAACAACATAAATTAAAAGGAGTAGATAAATTTCTCCTAACTTTAGATAAATTATTTAAACTTGTAATTTTTAAACTCCATGTCATAGACTTCTATTTCATAAGACCTTGAATTCAGATATTAAATGAAAAGTGGGTCCCTATTTTAATTTTCAAATAGGGTGTATGTGTTGAGGCACAACAATCTTATACATGTTTCATCTTGTTTGATCCATAAATCTTCTTTCATGCCCTACCTTTCCTTTTTTTTAGTTTTTTAATCCTACCCACCTTACATTAAATTTATCATTAATATATCCATCTCGATTAGATCAAGATTCATATCATATTTGAACCATCTAGGGTAAATGAATACTCTGCTCATCACAATTCCACCAACAGGTTGTTTATAAAACCTAATACCCTATAACTGATACCTTGGAGTTAATCTTTCTTCATTGATACTAAAATGTTAGAGGCTACCTTGTAAGGTTCCCTAGTGTTCATACAACCCACATCAACACAAAAAAATACCTTTCTAATGGATTTATCCTTCATGTAGGATTGTAAGTAGAATAGGACCAGATTATAAAGCTAAGGATTCTTCATCAATATCATTATATCTAAAATAAGTGGTACTTCTCCTTATTATATGAATGAATTGATTAAGCAATTAATAATTGAAGTAATAATAAGCTTCAGATAATTAATCAATGAAGATTCATGAGTCTAGAATAGAAGATGAAGCTTATATTTAGTAATTTATTAAAATAATGAGAACCATTCAGCTTGATTGAGATGGAGGTTTGAGAATGATTCCTCACATCTCCTTGATTTACCATGCAAGAGTTTTCATTGATTATGATTTAGAATGTGTAAATGAATTTTACATGCTATGCAACTAAGTGTGTAAGTGAGTTAAAACATTTTTAACTTGTACACTTTACCTAGTGATAATATCAATGTGAAACAATATTATATTTATTCATTTAATAAAATAAATAATTATAAAAGATCTAATATTATTTTATTAGAAGAAGAAATAAATTAATTAATAATTATAATAATAAAATAGATTAATTAATAATTATAATAAAATAAATAGATTAATTAATTATAAATTAATCAATTATTAGAGAAAGATGACATTTATAATATCGTTTGTCATATTAATATTTCATTTAATTGATATTGGAATAATATTTATAAGTCATAGAAATGATTTGGGACATTGTAGAAAAAATAAATGATATGAAAAGATGTATCCCAAATTAGGGATGTACCAAAGTGATTCAGAATATACATTGTTAATTATACAACCGGTTTGGATTAAAATAGTATTTTCACATATTATTATGGAAAATTATTTTCATATACAATTTAAATATGGGAGTGATGAAAATGAAATGTCTATAATTTTCATTATCTTTTTATTGACAATATATAATATCACCTTCTACCATTGATTTAGGTTTAAAAGTTAAAATATTTTGAGTAGTGCTATGATGGATTATGTGGCCTTCATTATTTAATAGAAAATATAAGATAAGAATATATTATTTAATATATTATTATATATTTTATAGTCTTTTCTAACATTTAGCGGTTAGAATTTATATTAAAATATATTAAAATTAAAATCTATCTTTTTTTTGGTTTATTATTATATTAATAAGAGGGTTAGTCCTATTGTAAAGTTCAATAATCCTTAAAAATGATTTATACTTAGAACTTTCTTACATATTATATTTGATAGAAAATAATATCATAATACCACCTTATACTATTTAATTGGCTCAAATGTTGAAACTCTAGTGGTACTTGGGGTTTTTTTTAATTCAACTTTCATACATATTGAATTCGATAGATCTAATACAGGATTTGTCATTTTAGTATGACAAGATTTGAAGGAAATATACAAAAGTGAGGCCATGATGAAACTACCATATCTCATCACAATTGCAAGAATTATTTGTGATATGTCTGCATTTGGAATTTTGATTTTTTTGAGTCTCATCTATATGATTGTTGTGCTCTAGACTATGGGATTCAAAGTTCAAAGATGGAAAAAAAAGTATAGCTACAATAAATATTATTTTTGTGTATAATATAGGGATGCTTCCAAAAAAAAAAGGATGCCTCCAAAAGTGTTGTTTGAAGTCAACATCAAAACCAAAACCATGCAATGGGTTAATGTTAATTTCAATCTTCTGGTCATTTTACCTTAGCTATTAGTTTAGTTTATAATAAGCTCTGTATTAAACAGTTATGAGTTGGTTTATTTGTATTTTATATTTTTAGAATTTAATATTTGGGCCTAAGGAGTCTATTGTGTCATTTATGAGTCTTTTAAGTCTTTTAGTGTTGTTTTAGATATTAATAGTGTTGTTAGGTTATTTATTTCTATTTAATATCTAGTTATAATTTTTAGTTATGTTAGATATTAGATATATTAATTTTTTTTAATAGGTTGTCAATTACATTAGAGTTGTGACATTTTGTTATTCAAAGCTAAGTGTTATTTTTCAACTTTAGATTCCATTGTTTAGTTATGAGTGTCTATAATTTATTTTGTGATAGATTTTAAATAAGTGAACTTTTACACAATGCTAATTAGTTGTTTCAAGTCTTTAGCTATTTAGCAAATATGTCTACAATTAAGAGTCAAATTCAATTTTCCTTATATTGTAAAGGAAATTTTATCAAGTAATATCAACATTTTAGGGAATATTCTTAAGGGGGGAGAGAATTTTGCTAAACTTCAAGATGTATCTAGCTAAGTGAGAAGTAACCAAATGTAAATTAGAGGAAATAAAGTTAGGAGGCATAATAGTAACCTCTCACCAGTCACTAATGACATGGACCTACTATGTTATAGTGGCACTAGTTTTTATTTTCATATTCTAATGTGTGGTGTGCAAAAATAAACCTTTCCTATAATGATATTTGTAAAAGTTTCATATTTCACAAAACTCACTTTTTCAGGACATAAAGAGATCTAAGGTAAACTCAATAAGGATGGTTTTCCAAATAGTTCGAGAGTTTTAGAATTCGTAAGTTTGAGGAAAGGGGCCCAGGAACATAGGAATTAAAATTTGGTGCTACACCTTTAAGAGGGTTATGAGATAACTTAATAGAGTTAGACTTAGGCCAAAGATTGTTTTTAGAGAGAAGCTTCTCAAGAAGTGTGAATTATTTTCTCTTATATTCAGACTAAGGGGGAATGTTATGAATTAATATTTTAATTTTTGATAAAAATATTAAAATTATTATATGTAAATATTGAGTCGAGATGAATCATGAGGATAGGTTTGGTGGAGAATAATTTAGAGATTTATTGAGATCTTAGGAGCTTATTGATAAGTTATGACTCCTTATTTTTAAGAGTACAATCAGCTACATATTTTTAAGAGTTTTTATTGATTTCAATAATGAAGTTTATTTTATGTTAAACTACTATAAATTTTATAGATTATAAATTCCAACTTTCTTAATCTTTCTTTTTTAAAGAGTTCTCACAAAATTTCTAGTTTTAAAGTCTTTATATAGCTTATCAGAATATCATTATATGAAAGGCATTTAAATTTATCTATTTATACCATTTATGTGTTGCAAATTACACATATTCTTATTAGATGTGGGACATCTTAGAGTATTTTGGAATGGATTCATAATGTATTCTAGGCTTACCACTCAAAGCCAATTAATTGGCACATGGCTTTTTAGGGACCAATCTCAATGGAATTATTACATTAATTTTTTATGGAATATCTTCTTATATTATTATAATTCATCAAAGGAAGACTCTAAATGTATCTATATTTAACAATGAAAGTATTTCTATGAATTACTATGTTCATGATAAAGTGTTTGTTATTATTCAGATTTTATGTAGGTTTAAGCACCATTAAAGAAGTTAGCGCTTGAGTTTTAACATTTTAATAATATCCTCAACCACTTGAGGATATACTCATATATAATGAGTCATGTTCCTCTTGACTAATCCTCACATATTACCCTTCCATTGGAAACTAGACATCAGTGGAGCCATTTTCACAACTATAGTCATTTATTCTCTCCTCCTCTTTGGTAGAGGATATTGAGTCTTTTGTTATGTATAAAATTAGTTGCTAGCCTATCTCAGTGGATTCTACATGTGCAAGGTGGTGAAATAGTGCATTTTTTTTTCCTCTTGGTTAGGGTACTATAGTTTCTTTAGTTCCTCTCAATGACACATATGATGTGTGGGTGGAACTTGGTCCTCCTTATGTGTATCCCTCTTCTTAGGGTGCAAATATACCTAATGATGATACGCATCCACCTTATATGGTTTCATTATGTTCCTAGTTTTCATTTTGGTAATGCTTTATTATGCTTTTTGGTTTCCATGTGTTGTCAATGGACTTATTTTGAGCCATATTTTTATTGGAATGGAGACTGAGTCATGAATACTAACCAACAACCTTTTATTGTAACCATGTATGTATTATATTTTTCATGATCAATAGATATATGGATATTACACACACATATTTTATTAATATTATTCCACTGATAGGTGTTCCCTATAGTGGCATCTGGGGGGTGAAAGGGTGTAATGGTGTGAGTGGGTTGGCAATTAATTGATTAGAAGATGACTTAATAAAAAATAAAAAAATAATTTAATTCTTTAAAATACAACTTTATAAATTAAAATTTTAAAAGATATGATGTTTAAAAAATAAAAAATATATATATAAAACAAACCAAACCAAAAAAATAAACACAATCAAAATCAAAGAAATAGTGAGATCCAATAAAAATGGAACCAATGGACTTTGATTGTCTGTAATATGTATCTTACAGCTAAACCATAAAACCATCTATGTATTCGAATATGATTGAAGTGACTACTTACATGCAAATAACATTACCTATCATATGATCTTCTTTCTTAATGACAAAGGTTGAAGCATTCGTAATTTTCATGTCCATAAATTATTGCACATATTAGAAATTATTGTACAGATTAGAATTTTTTTGTTTTTATATGTTACTTAAATTTTATCCACACCAACCAACCTATGAGAATTAATAATTTAAGATAAATCCTTGACTCCCATGTAAGGCCTTTGCTTTCACATGAGATTGAGGCATCAGGCTGATGTAAATTTTTTTCAACATAAAATTAAAATTTTCAATTTTTTTAGTTTTTAATTTGATTTGAGAGGAAATCACTATACATAATTCTTTGATTGTTAAAAGATAAGATTCATCCATTATTTCTAAATTATTCCACATTGTCTTATTTTCATTCTATTGTTTCAAAATAGCCAATAAAGTGGTTTTTGGGGCCTTAAATTTAGTCAAATCATCTTATTTGGGGGATAATGATTTTATATAATAATATAATTTTAAAAATATTAATTAATATATTATTTAAAATATGTATTAAATATTTATACTATATCTTATAAATATTGAATGTAAAATATTAGATGTAAGTATGTATTATGTAACTAATATTACTTAATGTACACCATAAAAAATATAAGGTGATTGAAGATATTTAGTTATTTATACCAAGATATTGATTTATCACTCAATATACATAATGATGAGTCTACTTAAACATATATAATATAGATATCATTTTATTTATATCAATTTTTTTTAGAGAATGACATACAAAATTTTAAAATAAAAAACATAGATTTAAATTACAATAATTGTTCCATGCATATTTTAAGTAACATTTAAGATATAATATTAAATATATATATAAATTATGGCATAAATATTTAATATTAAAGGTATGTTAATATATAGTTTAAATATTTAAGGCTTTAAAAGATTTAAAGATTTAAGGTTATGTTAATATATTCATTCACAAGAGCATTGACATGTCAATTATTGTCAAGTAGTTTGTAAATATAAGTTCACACTAAATTATTAAATGAGAATGTTTGATAAATAAGAATTTTTATAAATGCATTTATAAATTTTAATTTTATATTATTTTTTAAATTTTTAACATTTTTTGAAAAATTTATTAAGTATAATTAAAAATTTTAATAATATAATATATTTATCTTTTTAATAATAGAAATATCATTAATAAATTATATTTATTATAATACTAGAATACATATCTTAGATAAATCTATGTAAAATAAACTGATATATCATTCTCGAGGCATCTAGCATACATTTTGACTTCCTCAAAAATGATATATATATTGGTGTATTTTATATATATTTATCTAAGATATGTATGTTAGCTTAAATATTTTATATATTTGTGTCTTACACTTGGACTTATAAGAAAAAATATTTTCCATCTTCATGTCTTATACATAGAATTATAAGAGAAAATCCTTATTTGAACTATAGATCTAATATAAAGAGATCAAAATTAGAGTAGTTATTTCACTAACATCGTTTACATTTTAGGTAGAATTGAGTATTTTACATTTGAGCTTGGTTATGAGGTTCAAATTTATAGAATACATGTAGATTAAAAAATCATAGTTTGTTCTCAAATTTTTTTAATATGAGCTTGAAATTTAAAGGTTACAAGTAGATTAAGGCATGGTTTACTCTAAGCTTGATTATGAGGTATTAATATAAAGAGATACAAGTTGTTTAACACTTTTTAGGATTTTTATAATAGGGTTAAATGGAAGAATATTCCAATCAAATGGATGAATAAAATCATTCTACAATAATATAATTAAACTTATTTATTTATCACAAATATATTGAATCTAGAAAACTACTAAATATAGAAAGTATAATGCCAATTGATATTTTGATAATGCAACACAAGGGATAAACTTAGATTAAATATAGATATGTAGGTGGATCTAAGTTGTGTATAGGTGGAATTAGGCAAGTTGATACTCAAGATCTAATCATCAAATTCTATAAATATTATTTCTAGAGGCTTAAACACTTGTGTTGACTTATGGATACTTGTGTCAACACTTCTATCTAAATCTTGATGCAATTATCTTATATGAAATATTTAGTATATTATAGAATGACTGCCTATGCCTATTATAATTTTTTATCACCTTTTTGATGATCTATCTAGATCATGTGCATCATTATCTATGACTATATATAACTCAAATCAACCTTAGGTTAGGTCACCTTGCCAAAAATGGGTTAATGGGTTCACGAAGTCGAGTTGACATCAATGACCCTTATTTTAATGATTCGACCTACATATCTAATACTCCAAGGATGACCCAAAAATATATATAATTCTTTTTTAAGTGTGGGTGTGTGTGTATATACAAGGTTACAATATGATATATGTAAGGGCATACAATACTCTAGCTTGTAACTTGACAAATATCATTCATGGGTTATTATTTGAATGCTTTTGACCTATAATATGATTGCTCCTATGACTGATATATAAATAGTGAATAATGGGGCATTATAACTTAGTTGTAATATTGACTGAATGAGCTCAAGTAGGTGTTTGATTTGTATTTGGTACATGTGTATTTGATAATTATCAATAGTCTTTATTGTTTAATTTATACTACACCTTTATTAAAATATCTCATGAAAGGGTTAAATAAGATAAATCAACCCACCCATACATTTAGAAATATTTATATTTTGGATGAATTTTGAGTTACATACACTTGATAAGGAAACTAGACACTAATGTTGATGTTAGTTTCCTTGTGAAAATGCAAGTGTCTAGTAGGATAATTTTTTTTGAAGGTCTGTAATTGACAATGAAGGATTTAGATCATATTTTAAGATTTATGTAGTGTATAGGTGATTTGGGTCATAAAAATGATAGGGTCAAACTATAAGATAAGTAGTTAAACATAATAAGATGGCGAATGCAAGCCTTCTGGTCATAAGGTATAAGACTAAAGGGTAGATTCCTAATTTATACTTTTTAAGTGTAAAAAATTGAGATGATACTAAAATATGATTATATATATATATATATATATATATATACATATATATATATATATATATATATATATATATATACATATATATATACATATATATATATATATACATACATACATATATATATATATACATACATACATATATATATATATATATATATATACACACACACACACACACATATATATATATATAATCATATTTTAGTATCATCTCAATTTTTTACACTTAAAAAATATAAATTAGGAATCTACCATTTAGTCTTATACCTTATGACTAGAAGGCTTATATACATATTTATTTCCTTTAACTTAGTAATTTCATTTTTAGACATTAAATGGGTGGAAAATGTAGATACTAATATATATATATATATATATATATATATATATATATATATATATATATATATATATATTAGTATCTACATTTTCCACCCATTTAATGTCTAAAAATGAAATTACTAAGTTAAAGGAAATAAATATGTACCTTGGTGTGTTCAACACACCTTGCCTTTGTTTGAGCCCTGGTGAAATTTATTATTGGTGTATGACATGTAACCAAGATAATGTTATGTAATAAATCAATGCATGTAATCTAAAATTAAATAATTGAAATTCTTGAAAATTAAAGAGATAAAGGAAGGAATACACATGTGTATCGATGCAAACATGTTTCCCCTTAGAAATTCAATTTATTAAATATGCTTCCTTATGAATCATTGGAGATAAAAGAGGTGCAAATATAAACCTTAGATATTTTAATAGTAATATTTGGAGGGTAAGTTTTCCCCGAATATGGTTAAAGGGTGAGTTGTGACATGACCATTGAGATCACTAAATCTCAATTGCATAACTCAAGTGAAAGTGTAATAAATCCAAGTGGAGTAGTATAACCAACTCAACCTACAAAAGTGAATTAGTGATAAGGACATTGATGTTATATAATATCAATTTCACTACTTAAAGGACCAAACTACCATATATAATAAAGTCTCAAAATAGTGCTTCTTTGGTAAAAATGATGCTTCTTGGTAAAGTGTTTTGAATATTTATTTATAATTTTTGGTGCACTTGCACAACATATGCACCTATAATGTGTCTCAAGTTGAAATATATGTCAAAATGTAACCTATATTCTATAATTTTGTATAATATTAGTCACAAATCTAAAAAACTTTATCCTAAATCTATAAAATCAATACCAAATATGATTCTGACCCAAGTGTATATATATATATATATACACTTGGGTCAGAATCATATTTGGTATTGATTTTATAGATTTAGGATAAAGTTTTTTAGATTTGTGACTAATATTATACAAAATTATAGAATATAGGTTACATTTTGACATATATTTCAACTTGAGACACATTATAGGTGCATATGTTGTGCAAGTGCACCAAAAATTACAGATAAATATTCAAAACACTTTGCTGCTTTTATATATATATATATGAATCATGCAAATTGTACCAAATTATGTCATATCTCTATGAAATACACCCACTAATATTCTCCTCATTTTTGAGGTGAGTGGAATGTAATATGGTAGTCACCTTACCTTAAAAGGATAAGATAAATGCATTATTTGTATATGAATCATGTAACATATAGGAGTAGCATATTTAAGTAGATATATCAATGAATATCATAGGATGTGATCATAAAAAAACTATAATATGTATGATATAGATCATGGAAATGTGTATAAAGTAACAATGTAAGCTCACCAAACATTCAAACACACATACAAGAGCAATCAATGTCAAATAAAAGGGGTCTAAGAAGACTAAAAATAAGGGGCATGTTTAAATGCCAAACTCAAATGGAGGACATATTCAAATGTCCACACATAAATAAATAAAAATTAGTAACACAGGGGCCTAAAATCAAGGAACATATTTAAATATTACACAATTAATACAATAAAAATAAATAAATACACTCACAGAAGTGATAATGTGAATAAATGTAATATAAGAAACCAACATAAGCATGTCACACTAGTCCCTGCATATACGTGTTATAAAAAAATGTCATGTAACATATCATATCAAATATATGTTGTCATATGTAAACATGAGTATAGGCATGTGTAATAATTATTACATAATCTCAACATGATAATGTAAAAGTGCTAAAAAATAATATAATTTGTGTCAATCATGATCAAAGAAGCAAATGCCACCAATGTAGTATGCCATGTGGGAAGAGTAAAGGTCTAAACCTTATTGTGAAAGTATCATGGGTTTGGTGTATTCCTATATCACACTCAATTATGTGTGAAAAATATGTGTGTATAGAAAGGAAATGATATGATATCTACTAACATTAATTAAACAACATATATGTCAAGGAACAAGTAAACATTTGTATGGTGAATAATTTTGTATATTGTTGATTTATTTGAATGTTTTTGTATTTTATTTGGAATATCTAATTATTTTGTATATTTTTGGAATTTTTGGAAAATAAAAAGGTCTAACCTATTATCCCATCTAAGGGATTCTCATAGGAAGCTCCAAAATTCGAATATGGTACATAAAAATAGTGATATTGCCAAGGGGCATACATAAGTGTTATATATGGAACTGTAGAATATGTGGTACTTTGTCTATGTATCATACAAATTTATGGCATTAAATAGGTAATATAAAGAATAGTGGTTCTTGGAACCCATTTTTTAGTGTTCTATGGTTTCTTCAATGCGATTATAATTAGAACATGTTTTTTTACTCTTAGAAACTAGGTGGATAGTGTAGGTGTAAATGAAGAATCCATGTGTATCTCTAATGCAATAGTATCTCAAGTACTGAATATCTAGGAAATGGTATTTCCTTTTTATTACCCTTTCATGCATGATTAACTTTAGTAAGTTTTATAACTAGTTGTCTTGGAATAAATGTCTTTTGTTTAAGTGGATATTCATATGGCATTCTAGGAACTATAATTAACCTATTAGAATGAATGTATTTAATAAAATCATGTACTATAAAAGGCACTATGTGGATATTATGAACCCAAGGTCATCCCAATAATATATAAAATACTCATGTGTATGTTATACTATAAAAGGTAGTGACCACATGTGTTAGACTAAATTATAAAGGTAAACCAATCTCACCAATAACCTAGTGTGATGTCTCATTGAATGCTCTAACTATTTTTATTGAAGACTATAAATCATCATGTGTATATCCAAAATGTGTGAGTAACATCATGGTACATACATTATCACTAGAACCATTATCAATCATAACATTGTGCATATGTTAATGATCAAGGTATGCTCTAATAAATAATGAGTTAATACCTAAATCATCATCCATAATTTCACTCTCAACAAATGTAATAGAAGGTATTTAAACCATATGAGGTATAGTGTGCGTAAATGTTACAATAATAACATATAATGTGTGTTCATAATTTGGTGGAGGATGATGTGCATTATATTCCATTTACACTTTAGGATCTTTCTTAGAATGATCTTTTATTGGATTGTTAAATATATTCTAGCTCTAATGGTCACTAGATTGTGATCTTGAATCCTTTAGAGGATCATCAAAGGTAAGTTGTTGATTATAAATAAGGTCTCAAATCTTATGTTTAAAGGTATAAAATATGTTTGTATAATATCTTACACCTTTTTTATATCCATAATATGCATTAACATCATATCTTTTTGGTAGAAATCAACTCGTACCAACCTCTATAGGAGGAGGGAGAGATATGAGATAAGACACCATAATATTCTTAATTAATGATGCTAGAGACTAAGGTAATCATGTAAATTATATATTAGGTGTATTGGATAAGATGAGTCAACTAGTATGTTGTGATACTTCATTAACTATTATGGATGCTTCTTTTTTAGGTTTTGTCAGTTTTGTAGATTTTATATTTTAGTTTAGTATGATATGAAACTTGGTAGTATATGTACTCAATGTATTTTATACATAATTAAGCTTGTTCAATGAAATAAGTTTCATTTCATGATCTTAGACAATATGGCATAAGTCATCAAAGGCTTTAAACTTTTTGAAGATAATGGACACATGTAACAGTGCATGCAAAAATTGCTTAAAGATGTCTTGAAGATCTTTATCTACCATTGGATTTATCATTTCCAACATTTTTTTTTTACCTAAAGATTTATTATTTAATAGGTTATTTGGTTCTTTGTATGATCTTGGAAATTTTTGGATGTGAAATCTTTTCAATGATGTGGATAGAGAAATGTGCTAGAAACTAATTTGTTAGAGGTTTGAATTCTTTCACCGATTGGTAACTCATATAACCATATTAAATCATATTCCTTTAAGATATTTTGAGATAATTTGGTCAATGTTTTTTAATTTGAAGCATAATAAAGGAATTCCACATAGAAATATTAGAAACTTTTTTTAATATCACCCTTGTCATCATAAAATGTGAACCTGGGTGGAAAAAAACCAATTGACAAAAGGTGAAAAGATATCTAAGGTGATAGAGTATTATGTAATAAACATTTTGAATCAATAACATGAGTTTATTTGTTTTTAAATGTTCAATTTTGGTAACTTTATCCTCCAAATATTTGATAACTTTGAGAAGAGTTTGCATAGTATACCCATTAGGATTTAGATTTGAGCTTTGAAAAGCCACTAAAGGGGATAAAAACAAAACTTGTATCGATGTAGGCATTAAATATAATAATTGAACTAGAGTATTAATTTTTACTATGGAGTATGTATCAATAGTTATACCATCTAAGGGTTAACCATTATTGGATGTGGGTGCACTAACCTTAACATGTTTATTGGTTTTTTACTATGTAACATGTATGACTACATTAATTAATTCTTTATTTGTATTTAGATGATTGACTAAGGATTCTTTATCTTCCATTTTTAATTGATACTTCTTAACATTTTAAATATTTTATAAATGGAAAAATATATGCCAAAAGTAATGAAAAAATAGATTTTCAAATTACTGAGCTCTAAAACCCTACCAGGCTATAAACTCAAGAGCAATTTAGGAGTTGCATGAGAATACTCAAGTGTCAGGTTCATCAAATGTTTAGCACTTTTTAGGATTGGTTTGTTAGGGTTAAAGGGTAGAATATATTAATCAAATAGGTGAATATAACTATTTTAGAGAAATCCAATTATGTGAACATAGGAATCTAATAAAGGAGAGGTTAGTATTGTGTTAGTCTAATAAAACAAAATAAAAATAACACACTAAACACTACCACCTATAGCCTCGACACAAGGGGAGAATAGGTAAAAAACATACAAATAAAAACATAACTATAACATAAAATAAACCATTATTTTACCTTCCTTGTAGCTCCAAATGGCTTATTAAAGTGTCTTGCTCTGTTTTGTGCATTAGGAAGTCTTTATCAATGAAGCTCTATTTTTTTTTTCTCTCATTGGCACCTTGACTTAGCTTGGATGGTTGGCATATGAAATTGGCATGGTAACATTAATTGAAAGGCTTGTCTCTTAAAAAATGAGCATTATAACTTTGGCTCATGAGATCTTTGATATCAATAGGTATGAAATTATATTTATAGCCTCCAAACATTAACTCTACCCAAGGTGAGTTAAGGTTGAGTTTAAACATAAAATGAGTTAAAACTGAGGTTAGTTGATAATAACTCCAGTTGAGTTAAAAAAATTATGTAATTATGATTTTCAATTACAAGGCATGGATCTAAAATTAAATATTTTGAGATATTTTCGAAGAGCTTGACAACTTATAAAGGCAATGATGAAAAGACTTGATATTTTAAATTTTAGAATTTCCATTTTTAGATATTTGTTAATTAAAAATGGATGATTTAGATAAGAATTTAATTTGGTTTAATTATTTGATTCATTTTGATTAGAATTTTAGCTCTTTTAATATTTGATCAAGTACCCCACTTAATGGGTCTATAGGCTAAACTGCTAGTTGTTATATCACAAGGTGACTAAGGATGAATCTATGAGAAATTATTATTATGTATGGTATAATACCCCAAATAAGGATGCATAAAAATGATTATGAGAATTAATGAATGATGCATAAATGAAATTGGAATGTTTAATGATTTCTAGGCTTATTTTACAATGTTTGGTAGAAATCAGTCTAAAGTTTGGTCGAAAGCCAATTGTGTCTAGAATAGGATGTCTATAGTTTACCACTATTTAGGAAGGAATTGTAATCTATAGGCACAATAATGTCTTATCAAATAATGAAAAGGTCGTGTATGCCTAATGCCCTAATAGGTAATCAATGAGCTATATATGCCCCCTCAAATAATGAAAAGGTCCCTCGAAAGAAGGAAAAATGATCGGACCTAAAGGTAAAGTGAGTGGCAAAGAAGGTTGATGATCGATACCTTGAAAGAAGGAAAAATGACCAGACCTAAAGGTAAAGTGGGTGGAAAAGACTAATTTTCCCAAAGTTAGTTATAATCAATATCACAATGAGATGCCCTAGTTGAGAAAAAACAAAAATAATGATTTGGCCAAAGGAATTTATAATCATCGACATAACAATGTAAAAATATAATGATTTACCCAAATGTAGTTATAATCATTAACATAATGAAAGCATGCCCTAGCTAGGTGGATAGAGATAATGATTTTACCAAAAGTGACTATAATCATTAACATCTAGATAATTTGAAACATAATGATTTTCCTAAAGGTGGTTATAATCATTATCACCCAACTAGATTAAAACATATTGATTTTCCCAAAGGTAGTTATAATCATTGGCACAATAGTTTAGAAATTATGGAAAAATAGAAAATGGGGATTACATACTAAATTTGTACTCATGAAGTAAGAGTAAGCTAGTATAGAGGAGAAAGATTAATTAAGGCAACCTGTTAGTATGGAAATGCATGTCCTAACTATTAAGGATTAAAATTATTTCATGATCTTAATTAATTTGTATTTGATAAATATTTTGGATAGATATAAAAAATTTCAAGTAACTATTATAGTGTAAATTTTCACCCTAGAGAAGTCAAAGGTACCTTCTCAAATTTGGGATAATAGGGAACTATCTATGTATATAGACAAGCTACTACAAGAGATATATCTCTAGATTATGGGCTAGCTCCCTTGATCTATCTTTTAGGCTCACACACTAAACTAGAATAATCACTATTAGGGGTGAAAAAGGAAGAGGAAACATAAAATCAACATATCTTAATGAATTTGATACACCAAAGATATTTCCACTAACATACTTGCATTTTCACTGAGAAGGCAAACTGCTAAAATTGATCTCAACTCAAGGTTCTTCTAGCATAAGTGTTTCTACATGAAGGTAGATTGTTATGCATATACAGAGGTGGGTGAATAGGAGGTCTGATATTAAACACTTATAATCTCTTCCACACTTCAAAATACACCTAAAAAACATATACACTTCATGAGATCTATTAGAATAAGTATCACTCACACAATACATAGAAGAGCAGAATGGAAGCAAGGATAAAAAATTATCATCACTTGTCATCCAAATAGACTAATTGACATACTTAGGAAATAAATGTAAAGACTAAAATAGCTTGAGATAACTTTATTCAAATTCAAAACAAGATGTCAAACTAAAAAGCTTCAAAATTCTAATTGTGGATTATTTATAATGCCAAAAAAACTTTAATATATAGATCATATGAGAGGAGAGAGAAAGAGTGACGTTGAAGAGTCACCATGCCAAGTTTCAAGTCTTTAAAATAAGTTATAATGAAATAAGGGGATTTTTAAAATAGGTCATGAAGTTATCTTGGACAAGTGTTAATATAAACCATGACATCTTCCTAAATTTGGTGTAGAGACACTTCCTTCTCCTTATTGAAACTGCCCTTCTTGGTGAGGAGTTAACTAATTATCAAGAACTATTATATAAATAATTGACACATAATCTAGATTAAGAAGGTGAAAAAAATATTTTTGATTTCATTATACACCCCTCAATTTATGATATTCTATTATCACTTGTTATTCACTTACAACTACTCATTAGCCCTCTAGGCTTAAATCCTTACACTTGTCACTAGGATGACCTATACACACTCAAGGATATTCCTTAAAAATATGTGGGAAACCTATTTATACCTTATTTTTCCTTTGGTCTATCATGTACACTTCAATAAACTTAGTATCACACTTCTTAGTTCCAATTTTGATAGTCACGTCCCTTTCTCACTATCCTATTCAGGACTGCCTACAATAAACAATTTGATATATGGAATTCTATGAATCACTGAGGTGATAATAAGGTATGAGGAGTTGAAATACATATCCATATACCTTCCATAATGGATTTCACCTATCAATTTCCTTATGAAACTTCAAATCACTTCAAATCCTACAAAAAACATAGAATTATACATGTCTATACAAGTGATAGTACAAAATAAATTAATGTCAAGGAGATTGAGAGAGTTCCAAGTATGTCCAAATCATCTTCTAGGCTAATTGACCCCTTATTGATGAATTTATCACCATATATTTCTCATTAGGTTCTTTAGAGGGTTTTATGAGGGTTTTAGGTCATTTAGGTTGTCAATGATGATTCATAAAGGTTAAGCCCTTAAACCTCAAAATAATTCCACTATTTTTGAGTTCATGACCCACATAAACTATCCCTAAGTCTTTGAGACACCATGATCTTTCTTTTTATGGATATGAGTGAAATAAAGTGGCTTATCGATTATCTATTTGCATTCTAGACACCCTTGAGAGAAAATTAGGTCAAAATGCCCAATTCTAATTTGTTTACTACAAACCAATGATTCTTATGGACTATCTAATATACCATGAAGTCTCTAAAATTAATTTTAAGGATCATATGAGTGTCTTTAGGCACCTGATGGTTCATTCCTGGTTATAATCCTAGTATGCATAGATTGTATTTTTGAGTGTGTGGCCACTTTTGAGTGGTCCTAATTGTTATTGATGATTCTAAAAATTTGTTTAACTTAAAATAAAATATAGAAAACATCCTATAGTAATTAAAATAATATTCATTCATATACTAAGTCTACAAGTTGTGTTGATTATGGAGTACCTCATGTCTGAGACAAAATAGTGGGTACTTACACTATTAGTCTAGCCCAACTAAGACCATGGAGGTCTAGTATAACTCATGAAGACCCTCTATACTAAGTTTCAAGTCTTGATCATACTTATAGAGGTATTAACACTTCAAACTCTCTAAATTAGCTTCCAGTGACCGTGAGCAAGGTTTTTGGTTGGGCCTAAGAACCTTGAGTTATGAGTATCTCTAATGTTATTGATTCTTGAAAATAACATGGAAGTGTGATATTACCACTTTCATAGTGGTTTCAACATGGTCATCTCATATTAAACCTTTGCCTACCAACCAAGATTACACCTTTCATTAGCCTAAATTAGTCTATAATTGTCACTTCAAATTATAGGTGCTCATTTAAGAGAAACCCATGGGTTCATGTAGGTGGTGATACATGTTTGACTACTTTACTTCACTCTCTTGGTTCCATAATTAGGTCATTAAGGTCATATGACACCTAAATGTATCCATTTATGCTTTGAGACCATGCTCTCATACCTCATCATCAATGCACTAGGTGTCACTGTTGCATTGCAATGTTCCATGGGTTTCTTTGGTCTCAATAGCACTGTAGTTTACTAAATGTTTCTAGTATAAACTTGACTAGATTGAAATCTCAATCACCATCCTCTTTTATTGACTTGACAACCTCCTCTCATGTTCAATTGTGACCTCTAGGCCTAGGCTACAAGATTGAAACTATCAGACTTACCTAGATCTAGTAGAATTTCACCAACAAATAACATTATGTATGAGCAGAATCCCTTTCAGAGAAGTTAAGGTAAAACTTATCTTTGCAATTTTATCTAACTCTACACTTGTAGGTATTGTTTGAAGTGGTCTTGACTATGATTTATCTTGAATTGACTCTCACAACCAACCTCTAACCTTTTTTTAGTAGCTTAGTCTTATTGTTGTCCTCTTGAGAATATTCTTAGATATGGAATCTCTTCCCACCATCTCAATGCCTTAGACCTCTATGGTATTCTCACTTCTATAGGTCTCCATTTAGGTTCGGCTATGGTAAAAACTATCATTATTTTGAAATCTTATCCATTTTATTGTATCGAAAAAACATGTTATAGGCTTTGAAAATGATAAAACCCTGTCATAGAGCTCAAAGCATGCAACATAGCTCTCCCAAATATCATTGACATATCCAATCCTCTAAGACATACATATTCAATATGCATTCTACCTATAGAAGACAATGATTATATAGGTATATGATGACCTCAAAATAGATACCTACATGATCAACTAAGGTATTATAAAACACATTACATTGAGGATGTTCATTTCAAGTTGCTTTTCAAAACCCCACTTCACACCTTCACCTACAACTATCAAAACACTATTTTGTAGACCTCAATGATGTTCACTCCTAGAACAAGAGAGTGATTCTACCTATCCCTCCATGACCACACATTCAAAATCTATTTAATATAACATGAAAATTAATAACATGCTCTAAAAGACCATATGCATCACTTGGTTCATATAGACCAATGCAAATAGATAAGAAAATTGAGCCATTAGGAATACATAGGTAGTTTAGAAGTGTTGAGAATATTAGTGATTGTTCATATAGTACATATCATAAAAATTGAAACTATGACCATGAAATGGAAGTACATAGGTTCCCCTAACATGTATAAATTTAATTCACTTCAGCTCTTCTTCTTATATTTATACCAATAGAAAATTGTCGACCCTTCTTGACCTGTCCAAAGGAGTGATAGGATAGAGAAACTAATTTTTGCTAATTTTGGATCTATTAAAGATAATTTAACCTATAAATGACATATGGGGATATCAATAAAAATTAATAAATCCTTCACATGTGTTATATGAGTCATATAGTCTATACAACTACCTAAAATTGCCTTTTTATGGTTGATCTTCTTGTTTGTACATTGAACCTACAATGTTTCAATTTCAAAACTATTATTTGACATTCCTTGATATGTAGTACATTATCCTAAGCCTTGAAAAAAAAATTTGTGATAAATGAAACAAAATCATTTAAATGACCCAAAAGGTGACATAGAATGACATACGACAAACTAGACAAATGTGACCAAGGTGAAAACATATTATGTGAGCCTTAAAATATGACTTAACCTCATTTAGGACCTTGGAAACCATGTTTAAACCTAGAAGGACCCTATTAAAAGTCTTAAAATGTAGGTTATTTGACCAAATTTAACCTAAAGTGAAATTATGATGGATTTATATCTTGCATTAAGATTCTAAGCCAATTTTCATGATTTTGTAATTATTAGGATTTGTTAGATCTCTTACCAATGTTTTTGGAATTTTCTAAGTGTCTCAACTCAATTGAGAATGATGAGAGACTAAAAAATCCAACTTGTAAAATAGTAATAGCATGGTGAAGGGGTGACTGAGCTAACCTCAACATAAATTGAGTAATGCCTACATAAACCTGAAATGAGACCTCAAGTCATTATAGTTCCACCTTACAACAGAGGGATTCATCTATGTAGTAGCAAGTTTAGAAATTAACAAAAATGGCACAATATGGAAATATGAATAGAAAGGTGATATATTAATAAATGATAAAGGTGATGTTCCTAATTTTCCCATAGGTAGTTATAATTGAGAAACAATGGCATAGGTCAATGATACTAATTTGCCCAAAGATAATTATAATTTGTAGCACATAATGGATCACTAATTTTTCCAAAGGTAGTTATAATTAGGAACATTCATAATGTAATAAAACAAGAAATGAAGGATGTGACTACCAAATCATTATCATGCTAGTCCAAAATACTACCTCAGTTTAGAATACTAAAATAACTACTAGAACTTAATATGAATCACCTGGTTGAAGGTGACCAAAGAACCAGTAGAACCAAACCAAGGTCAAAAGGGTTGGGTAGGGATGGTAAAAACAACTTTGGTCAATAGAGAAGTTATGGTAGAATGGTATAGGGTATGGTACAAATAAGGTGATAATATGGTACAACATAAATGAGCCTCATAGATAATATTTTAGGTCTCTCAAGAAAAATAATACTTGAGGTGTATTATGTTCATCAACTCATCAAGTTCATCTCGATCTGATGTAGTGAGCCTATATACCCCAGAGACATAATTTGCAATAATGAAATATGGGCCTATCTAATTGGGTTTAAATTTTCACTTCTTCTTTTTGATCATGGTGTGTTTTTTGTTTTCTTTGAGAATAATATCACCAAGTTCAAACTCTCTATGTTTGGACTATTAGTTATAGTGGCCACTGAGTCTATTTTGATATGATTGTAGGTTTTTGACACTGACCATGCATTTTTCATCAAGTAACTCTAGCTCTTGTAGGAAAGCTACTCAGTAATATTCATCATCTAGGACATGATTCAATGAGATATGCATAAAAGGTAACTCAACTTCAATAGGAAGAATGGCCTTAATGTCATATACTAGGGAATATGGAGTGGCTCCGATTGGAGTATGGTAATTAGTGTGATATGCCTAGAGGGCACAAAATATTTGGAGGTGCCAATAGCATCCAACATTATTGACAATATTATTAAGGATGTTGAAAATGGTTTTATTGGATGCTTAGCCATTACCCTATGGGTAATATGTGGTAAACAAATGTTGAGTGATATTATACTTGACACAAAGTGATTTGTTATCCTTGTTTTTAAATGATTCACCATTATTAGATATAATGTTGGATGGGATAACATAGTAGCATATGAGGTGATTGAAGATGAACTTGGAAATCTATTTTTTAGTCATGTGAGGGATATAGCTTCAACCCATTTTGTAAAATATTTGATAGTGGTAAGGATGTGTTTATGGCTATCAGATGATCTAGGCTTAATTTTCCCAATGATATCAAGTCCCCATGTTACAAATATCTATGGTGTAAACATTGGTTTTAGAGTTTTGGTTGTGGCATAAATCAAATTGGCATGCCATTGGCACTTGTCACACCTTTTAACATAAGTAGATGCATCGACATCCATATTTGGCTAATAGTAACCAGTACATAGGATTTTTTGTCTAGGATGTCTCTACTAGTGTGGCCTCCACATACTTCTTCATGAACTTCCCATAATTCTAATGTTTCCTCTGCTAACTTTAAACAATGAATCAAAGTTCCATCAAAGCTACAAAAATAAAGGGTTAGGCCAAGTAAGGTATATCATGAGTCTTGGTGGGTAAAGACATTTTATTATATGAATGATAGGTTTGGTGTCATAATATGGTCATGAATATAGTTAAAGAGATCTGAATACCATATAGAGATGGGACCAATAATATCATAGATCATTATGATGGTTGAAGGTCATGATCAAGCACTAGAATATTTTAAATGAGGAATTGATATTATTTTTCCTTATCTTTATGATGGATCAAATAATTGATGGTGACCATGGCATCTGCTATCTTGTTACTATCCCTAGGTATGTGTTTAAAATATATGTCGGTGATCTATTGTTTGAGAACATCAACCATGGCCTTATATGGCACCTACTTGTCATAACTTAGAGAGTACATAGTATGTTATTTTACATTATCATCACTCTAAGCTATAATTATCCTTAGGGATTTGTCTATAGTAGATAGGCATAATAAAAATGTATTTTCTAGTATAGGTGGTAAAAAAATGGTTAGATTAACAAGATATTCCTTTAAGTGCTAAAAATATTTCTAACAGTCTTCATCCCAATGAAATGTGACACCCTTCTTTAGTAAATGTGTAAATGGATATCATTTGTCAATTAATTGTGAGATGAATCACATGATAGATTGAATCTTGCCCTAAAAACTATGGATTTGCTTCAAATTAGAAGATGAAGACATCTCGGTAATGGCTTGCACTTGTGTAGGGTCAACTTCAATGCTTCTAAAAGAGATGGTGAAGCCTAACAATTTGCCCAAAGTAACACCAAAAATGCACTTCTTGGGATTGATTATGACCTTCTATTCCCAAAGCCTCTCAAATATTCTACACAGTGTAGCTAGATGATTGGCATGGGTCTATGATTTACCCAATATGTCATTGACATAATCTTCAATAATGTCATGCATCATATCATGAAATATGATGGTCATGGCTCTTTGGTATGTGGCCCAAGAATTCTTGAGACCAAATGACATAACTTGATAACAAAACATTCCCCATGGAGTGGTAATTGTTTTCTTGTGTTGGTCTTATGGTGTGATCCTAATTTGATTGTACCCTAAAAATTCATCCATAAGTGAAAGAATTTCATACCCTATTGTGGAGTCAACTATCATATCAATATTTGAAAGAGGAAATTAATCTTTTGGGTAGGTCTTGTTTATATCTCTAAAATTAGTGTAGATTCTGATTCCTTATGGCTTCTTATTAAAAGGCATAACATTTTAGATCCATTTGTAATAGTTGATCGATTAGATGCATCCCACTTCTAAGAATTTTTCCAACTCTTTCTTTACCAATATAACAATACAAGGATGCATCTTATGTAATTTTTGCTTAACAGTTTTAGCATTAGGATGTAAAACAAGGTGGTGTACAACCAATGTGGGTTCCAAACTTGATATGTCTAAATAAGCCCAAGCAAATATGTCAAGAAATTTCCTCAAAAGGTTTGTAAATATTTCACATTCCTCCTTAGTGAGCGATGTGCCTAATTTGATCCATTTTGGGTCATCTAGAGTCCTAATGTTTAATTTCTTAGTATCTTATATAAGGAGAGTTGAGCCATATTCTATAATGGTTGTCAATATGTGAATTGGACTACAACTACAAAGTCATCTAGTTGGACTAGTTCTTTAAGATCTCTTAAACAAGATGAATCTCAATCTCCCAATGGTAGGGATGGCCATTTTATAAACACTATAAAAAATTTATATGCAATTTGATCAAATTCATGTTGTTTTTTAGAACTAAACTTGAACCCAAAATCAATTTCATCATTCATTATATCTTGGGATTCATTTAAGGAAAGGTGAATGCCCCCATATAATGGTGCCTAAAATAGGTTTTCATCATAAGACTAGCCTTTCTCTTTACTTTTAACCTAGTCCAAAAGTGCCTCAAAGAGGTTTTCACTTTGGGACCTCAATGTTTTATTCTTTGTTTTTGGCTAAGGGTGTTCACCCATTCTCCACAATAGGTTGTATGATCCAATTTGATAAAGAACCCTTTTTTGTGGTCTCCCAATGGAATATTATCTCTTAGGCCTAGAAAATCACAAAAGTCCTCATCATTATCAAACTCATATATAGGAACTATGAATTCTTGTTGGTATTAGGCTATAAGTTGAGTGTGTTATATGAGAAGTGGGTTGTGTTAGATAACTAGGGTAATGGTACAAATGGTATTGGCAAGGTCTTCATAAATTTTATGATCAAAATTTGCTTCACTAATGGGATCATCATCACTAGACATTGGAATTGGAACACAAATAATATACCTGAGGTCACCCTTATGTGGTTTAAATCCAAGACCATAAGTTCCTTTATACCAAGTGATAGAAATTGGCTCAAGAGTTCCCTGTTGATTTGGCCCGAGGCCTAAAACTTCCTAGGTGTAATTTTCCATGATCCTATTAGGAATGGGATATTTGTAATTTTTATATAAATTGGCCAATTTGTCATTATATAACTAGGATTCATCATTGGCAAGTGGGTCCTCTTCTTGGATAATGGTCAATGTGAAAATAATAGGAACTAGACTATGAAGCTTATTATTTCTTTTGTGTTGCCATTCCATAAAAGGTAAATTGGTTTTAGGTCTCCCATAAGTATTTAGGCTCTATGGAAGCTTGGAAATGTGAAATGTGTCATGGATCAAATAATATCCTATGCCATTGGCCAAGATGGTAAAATGATTAGACATTTAAAGAGGTTAAATGGTAGTATATAAAGATGAGTCAAGACTATCTAGGTCTATATAATTGGCCTTTAGTAAGGCAATAAATATTTATGTTTTTATCCTTTTTGGGAACTAGATCTAGGCCAAAGTGGTATTTATAAATTTCATACTCCACCTCCAAATGTTTATAGTGTTCATAGGGATGTAAATCTGCATGGATGGTGACCTCAATGCCTAAATGAGAGAAATTGAGACATTTGTACAATGTTGAAGTGATTTCATAAATTTAATGTATCTAAGTGTTATTTGTCTAGGTTTCACCCTTGATGAGGATAATATTGTTCATGTCTAAACCTCAAACCTAGGCTGATATGGGAATGACCTTAGGCTGTGGGTTACCTAATTGTTAGGTCAGACCTCTATATTTTATGGGCATATATCGCTAGGTTTGTCATTTGAATTCCATCTCTAAGTCCTAATGTGTTGGGATGAAAATCATAAAGTATATTTCATAAGTAAAACTTACAATAAATTGGTGATGCACCTAAGATAATCTTCCATCCACTCTATCAGCTTTGACTCTTAATACACTAATGAAAAATGCATAGAGTTGAGAGGCTATCTTCATTGACTTCTAAGCAACAATATTTCATGTATAGGTTAGTTGAATGACTAAAGTGAGAGGTTCAAGAGAAAATGGCCTGGTTCAAGGTGCTTACAATCTAATTTTCACTCCAAACTTGAGTTATCAACCTCACAACACACTAGATAACCTGCTAAGAAAGCTTGTTAATATCTAGGTGTAACTTGGAACTAAAAAAGGGAATGTCATACCACTATTACATATTAATAAAATCATGAACACATAAAGTATATATCATTAAGAAGATGCAAATTCTCTATTCATCAATCTAAGAGGTGAAAGTATAAACACTGGTAGAGTTTCCTCATACTAGCTTGAGGGATACAATATAAGGCACAAAGCCCTCAATATATAACACAAGTGGAGAGAGAGAAAGAGAAATATATCAAATTTGAGGAGGGATCATTAATTACCAATATCCACTCCATGTATTTGTTACATCAATTAATTAGTTCTTCTTCAACTTTCCCATAAATTGGTCTTTTATAATAACTCCTTGAATGAGGTGTTAGCATCAAAATGATGTGGTGGAAGGTATAACTGACCCATTATATTCCTTTTATGGCTTGACCATGTCTAATAAAGGTAAATGACTCCATTTTTAGGCAATTAGAATCATGAATAATGTATAATTAGGCCACCATAATCATGTAGCATCCCGCACTCCTTTAAAGCAAATTGACAAAGTCAAGAAAATATCTTATCCCTCCATCATAGCTCATAAATGTACATTAAATTCTATTAAATGACATACACTAGGCATAACATATTTTTATTAACTTATTCCATTATTTATTCAATGCTAAGTTGAGTTCTTTTGATGATCAAATAGGCCAAATAGGCTAATTAGGCCAAGTAGCCTAACTATTTGCATATTAGCCTTCATGAAACCTAAAATAAATCTTAATATCATATGTATAAGTGTTATTCATACCTAAAAAATCACCTCCAACCATAATATATTATCATATAATCATTAAGAACTTGAAATCTCACTTCTCATAGTTGACTAGTCCACTTCCTCAAGTGTTTATAGATTGGTAGTTTTTAAATTGAGTTGTAGAGACATTTCTATGGGAACCCTTGTAAATATTATGAATTTAGAATTTGTATAAGGTCCCAAACCATCCCCTCCAATATTTGTAATCTATTAAAATAATTATTCAACATCCTTTATGTTCAAAATCTTGTAAAACTATAAATTTATGACACCTCCATATAATGTTCATACAATCAGGTACCATTGGGTGAGTCCTCTCTAAGTTTACTTAACCTTACATAATATTGAAAGGCCATTCTAGGGTGATAGGATGATAAAACACCATTTTTTATGAAATTGGGTCTATCTAAGGTTTTAAGGAGGTTTTGAGTGTTGAGGAGTCTTAGTGATAGTTCATACTATATGAATGTCCAAGTCTAAAACAATTGTCATGAATATCTAGGGAACTAACCTCCTCAACATCCATGAATGGTGTGGGTTCCCATGTAAAGGGTGGATGAAAATAAAAACATTGAAAGGTGACCCTCAGGTAGTATGTAGACCATTTTTGACATATTATCTTATTAAGGTTTACTCATAGAGGTTTGCCTCTAAATGCCAATTAATCTCTCATGAACGTAAAGTGTATAGGAGTACCTAAAACCTTCTAAGATAATTTTATTAGAAACATTTTGAGGTAAAATATATAAGCATCCAAATTGGTGGCTCGAACTAATTATGTAGGCCTATAAGATTGAATAGGGTTTTAAAGATAATTTAACCTTTTCCTCACTTAATTCTACCTAAAACTTCTCTAGTAGGTCTTAAACATCCTCATATACTTCACATTGACCATTAAACCTATTGTAAGAGCATGAACTTAAGGTGGTACTAGGGTCTATAATTAGGCTTAAAGCCTACTTATTTGGCCTATTATCAAGGTTATTTAATGGGGACCCTAGATTCCAATCCTTATGAATAAGTTATAAGAACATCTACCATCATGTTAGGCTAATCCACAATCATATATGAGTTTAAACTTGCTTGCAACCTTCCAAAATCTAATTTTATTCTTCTAGCCCCCAGACTACTTGTCCTAGATAGGGCTTAATCTGAGACAAAAAAGTGGGTATAACAACTATTTTTATAGACCAAATGAGAGTATTAATTCTTTAAAATATTTTTTATGACCATTTTTACCAAGTTCTTAGACCTTTTCATGCCTATAAAGGCCTCAAACTAACCATTTTGTCTAAACTGGCCTTGAACTACCTATTGACTATCTATAAGGGCTAGTGAAGTGACTTGATGGACTAAATACCATCATAAAATATATTCTCTACTTGACCTAAATCATTGTTAATCACTCTTTATGGATCCATGTCCTGATTAACCCCTCAGAGCATCTCATTTACTCATGTGTTCTTATGCAGGGTTTGGGAATCAAGGACTTAAACTAACCCTAAAGGTCTACAAGTGCATTTTTATAAAGGTTCCTTAAGTCTAAACCCATTGAATGTTCTTGGAGCATATCCATTCCACCATGGTATTATGGAGGTGATTTGATCTCATCTCACAATCACCCTTCCTAAATCACTATTGACTTGACCATTTAAACTCAGTTTGATTGCACAATAAGAAGGATCCAACTGTATATGTTCATTTAGGTTGAGTCTCAACATTGATAAGTGAAGGAGGGATATTTAGACCTAGAATAGGTCCAACTAGACCTTATAATTTATATAAATTATTCATAGTGGCCCTTTTTGTTCTTCACTCTTGATTGTAATATATATGATGGTCTCCAACTCTACCTCCTACAACTTACCTTGTTTTTCCCTCATAGGTTGGTCATAGGTGGATATAATGTTGATTTAGGTGTTCTTCTATGTTAGGAGTTATTGAAGGAAAAAATTTATCTCACATATATGTGTTGAGTCTCCTTGAGAATCACTTGTACTTTGGACTTCTCATAAGATACCTCATAATCCTATTTAGCACAATTTTCCTTAATGTTTTTACATCCCATGGATATACCAATTTTGGTGGCTACATGTGCATATAGTATTGTATGGGATAGTGATTGAAGTGGAGGTATGGGGTGGATTTGTGGTGATTCTACATTGAATTTATCATAATCCATATTGATACTATTCATTATCCTCTCTCACTTAAGACCAAAACCTTGACTGATTTCTCAAAACTCAATCGCCAAAGAGTTGTATACCCCATTGTATAAACTAAGATAGTCCAAATGTGCCACCTGAGGTGAATATTAAAATACAACTTATGTTACTCATATATCACTGGACTCTTGTTTATAACTCATCGTAATTCTTCTCTTCTCACTTTTACTTGTCGTTAAAGAGGCTTCCTCAGTCACTCATTGGAATGCTTCTTTGGAGCTCTATTGTAGTAGGTCAAATGATTGATTTTAGGTGTATATTAGCTCTTATAGTAGGGTCTAAGACATATATTAACCCATCCTCCTTAATCTTGTGACTCATTACTACTAAAAGGTTTATCTATGTCCCTTTATATGATTTATTTCGTGGAATGAAAGATTGATGAATGTAGAAGGATGACCATGGGGATATATGGAGGTTGAAGCATCAAAATAGGGGTGAAGCATAGTGATGTTTAGCATGGTAATTTATGTATTAGGTTGTAATTTATGTCAATAATATCATGAGGTAATAATACATTAATGATAAATAAGCTATGTTTGATATCTTGGAGAGTATATGAAATATGTGCAGGTCAATGAGGACAAAGAAGAGGTTTTGAGGCATCCATAAATGTTTTAGTGAGGATATGGTAATTCATATGGACCTTTGGAGAGATAAAAATACATAATTATAGATTAATATAAGCCATATTATCACTTCACATCATATAGAAATGAATAACGTAGCACTTCTGTGCATTTATTGTAGGTACTCAAAAATTCAAACTTGGTCAAAGGTTTTCATGCATATGTTGTCCATAGTGCCAAGAAGGTACCCTAAAAATTTAGTGTCTTGATGTGTTTCCTATATAAAGTTATAAACCTCCAAATTTTCTCTAGATAACTATTATGTGCCAGAGACCATCAAGTTTTTGCCTTGGTAAATAGTTGTTGAAATTCAAAAATATGAACATTGGATTTCAAACGACTCTGTGTGTGCATTGGACTAGTGAGAAAAGAAGTGCTTGTATAAAGGTAGGATATTGGTAAGATAAATTTGGTGTAAAATTAAAAGTTTTATTACACTCCATGAAAATCATTCTATAGGTGGCGGTATATCCTAAATATCTATGCAAGTGCATTTATTGTAGGTCAAAGTCAAAGGTTTTGACTGTGGTAAAAACCATAAAAAAATAGTGAGAAAAGGAATGAATGTAGAGACCAAAATATTTATAATTTTGACATGGTAAAAAAATAAAATTTGTATTATACTCCTTAATTAACAACCTCCAAGTGTAATTTCTTGATTAAAATTAGTACAAGTTAACTTATGGCTTGTCAAAGTTGATTGTGTTTTGGTAGTTTTTGGTAGAATAGAGTGATCTTTTTGAAGGAATTTTTTTGAGTGTTTATAAATTGATATAATTTGTAAAATTTATTTAATAATTAAACTTGTGTCATAAATTTTATATCCATATTTTTATTTTTCATTTAATGTATATATACATGTTGTTTGAGCTTGATCATCTTGATAGTGTTTTTGAAGCTACAGGGAGTTTTGAGTAGTCATCTTGTAGAGGTAAGTTTGAAGTGACTTAGATATATCTAAATAATAAATTTATCATTAATATGTTAAATATGTCTCTTGGTTTAATAATTATTCATTTATATTCATGATAAGTCCCTTCTAAAGTATAAGAATTCAAAATATTTTGATTGTGTTTTCGAAGCCTGTGTGCAGTTCTAAGTGAGATTATAAAGTTAATCAGTTTGGGGTTTTCTGGTCTATTTGTAGATTTATAATGGACATGGTGATTAACATTATGTCATGAAGGTTATATAAATATATTTTAAGGAAATGTTTGTGTGGAATATTTTTTCATATGCTTCAAATATCCAAGGCATATTTTTTTTTTGTACAGACCTAATTGCAAGTAGTCCTAATGGCATGGTTCAAGGAGTCAAACAAGCTAAAGGTGATGTGTACATATATAAATTTTATAATGGATATATTTGATAATTTTTTTAATTTTTTGAATCATTGGTGGAGGCTAAAATTATTCCAAGGATGTCTAGGTGAAACGTGTGCTTAGAGTAGACCTAATTGCATTAGGTGTCCATTAGGCTTAATGGTGGTTTTAACCCTTAAGGGGTATGACCAACATATGTGATGATTGTTTCACATATTAAACTTGTGATATGACCTATTTATTTTTGTATCCATGTCTGTAAATGTTCTTGGTTGACCAAGATCGGTGAGAGTAAGAATCTTTTATAAATAGAAGGCAAAATAGGCCTATTTGAGCTAGTTGATGAAATGAGAATATAAGAGAATAAGAGGGTGTGTGTGAGAAATAAGATGATAAAAATCATTTTTAAAGCATTTTTATGACATCATAGGGTCATAAATTATAATTGAAGAGTAGATTTGTACTTGAGATCAAGAGTTCTAGTTCTAGTATGAGCAAATAAGGGCTAGTTAACAAGAAAGAGTGCAAGCAAGTAAAGGAGCATCTTAAAGAGAAGAGGTAGGTCATGTATACCATAAAAATGATAAGAGGATTAATCATGGATATATAAAAAAATTATTTTATGTGGATGACAAGCTCAAGTTGACATAATGAGCCTAGTGAGAGACATATTAAGCAAATGAGCCTAGAAGCCTCTTTGAGAGGGGTAGAAGGTCAAGGAGACCTAAGTGTGTTGATTTGATGTTTGAGACCATAAAATATAAATAAGAGGTGTGTTATAGGTGTATCATTTTAATTTTATTTCATGTAGATAATATAGAGAGCTAAAGAAGAGGTCACCATTAGTTGAAAGAGCAACAAGGTGTCTTGAGGTGATTTAATTTGTCTTATCTGTGTTGGTGCTTGGTCAAGAATGGAGTTGGAACTACCTTTCAATTTGGAGGTTTAAAAAGTGTCCTTGAATTGGTTGGGTTTGTTCCAAGTCACTTATGGGGTTGTAACCTCCTTACACTTTAGATCTTATTAAAGATTAGTTGAGTGGGTGCTTGACTAGGTAGAGGTTGGAGCTCCTTGTGTGGTTGGTTCCTCATTAAATGTTGTTTCTTTTCTTATAAGATAGTATTAAAAGTGGTTTTATAGTGGGTTTTATCCCCTATTAGGGTTTTCCATATAGCTATGGTGTTCATATGTTGATAACTTAATTTATGCTTATGTGATTGTCTTTCTATGCATTGTTATATCTCTATACTAGTTTGAATGGTTAAAGTATGATGAATGGAATTGAATGAAATGTTTTCACATTGATTCACCCCCCCCTCTTAGTTATTATGATTCCAATAAGTGAAAGGTAGTGAAAACAATGTGAAGTGACAAGGTATGGATTATGAAATGGATTGAAGCATGGAGACCTCTTAACATAACCATTATGAACCTTGACACTCTTACACACAAACCTAAGAAAACATAACATTTTGAAAGTAGAGAAAGGACATACATAGTAAAAACATGTAACCTAGAAAAATTTGAAGATTGTTAAAATATATTAAAGACCTTAAACATTTCTAAGGCTGACTAAGTGTGCTTGGAGGTAAGGAGGATAATTTATAAGCCTTTAAGGCTAACATGAACATTGAGAAGACTATTATAAAGGGAATGATGGTGTTATATCATGAATTAAAAATCCATTTCAAGCCTTTAGCTATGTCTATATGGTCTGAAGGTACCACTGAACAACACACAGTAATATTTACATAGTGAAACTCAAAAATGTATTTGTAACTCTTCTTTGAAGACACTTAGAGATGAGATGAGAGGCCAATGGACCTTCAACATATGAAATAATACATTAGAGAATATGAAACACTCTAAAAAATCTTCAAATAAATTCAAATCCTCTCATGAATACATTAAACCTCTATCCATTACCCAACTTTCTTGTAGGCTACACACAAGAGCTAGTATTAAAGGCTTGTCATTCTTATGAGCTCATACATGTCAGAAAAGTGATAAAATTACTATGATAGATCCCTTAAATACCTAAAAAAATAACATCAATCATTGGATTGAGCAAAAAAGTCAAAAATACATGAAAATTACCTGATTAAAATTGGCCTATGCAGATGTGAATAGCATACACATTCCTTAACTTATTAAGGAATGTTCATAAATCTTGTGAGACCAATCTCCATAAAAATTTCCATGGGTGGAATATGTCTAAGTGTATTTTATTTGGTCATGAGCTTGAGCTCCCATTCTCTCTCTTCTTCTAGCTTACAAATAAGGTGGATGATGTAGGACCAGTTTTGAGCTTGTTTGGTATCCATTCACCATGAAACTTTGTAGAACCACCTGTTATGACTTCATCTTCAACCTATGACCCTCTTTTATTAGCACAGTCTATACAATTTTTTACAAGTACAAAATACTTTGAAAATCTTTGATTTTCCACCATTTTATCCATGTTTCAAGCTTTATAATGCCATTCTAAGTCCAAATAAAGAGGATAATGAGTTAATAAACATTTCCAAGAAGGATAAAATGCAAAGAGGAAGTGGAGAAGCCATAAATAAGTATAGGGGACCCAATTGGATAGTGGAAAGGCATAAATGGGTGTCAAAAAGGCTTTTAAGGCTTATGAAAAACATAGGTGTAGCATATGGTGTGGATAAATCCTCTTCAAGACTCCTTTTAATGTAATTAATCCATAAATTTCCCATTCCTAAAATTTTATAAAGCAAATAGGCTTGTATGAAGTGGTTTGAGGGGTGATGAAGGTGATATGGCTTAGATGAGTATGTCATGGGAAAAAGACTTGAACACACTATGGTCCTCATTTCATAGCCTCTAATGTTGTTAAAACACCTTCATATTACTAAAATATCCATAAACTCTTCAAATAGGGCTAAAATTCTTATTCAAACTTTCAAGATCTTTTGATAGTCATCTCTCTTATTTAAAGACCACTATAACACCTCACACATCCCCATATGACTAAAGACACTCATGACATAATTTATTAAGCACAAAACTATGACACATCATGACACTCTTAATCAAGATTCAGAGACTCTCAGTAAGATCGAAGATGACATGGATATGTTAGGAAACATCACTAGTAGGCTAAGATGGTGGTCACCAAATTTTTTTAACATCAAGGGTTGAGATTTACCATGTGAGGCCAACAATGTCAACACCAAGGTATACCCAAGAGAAAATTTTAAGATAGGTTAAGGACTAACACATGACAAAGTGTATCATGGGTCAAGGGATAAATGATAATTTTCAAGCTTATGATGGCTTGTTATTCCTAATATTCATTGTCATAGGCTTTGATAGTAATTATTTTTGGCTATATATTGGTTTTTATATATCCAATATGCTTGATGAGCTTCACAGACACAATATTAGGCACAACCCATTATCTATGAGGACATGTTTGACTTTGTGATGTATAATGACAACTTCAATATACAATAGATTGTTATGGAGAGGGCTAAGGGATGACATATCACTTTGGGTGAAGGTCAGTTATTGGCCTAAGACTAGATGTCCAACCAAAGTTTGGAATTTGTCTGGGGATATGTAATTTGGAAATTGGGATTGGCTTAGGAGTTATGTGAGGATGTTTTTGTGGATAACAGATGTATGCAACAAATCTATAATGGAAATATGTGTGGGTGTCTTTTGAAGTTATTACATAATGTCATATGGATTTTTTTTAATAGTGATATATGGCTTGTTTCTATCCAACATAGTGGGTTGGACTAGTTCATTGATAGGAGGTTGTGGACTTGGAATGGTAATATTTGACTATCAAGCTATGATTATACAATCAAAATTGGGTACATGATCATTGTTGCTAAAAAACAATGATGGAAATGGGCTAAATAGGATAAGTCTCAATTGTTGGTGCACTTGGTTGTGGTCATGGGTAAATGATGAGTTATCATTATAAGGTCCTAAAATAGTAATCCCTAGCTGATTTTTCACTTTTTTTGGATCCCAAATCAAGGTAGAGTTACTAGAATAGATGGGTTGATTGGAATTGTTTAGAAATGGTTTTGTTTTGTTCATAATTCATATAGGATTAATGGTGCTAATTGAAATGTGACCTCCCACAATATGACCCACAACTTTTGTGTAGTCATGTGCAACTATGTGGTAGGTTTATTGGCTATTGGGATCATTTTATCCTTGGTTCCTCCTATTCAATTGACATTGTTGTTGGTGCTATTGGTATTATTATTATTTTCATGATTATTATTGTTGTTTTGGCCTTTATTATTATTGTTATTTTTATACTCCAAAAAAGGGTTTTGGTAGATACCCAAGTTTTGATTGGATGTAGATGCTCTATTATCCAATGTAATATCTCCATTTTCTAACATATTTTTGATGAGGTGTTTTATTTACACACAATGACATAGATTATGTCTCTGAACATGATTGTATTCACATAACTTATTCTCTTTGTACTAATCTAGATACGAAATACCCTAAGGATAATGCTTCAAAATTAGCCAACTAATCATATTAGAAATAATTAGCTTGCAAAAAATATATTCAATAGGCTCTCTAAGGTCATTGAAGACTCAAGGAGTGGGATTTATTCTTAAAGGAGGGGTTTTTTAATGTGGTGGTTGTTGTATTTGTAGAATTGGTATAGGTTATTATGAAGGCTACTCTTGTTGAATGGGATGTTGATGAGGAATAAGATATATTTGTGGCATACATTGAGTAGATGATGTTTGAACTATTTGGATGCAATGTGACTTAGATACTCCATTTACAATAACATTCTTATTAAAATTTTATTTCTTAGATTTTTCATAGTTACTAGCCTAAGATGGTGTTGATGCTTATGCTTGGGCTTGGTTGTGGTTTTTATTTGGGACTATTCCTTGGTTTTGGTTCTAATTTTTGTTGGATGAGATTAACTTAATAATCCCTTTGTTAATAAGGGCCTTTTCAATTAACAAACCTTTGTTGATGATATTTTTAAAAGTATGTGCACACTGAAGCTCCCAATGATAGAATATCTCATTATGCAAATTTTTAGTAAACACAACAGCCAATTATTTATATGGTAAGCTATGGGTGAAGTGACTAGAAAGCACTCTACATCTCTATAGATAGATTCTTTGGAAATTTGAAGAACCACTCAAAATTGTCAAAATTAGATATAGAATTCTTTGGAAATTTGAAGAACCACTTAAAAGCCTATCCTAGTAGACTTTAGGGAAACAAAGGAGGAGATAAATTTTACTATAAGCCTCTAGTTGGAAAGTGACAAATAAATCTGTCAAATAGGCCTTAAGGTCTCCTTTACTCTTGTATTTGTCAAATTTTAAAGGTTTATACCCTAGATGAAATAGTGTTTTTAGATACTCCATGTTGAATGGGTATGAACACACACCATCTAACTTGAACTTCCTGGTTTGCTTCCTTGATTGAATGGAAATAATCTCATTTGTTATAGTTCATATGCCAAGATAATAAATGGAACATTTGGTTGAGGTGTTGGTTGGGTGGTCAAAGGTGGATTACCTTGACTAGGGTATAATGGAGGAATGGTTTGTTGTGGAATGTTAGTTTGATGAGTGAACCAACCAAGAATATGCATCCATGGATTGGGATGAAAGTATTAAAATTACACACATTATTTTTCTATATTCTGGTTTAGATTTTGTATATAGCCTTATCTTTGAGGGAATTATGGTTATGATGGAAGGATATGGATCTAGGTAAATTATTATGTCTAATGAGGTTGAGTAGGGACTTGATACTAACTAGTTAAACCTGGATGAATAAGGATAACTTGTTATAAACCAAATCCCTATCATTGAATCTATGGCACATGTTGAGTAAAAGTCAATCACTACCTAATTGGTACTTCTTGGATAATGGTACCTCTTTATTTTATAAACAAATATTATGAACTCAATTCTTGTTGGGTGTTTGACATTTATCTTTGACTGATAGATATGCATTATTTATTAAATAATGTTTGTGATTGTAAAGGTATATTAATCTGTGACTATAGAGGTATACTTGTCATTACCTATCAAGGTGGAACATTTTTAACCCCTTATTGAGGTGGCATAATGTTCTAACTCTAATTAGATTGTATATTAGACTATGTTTTTTTATGGAATGTTTCATCACTTCTAAAAGTGGATTAGTATTCATCATTTATCATGAAGGCAAAGCACTAGTCAATACTTGATTACTTAATCCTTGTGTTTGCATTTTTAACAGAGTAGATGGTTGAGGATTTTAGGTAACTTGTGTGTGATTGGGATGTAAGAGTTACCACCCCTACTATTATAAACTAATCATGTTATTAAATACGGCACTTGTTATTGCAAAATATTGTTTGGTTTAGTTAAACCACTTTGGCTTGGATTGGAAGACACTTTCATGTTATCCACTATGTTTGGCACATTATTTTATGTAGAATCCACAGTCACATATTTAATAGATGTGATATTGTACATATCACTGACTAAATTTCTTTGTGAAAGTATGTCTATACCCAACTTATATTGACCTATCAACTTGATTAGTACTTAAGTTAAAGGAGTGATCTTTATGAGTAGATCATTTGACATGGTCATGGCTTAAAATTATGTGTTAGATGAAAAAAAAATGGTTATCTTATTGTCTAAAGTGGTCCTCCAAGAGGCCATTTTCTTTTACACTCATATTTGGGTCTTAATACAACATCGACATGAGAATTTGAGGATTACTAGTAGACATATGTTCAATGGTTTGAGTATAAGGCATGTTGAGAAGTACTCTAACTAGACTAGGCAAATTTTCATGGGGGAAGTATGTTAGAATCTTGGCCCCTACTTACATGGCTCTGAATAAAACCTCATCCTTATTTTCAATCAAATCATGATCAAACAAATAAGGATCATATATCGATGGCATAGTAATGTAATATTATTTTTATTAAACATATTTTACAAATGGTGGTATGCTAGCAAGATATTCCATAGTTTGATCTTGGTCTTGATCTAAATAAGGAGGTGTGTTAACCAAATAATGGGATAAAAGTACTTGAGTTTTTTCCCCAAATTAATCAATGTAAGGAGAATAAGGATCCATCTCATAAACTACATCATCACTATAGCAGTCTTGAATAAAGTCATCATTCATGACTATGTTATCATAACCTAGATTGTACATGGATTTGCTATGAGTGTAACAAGACATATTCAAATAAATGACTAAGATTTTGTGAATAAGGCCTAGAGTTGTGCAAACTCTAAAAAACAATGTCTAAATGATCCAAATTTGGTCTAAAGGCTTGGTCTAGGAATTGAGTTATGTTTCCAAAAATAGGCAATGCTAAACTTGGGCTAAAATAGTCTAATGCCAAATGTATACCATCAAACATCTTATACAAATGGTCAATTGGATGGGTAAAATCAAATTCCAAACTTAGGTAAATTTTTTTTTTAAACAAGTCTAATCTAATTTTAAATATGAAAAAGGCTGATAGGTATTTGGAAATGAGGCACAAAGCTACGCTCAAAACAACTACATCTAAAAAAAAGTGGTAAGATGTTAGGGATCTTGGAAACAAGGTATAAAAGCTAGACTTTGAGAAAAATAGAAGTAAATTTACTAGTTATTTTTTAAATAAGGCACAAAATCTAGACTTGGCACAAACTAAGTCTAAAAATAAATGATAAATTTGCTAAGTCTTTTGGAAACAAGGCACAAAAGCTAGACTTTTAAACAAACTAGGTCTAAGGAAAAATAATTAATATAATAAATTTGAAACACTTTGACTTGAACTAGGCATTTATATTCATAAGCAAAATTAATCATTTGGAAAAAGATATTGGGATTTAGGCATATGGAAGATATACCACTTCCCAAATCTAGGCACAAATAATAGTCTGTAAAATCAAGCAAGTAATTAGTCTAAGTTGTATAAACAAAAAATGAATGGTAAAGATCTAATCCAAAATTATATGAGGCATAGGAATAAAAAATAAATGTTTAAATATAAAATTATGAAGACAACTTTATAATTTTATTTAAAAGGCTAAGCTCATCAAATAGACAACAATCTAAACCAAGATAGACAACATAACTGTACTAGGCATAGACCTAGAAGGCACATAAGGTTTCAATTTTGAAACTAGATACAAGGCAACAAGTTTTCAAAACAATTTGATCATCATAACAACACTATCATTCTCTAATGTTATGGAAAATGTTTTATTTCAAAAAAATCTAAGGCACAAGACATGGAATGAAATGGGAAACATAAAAATGCCCCTTTCAAATAAGTGACACACACACAAATTTTTTGATAAAAGACTAAGGTAAATGTGTGGTGTCAAACAAACATCATAACACCTCTTGAAATGAAGGAGTGATGTGAAAACATGAATCATTTTTATATGTGATATTATAAAATAAATAATTTTAAATTAAGACCATGCAAGTAAAATGGAAAAATGATAAAAACACCCAAGGTAATGTCTTAATCCTAAAAATTTAAAAGCTAGCTTCGTACTATCAAATTATATCTATATAATTGATATTGAGAGGGATTTAAATTTTTAATTCAAAAATTAAAAGCACATGAAAATTAGTGGTTTTATTCCCCCTCTTCTCTCAAGAGTTCATATGGTGACATGGAAATTTGAGCTACTCACCCTGCATTGATAGTATATCTATGGCAAGTGGGGTTGTCTAAAATTTCAATTTTTGTTCAATGGTCCCATATGTGTGTTTAAAACTGTTGAGGTGTAGAGCTAAAAGCTTCACCAAATGAGCATGTGCAAAGTTGCAAGATTTACACAGTCACCGACGTCGGTCAGGAGCGACCGACGTCAGTCAGGAGTCAACTAGGAGATGTCGGCCTCAGTCATGGATCGGCCGACATCAGTCACAGGCAGATAGGTAGGGACCGACGCCAGTCACCTATGCATCCAGAATGCTATTTCTGTGGATAGAACAGAGTGTTTACATGGTAGGATTAAGTGTTAGTCTTAATTCTACATCTCTATCTTTAGTAAGACTATTTTGAGCCCTTGATTAGGAGGTGCATCTATTGGTTGTAATTGCATTGCTCATGATCCCTAATTCTATATAATAGGGATAATTCTTCATAGCTTATTGAATTGGAACATTACAGAATTGTATATGTGAATCAATCTAGGTTGTTGGAGTTGATTGTAATTGAGAGAGAGAACTCTTGAGGGAAAGAGATCTAGAAAGAGATCTGTACATCTGAGAGAGGTGTGGAAGAAAAGAAGTTTCTTCAATTGTATTCCTTTTGTAAAGAGTTTAATACAAGTTTTTAGAGTGGTTTCTTGTATCTCTTATTGTTTGTTGTTTTTTGATTCTAATTACTTATCATTTTGGTTCAATTCCATATTTAATTTCTTTCATATAGTAATCAACTTTGTTGGTTGATCCCCAAAAAGTGGTATCAGAGCTCAGGTTGACTAATAGGTGTTTTAGATTTGGTTAGTGTGTATTGATTACAGGTTACTCACATAGATTTTTGTTTGAGTGGGAGAAGCAATGGCAGAAGAAAGTAAACTGAGAATTGAGAAGTTTAATGGAAAGAATTACCAATTATGGAGAATACAGATAGAGGATTATCTGTATCAGAAAGATCTATACTTATCGTTAGGTGGAGTTTCAAGGAAGCCCACAAACATGGAAGATGAAGAATGGGAAGTTCTTGATAGAAAGGCTCTTGGATCTATAAGATTGAGTCTGGCATCTACTGTGATATCTAATTTATCACAAGCAAAGTCAATGGTAGAGTTAATGACTACTTTAGCAAATTTATATGAAAAACTCTCAGCTTTAAATAAGGTATATCTTATGAAGCAGTTATTTAATTTACAAATGCAGGAAGGTGGATCTGTATCTAATCATCTAAATGATTTCCATGGAATTGTAAATCAATTAAATTCAGTCAAAATAGTGTTTGATGATGAAATTAAAGCTCTATTAATATTATGTTCTTTGCCTGAAAGTTGGCATAGCTTGGTAATGGCAGTTAGTAATACTGCATCTACTTCAAATATTTTAAAAGTAGATGATGTTGTTAGTGTAATCTTGAATGAAGAAATTCACAGAAAAAGTGCAGAGGAAACATCAAGGAATGCTTTAAGTTTTGAGAGTAGGGAAAGGCAAAAAGAGAAGGGAAAGAAAGGGAGATCAAGGTCTAAGTCAAAGATGAGAGGTAGATCCAAATCTATAAATGGTAGGAAGCCACAATGCTAGAATTGTGGAAAGATTGGGCACATAAGCAAAGATTGTTGGTCAAAACCTAAAGAGGACAATCAACATGAAGGTAAAGAAGAAGCAAAAGTTGTAGGTATTGCACAAGATGCTCTTATATTCTTTTTGCATAATAATATAGAATCTTGGGTTTTAGATTCTGGTGCCTCTTTTCATGCTACCCCAAATAGAGAATATTTTAGTGACTATGTCCATGGATATTTTGGAATAGTTTATTTAGGGGATGATGAGCCTTGAAAAATTGTTGGCAAAGGAAAAGTGCAGCTGAAAATGTAGAATGGCAACACATGGGTGTTGAGAGATGTCATGCATGTTCCCAGCCTGAAGAGGAATTTGATTTCTACAAAAAAGTTAGGGGATGAGGGTTGTATAGTAACTCTCACAGCTGAATCTTGGAAGGTGACCAAGGGTGCACTTGTATTGGCCAGAGGTAAGAGAATAGGTACTCTCTATTTATGTAATTATATTACTGATAATTCTCCTTCTGTATTATCTACTTTAGATGTAGATGCAAAGTTGTGGCATCACAGGCTCGACCACATGAGTGAGAAGGGAATGTCCATTTTTAAGTCAAAAGGTATGCTTTCAGATTTAAAAAGCATAGATCTAGATTTTTGTGAGCACTATATTTTTGGGAAACAGAAGAGAGTGAGTTTTCTCAAGACTGGGTCAACAAAGAAGAAGCATAAGTTGGAGCTTGTTCACGTAGATGTGTGGGGACCAGCTCAGGTTGCTTCTATTAGAGGATCACATTACTTTGTCTCTTTCATTGATGATGCTACAAGAAAGGTATGGGTTTATTGCATAAGGAAGAAATTTGATGTTTTTGACACTTTTAAGATTTGGAAAGCTATGGTTGAGAATGAAATAGGCAGGAGATTGAAGTGCCTAAGATCTGACAATGGTGGTGAGTTCTGTAGCCATAAGTTCAACTGGTATTGTTATATGCATGGAATACGTAGGCAAAGGATGGTTTCAAGGACACCTTCACAAAATGGAATTGCTAAAAGGATGAATAGAACAATAATGGAGCGTGTAAGGTGTATGAAATTGCATGCTGGTTTGCCCTTAGAGTTTTGGGCAGAAGCTATGGATACTGTAGTTTACCTGATTAATAGAGGACCCTTTACAGCTCTGGATGGTGGAATTATAGAAGAGGCATGGATAGGTAAAAAGGTAGATCTCTCATTTCTCAAAGTTTTTGGTTGTGAAGCCTTTGTGCACATTGATAAGGAAAATAGAAAGAAGTTGGATGCTAAGTCTATGAGGTGCACATTTATTGGTTATGGCTCTGATGATTTCAAATTTAGGTTTTGGAATCTAGGAAATAATAAAATAATTAGGAGCCGTGATGTTGTTTTCAATGAAAAAGTGATGTATAGTGATCAGCTTAAGAAGCTGAATCAATCTAGGTAGAGCAATAGAGAATTGGACGAGGTGACGATCCAAAATGAGCTCATGGGAAAGAATAATCACAGGTAGGAAAACACAAAGACCGATGTCAGTCAGGTAGGAACTGATGTCGGCAATACAGGAATCGATGTCAGTCAAATAGTGACCGACATCGGCCAGGAAGGAATCGAGGTCAGTCATGTGGAACTGATGTTGGCCAGTAACAGGCCTGGAGGTGACTGAGGTCAGTCACTATCAGAGAATTTGGGTGGACAACATGTTGTGAATGAGTCTCAGATGCCCATTAGGAGGTCAAAAAGGGTAAGTAAACCTCCAATTTGATATTCCCCTTCATTATTCTATTTATTGCTTACTGATGGTGGAGAACCAGAGAGTTATGATGAAGCAATATAGGTGGAATCCAAGAATCAGTGGGAGCTAGGCATGAATGAAGAAATTGATTCCTTGAAAGAGAACCAAACATGGGATTAGGTTGAGTTGCCAGCGGGAAAGAAGACACTGAAGAACAAATGGATCTATAGATTGAAGGAAGGTGAGAATGGACAGATGAGATATAAGGCTAGGTTGGTAGTGAAAGGATTTGCACAAAAACTAGGTATTGATTTTGGTGAGATTTTTTCTCCTATTGTTAAAATGACTTCTATACGGACTGTATTGTCTTTAGTTGCTATTGAGGATTTGCATCTTGAGTAGCTTGATGTTAAGACAACATTTCTTCATGGAGATTTGGATGAAGAAATATATATGGATCAGCCAGAAGGATTTGAGGTCAAAGGTAAGGAGAATCTAGTGTGCAGGTTAAAGAAAAGCTTGTATGGCCTCAAGCAAGCTCCTAGACAATGGTATCTAAGATTTGACAAGTTTATGACTGAGCATGGCTACAGTAGATGTCAATCTAACCATTGTGTGTATTTTAAGAGATTAGATAATGGTAGATATATTATTCTATTGTTGTATGTAGATGATATGCTGGTTGCAGGATCACACATGTAGGATATCTCTGAGCTTAAGGTGAAATTAGCTCACACATTTGCCATGAAGGATTTGGGAGTAGAAAATAAAATCCTTGGCATGAGCATTAAGAGAGATAGGAAAAATCATAGGTTGATTTTGTCTCAAGAGGATTATGTGAACAAGGTGTTGAAACGGTTCAATATGCAGGATGCAAAACCGGTAAGCACACCTTTGGCTGGACATTTTTAATTGAGTAAAGAACAGTGTCCTAATTCACATGATGAGGTAGAGTACATGAGTAGATTTCCATATGCTTCCATAGTAGGGAGCTTAATGTATGCAATGGTATGTACTAGGCCGGATATTGCCCAAGCAGTGGGAGTTGTTAGTAAGTATATGGCCAATTCAAGGAAGGAACACTAGAAAGTAGTTCAGTGGATCCTTAGATATCTAAGAGGGACCAGCAATAGGCATTTGTGTTATGGTGGGTCAAACACTTCTCTACATGGTTATGTAGATTCAGATATGGTAGGTGATTTGGATGGCAGGAGAAGCACCACAGGATATGTTTTCACTGTTGGTGGAACGGCGGTTAACTGGATTTTAAAGTTGTAGAAGGTTATTGCCTTGTCAACTACAGAAGTAGAATATATTGCAGTCACAGAGGCTACCAAAGAGATGATATGGATGACACGGTTCATGGAAGAGCTAAGAAAGGAGCAAGAGAGTTGCATATTATACAGTGATAGTCAGAGTGCAATTCATTTGGCTAAGAATTCAGCCTTTCATTCAAGAACCAAGCATATACAGCTGAGGTACCACTTCATTAGACAGGTATTGGAGGATGGTGAGTTGAAGCTGGAGAAGATCCATACAGATAAGAACCCTATGGATATGTTAACCAAGCCGGTAACAAAGGAGAAGTTGAATCTTCATTCAACTTTTGTTGGTCTTCATGATTGAGTTTAAAGATGGAAGAGCTAGAAGATGTTATTGTATAGGTATTGGTGCAGTTGTTTATCTCCAAGTGGGAGATTGTTGAGGTGTGGAGCTAAAAGCTTCACCAAATGAGCGTGTGCAAAGTTGCAAGATTTACACAGTCATCAGCGTTGGTTAGGAGTGACTGACGTCGGTCAAGAGTCGATTAGGAGATGCCAACGTCGGTCATGGATCAGCCAACGTCGGTCACAGGTAGACAGGTAGGGACCAATGTCGGTCACCTGTGCATCCAGAATGCTATTTCTGTGGACAGAACAGAGTGTTTGCATGGTAGGATTAAGTGTTAGTCTTAAGTCCGCATCTCTATCTTTAGTAAGACTATTTTGAGCCCTTGATTAGGAGGTGCATCTATTGGTTGTAATTGCATTGCTCATGATCCCTAATTCTATATAATAGGGATAATTCTTCATAGCTTATTGAATTGGAATAGTATAGAATTGTATATGTGAATCAATCCAAGTTGTTGGAGTTGATTGTAATTGAGAGAGAGAACTCTTGAGGGAAAGAGATCTAGAAAGAGATCTGTACATTTGAGAGAGGTGTGGAAGAAAAGAAGTTTCTTCAATTGTATTCCTTCTATAAAGAGTTTAATACAAGTTTTCAGGGTGGTTTCTTGTATCTCTTATTTTTTGTTGTTTTCTGACTCTAGTTACTTATCATTCTAGTTCAATTCTGTATTTAATTGCTTTCATATAGTAATCAACTTTGTTGGTTGATCCCCAACAAAAACTAGGGTGAAACATTTCATTTGAATTTTCATTAATAATTTTTTTGTTAAAAAGGTCTTCTCTTTTTCATAACCACTACATCTATAAATTGCTTAGTGTAGTACAATGTCTGAGATAATTATACATTCTAACGTAGTCTCTTACTAATGGAACTTACTTAACCGCTCAAACAAGAATCCCATTAAGTCAAATTAAATTTGTATAGCCCTACCATGGATTAGAGTTAAAGTTATACTAGAACATGAATTCTTAGGTCAACTTCCCTAGAAAACCCATGGGGAGGTGATGAAACCCAACCCACAAATCAAAATGCATAAAAATAAAGTGGAAGGAATTTAGGGTCATTTTGGGGTCACCCAAATCACTTAGATTTTGGGGAGGGCCGTAGAGACTTTACTTCCATACTTTTGGAAAAAAAAAGTGACAAATGCAATAAATGAGAATTGTTTATCACCCAAGTTCCTTAAATGGGATGGGGGGAGATCATACACATGACACTTAGCTTGTTAAACAAAACACATAACAACAAACATAAACATGAAAATTCTTATGAGTATTTAACTAGAGTATGAGTTCATTTTTATAGCACCAAATAAAATATGTTATGAAGTTTATCCCATTGGAATTGTGTGAAAACTTAAATAAAATGAAAAACACTCAAGCAAAATATTTTTAAACACCAAATCTAAATGTGAGTTATGAAACTTAAAGTGTTTTAAAATGTCTTTTCTTAGCCTTTAGGTATTTCAAAAGATGTTAGGGTGTCCTTGTGCTTAGAATAAAAATGTAAGTGGGAAAATAGATTTTGAAAATTAGCTTTCAAGTTTCAAAAAAATTACACATAGTGCAACACCATAGAAACACAGAGCAATACTGCAACTACCTACAAAGCAAAGAGTTAGAAAAAAGTTACAACTATTAATGCAATATCACAAAACTTAAGACAATACCACAAATATATATGCAATATCACAACTCTCCCTAAAACACCAAATAGATATTGTAAAATTACCATAGTTAATGGTAATATCACAACATTTAATTCAATATCACAATATTTAAAGTAATACTGCAACTACAAAGTTGTGATATTGTGTAATATCATAATTCTCCCTGAAACACAAAATAGTTGGTAGAAAACTATGATGGTTTAAAGTAAAATCATGACATTTACAATAATATCATGATAGTTAAGGAAATATCATGATTGTAAATTCATGATATTGTGCAAAATCAAGATTTTAGAAAGCAAAAATGTGATATACAAAGCAAAATCATAATTTCCTATAAAATGTTTGTGAGTCTTCAATTTCCACTTTTTTTATATGGAAGTTTGGATTTTGACATGAAAATTGTTAAGAGGATGTCCTAAAATGCTTTGAATGGAACTTTGTGGGGTACATGTCCCATCGAGTGTGCCATCATGTGAACGTAAGAATCCAATAGAGGGGAGGTTAGTATTGTGTTAGTACAATAAAATAAAATCAAAATAACATACTAAACACTAACACCTCTAGCCTAAACACTAGGAAGAGCATAGGTAACAAACATACAAATTAAAACACAACTAAACACAAAATAAACCATTATTTTATTTCTTTTTAGCTCTAAATTTCTTGCTGAAGTGGCTTGCTCAATTTTGTGCATCAAGAGGTCTTTATCAATGAAACTCTATTTGCTTATTCACTCCTTGGCACCTTGGATTTGTTGGTTGTATTATGAATTTGGCATGGTAACATTACTTGAAAGGCTTGTCTCTTAAAAAATTAGCATTATAACTTTGGATTATGAGAACTTCAATATCAATAGGTGTAGCCTTGTATTTATAGCCTTCAAAAGTTAACTCTCACCTTAGGTGAGTTAAGGTTGAGTTTAAACATGGAATGAGTTCAAACTAACCCTACGTGAGTTGAGTCTAACTCCATTTGAGTTTAAAATTTATATAGTTATTATTTTCAATTACTAGGCATGGCTCTCAAATTAGATATTTTTAGATATTTTGGAAGAGCTTGACAATTCATAAAGGCAATGATGAAAAGGTTTGATATTTTGAATTTTAGAATTTCCATTTTTAGATATTCATTAACTACAAATAGATAATTTATCTAGGCATTTAATCTAGTTTAATTAGTTGATTCATTTTGATTAGGATTTTATTTCTTTTAAGATTGGATCAAGTGCCCCACTTAATGGGTCCATAGGCCAAACTACCAATTGTTAGGTCTCCAGGTGATTGAGGATGAATTCATGAAAGGTTATTATTTCATATGGTATAATACCCCAAATAGGGATACCTCAACATGATTTTGAACATTACTGAGTGATGTGCAGATGAAATTGGGATGTTTAGTTATTTTTAGGCTTAGTTTGTAATGTTTGTTATAAATCAATCTGAAGTCTAGTTGAAATCCAATTGTGGCTAAAATGGGATGTCTATAAATTAAAATTATTCAACTATCACAAATATAATAAATCTATAAAATTAATAAATATGGAAATTAGATTACCAATTTATATTCTTATGCATCATAAGGGATAATAATTATCTTATTTTTAGATGTATATATAGTTATAACCTGTGCAAGGGTTGAATCAAATAGGTCGATGCTCAAGATCTAATCATTAGATTTTGGAAATATTATTTTTGGAAGCTTGGACACTTGCGTCGACCTATAAAAACTTACATCAATACTTATATATAAATCTTGATAAAAGTGTTATGTATATACTATTTAATATATCATGAAGTGACTACCTATTCCTATTAGGGTTTTTTGTCACCTTTATATTGATATATTTGGATCATGTGCATAGGTTATGTATGACTATGTATAAATCAAATCGTATTTCTTCACCTTATGTTAGGTTACCTTTCCAAAAATGGGTTAGTAGGTTCATGAATTCAATCTGACCTCAAGGACCTCTCTATTAATGAGTGCTTCCTACATATCCAATACTCCATAGAGGGCTTTATATATATCTAGTTCTCCCCTAAGTGTGGGCTTGTGTGTGTGCATAAGGGTGAAATATGATATTTGTAATGGCATGTAATTGTTTAAGTTGTAACTTGAGAAATACAATGCATGGGTTGTTATTTGAATGCTTTACTACTATAATATGACTATGACTATGACTAGTATATAAATAAGTGAAAATAGGGTAGTATAAATTATTTGTGCAATTTATTGAATAAGCTTGAATAGGTGTTTGTTTTATATTTTTTACATGTGTGCTTGATAATGATGAAGGGTCTTTATTTGTTATTTATACCACACCTTTTGAAAATACCTAATGAAAGGGTTAGATAAGACAAATATGCCAACCCATATGTTTCATAATATTTTGATTTTAGATTAATTTTGAGGTATAAACACTTAAGAAGGAAATTGGACACTAGTGTTAGCGCTAATTTCCTTATGAAAATACAAGTTTCCAATAAGATATAAAACTATTGAAGGTTTTTAATTGACCATGAAGGATATAGATAATATTTTAAGATTTCTAAAGTGTACATATGATCTGGGTCACTAGAATGATATGATCAAACTATAGTATAAACGTTTAGTCACAATGAGATGGCAAATGTGAGCCTTTCAACAACCATAAGGTCTAGGACTGAACAATAAATCCCTAATTGATATTTTTCAAGAGTACAATATTGAGATGATATATATAATCATTATATATATATATATATATATATAAATAATTAGAATATTAAATTTTGATCTATTCATAGTCTTGGTTATGAGATTGAGATTTAAAAAATACAAGTAAAATGTTGAACTTGAAAGGAATTCTTGTATGTCAAGTTGGTATACAATATAAATCACAGTTAGTTAATAAAATGTATATGAATATTGAAATGATTGATTTATCATAATTTTTAAAATAAATACATATTTTAAAAATATGTATAATAATTTTAAATTATAAGGCTTATATGAAGGTGATGCTTTGGATTGTATAAGGATTTTTCATATTTGAATGCGTAATCATTTAAAAATGACACTTGAGTGCTAAGAGTTCTACTCAAGATCATATATCCCTAGATTAGCCCTAGACCTATCCTAGATCATATTTTCACACTTAATAAGCCTTCATGTGGGATAAAAGCATCCCTAAACTAGTTTTAGACCCTAATTCTTGCATCTTAGCCATTTGTACCTTAGGTTCTACCACCTAGAGACTAGCACCATAATGGGTACAATATCACCACATGGTTCTAATGTCCCAATATTGGGACTACCATCCTTTCCCTCTTTGTTACAAAAACATATATATTTTCAAATCTTATACCTCTTAGGGTTGGCCTAGACCTCTTTTAACACCCACACAAACACTAGAACAATATAAATACATGATGTTTAGCCCTTTATCCATTGGATGGAAATCAGATGCAAATTACATATGCAAACTTAGAACAATTTATGCACAATTAAGGTCATAAATCCTTATTCTCCCTACTTCTAAATACTACCATCTACAATATTCCTAATCTTAGATTACTCATATTTCTAGTCTCAATCATATTCAAAGCACTCAAGTCAGCCATCTAATAGCTTCAATTTCACTTGCACCAACACTTATGTGGGGATAACTACATAAATATTCATTCATCTTTAAAGTATTGGTATGTAGGCAACTCTCATCATAGCAGGGTGTTGAAGATGTCTAGCCTACCCCATTAAGAAGCACACTTTTCTAATTTTATCAACTAGATGCCCTAGAAATATGGATTATTATGGTTTGATTATAAAATTAATTAAAATATGACATCTATAAGGTTTTAAAACTTGTGCACACAAGAACATGCCTTACAAACCTAGATACAAATGCAACTAGAATATCATAACAATCTTGCATAGAGGACACTACCACCAAAATAGGGACACTAGTGCCACATGTCACTACTATCCAATTATGGAGTTATTATCTAGGATGGGTTTTGACATATGGATCCTATTTTCAACACTCAAACCAGCCTCTAACTCAATTTTTAGCCTCTACATCATCCATCTTGGTCATTTTATAGCCAATTTCTCATTTACATTATTTATTGATATTTTTAGAAAGGTCAAATTAGGCCAATTCTATAATAGATAAATGGATATATTTATTGCATATTTTTACCATGATTTAGTATACTCAGTTATTTAACAATATAGGATTTACATTCATCTAAGTCATAAAAGGTTAAAATATTTGGTGAACTTGACTTATTTCAAATATTACACAAACCCTAAACCTATATAACACTAGGGTTTATATTTACTTTATTTTGAGACCCATATTTAAGATTTTATATCCATACATTTTTTGATTTTATTTGATATAATAATGATAATAATAAGAGAATAATTGTATCACTTTTTATTGCAAAGTTTAATACTCTCATTTGCAAGTTTATTTCCTTTAATTCAAAATGAACTTATAAAAGACATAAACACATGTATACATGAGGCTTTATATAAATTAAAATTCCTACCATGTTTCATTATTTCTTTAGCATGTTATCTTTCTCTTATGTGAAATTCAATTAAGACATGAATCTTTAAACACATAGAGAATACATTACATAAGATACCAACTTCATTACGTAAAATTAAAAAGCCTCATTTAGATGATTTTTCTCTTTGGTTAACTTTGATTCCTTACCTTATCATTCTTATACATAATGTAACATCAATGTTCTCACTTATCCCTCCTTCTCTACCACACACATCTAGCCACCGTCCCACCTCTATTACCATATCTATGCTCTTAGTAAACCCTGTGTGATGTAGGAACATCACCAAAATCTGTATATATGTTCTATTAAAGGGATTAGAGAAGACATTGTGAAATTTTAAAGTATATTTTAGGGTCAAATCAATGATATTTAAGTGAATAAGTCTTTTGAAGGTTTCCCTCTAAAATGCTCAATTTAAATTTTCAAATGTAATTATAAGTACATATGGTTAATTATAATAGTTTACAAGTAAATTATGAGTTTTAATAGTTTATAATAGGTTATTTTACATATATATAAGGTTTTTAGGTCTTTAGGGTTATATTTATTATTAGAATCAAAATTAGTATTCTAAAAACTAATCATGAGTCCTTTTCTAAATAAAGGCAGTCAATTTTTGAAAAGATCTCACTAGATTTGGACTTCCTAAGATTGGATAACCTCAAAATAATCATGATCAGTTTGAATACAATATTTTTGGGATGTAACATATTAATTAAAAATATAAAAATATCAAACTTGCATCATTTGAGGGGAGGACCAGTCAAAAAACTTAGAGAAGAACATGATTGTATGTACAAACTTACAAGTTTGTAAGAGTTTTTCAATAAAGGTCTTAAGATATTAGTTTATGTAGTTTTATTAATGTATTAATTATTTAAATAATATTTTACAATTTTTTTTAAAATCATTTATTGAGATCATTCAATAGTTTAAGACTCAATACTCAGAAATCTCCATTCCTATGCATGAAAAATGCAAACACAGTTACTTCATTTAATGTTTGTTTAAATTTAGGAGTTATATCAAAAGATTTGAAATGGTAATATAATAATTTTAAGATCTTATTCAATATTTTTTTAATTAAAAACTCACTAATCTTTATGAACCATCAAAATTTAGCTCTCGAGTTCTCTAACTCAGAAAAACCCTAGTTACAAGGTTACATGAATAAAAAGGGTAATAAAATAAGTTTTAACACTTAAAAAATTTCCAATTTTTTTGAAAATATATCCATAGGATTTATAAACAACTTAAAGTGGTTTTAAATCTGTAGGAGGTGTACAAACATCGTACAAGTTGATTGTATACACACCAAACCCTATTTTCTATGTTTCCTTGACATGGAGAAGAGAAATTGGTCTAGAAATTTCAAATGGGAGTATATACAATTCAAATTGAGGTTGAAACAAATTTAATTTATTTTTAAATACCTCATATAAGGTTTAATTATTGTGATAAAACTACATCTTGAGTTTTGACCTACTGTAAGGCAATTTGGTCTAATAGACTAAATAGGGCTCTATGAGTTTCAGTGTGAAATCCTTGGAGTGGAAATTCAAACCCCTTTCTAAGAATTTTATTACCCTATAATAAATTAAATATAATTTTATTAGGTGATTAAAATTACTAATTCAATATAGTTTGTGTTTTGACCTACTAGAGCTGCATTAGGCCTAGTAGGCTTATAAGAGTTTTTTTAATCAAATTATCTGTACTAGAACTTTTGAGGTGTTATAAAGAGTTGAATCATATATAAATAATATTGAGATGGTATATAAAATTATTAACTAAATTTATTTATAATTGTTTCTTATTTTGGTCCTTTTGAAGCATTTAAGCCTTATAAGATCATAGAAGGGGTTGAGTCTTTTGAGGCTAAATAGATAAAAATAATAGGTGAATTGGTTTTGGATGGTATATTTGAAGATGAATATGATATTATATATTAAAAAATAGATCCTAAAGTGTTATATTATGTACCTTAAAAGTGTCTTGATTATCTTCATTTGGTGTTAAATCTTATTGTCTTTCAAAGGGTATGAGTTGTGGATAGTCTAGGAAGGGCTATCATCTTTGGTATTAGATATATATATTATGTATAAGCAAAGGTTCTTAAGATTATTTAAGGTATATAAATAATTGTTTTTACAAATGGAATATAGATCAAGGGGAGGTGCAAGAAGGCAAGCTCTAACTATAGCTCTCTTGGAAGAGATCATAAATTTCACTAGAAGAATGGTGGCAATAGAACTAGAAGAAAAGAGAAGAGTGGATATTGGAGATGTTAGTGATAGAGAAGATGAAGGAGATGAATAAGAACCATTTATCATAGAGTTAGAAGTACCTAAAGAAAGTCTTTTGAAGTCAATAGTGGGAGAAACTTCCAAACTAAAGGTAGATATACTTATGTATCATATAAATTTGAATGTTGAAGATTTAATTGATTGTTTTAGTGATTTAGATTAAAAAAAATTAAATTTAAAAATGTTGAATAAGAAAAAACTGAAATTTGTAGTGATAAAATTGAAATTCCATGCCTCCCTATGGTGGGATGGTGTGCAAACAGAGATGAGAAGGAAAGGAAAGTGCAAAATAACCAATTGGGACAAAATGGTGTCAAATTTGAAAGGTATGTTCATTACTAAAGAAAATAAAACTATTATTTTCAATAATTGTAGAATATAAGACAAAAAGAAAAATTAGTGAAAGAGTACACTAAGGAGTTTTATAGATTGACCATTAGAGATTGTCATATTGAAGATGACATGGAGAAGGTTTTTAGGTATGTGAATGGTTTGAAATTTATCATTCAAGATGAAATTGATTTTATTACTCCTAAGATAGTTCAAGAGGCATAAAAATATATGTTATGCCCTTAACCATTGGTGTGTCTAGGGATATATGTGGCCAACTTGTGGCTTACATACCTCTTTTATTTACTTGTTACATTTATCTATGTTCTTAGATAGGTAAGCCTATGGAATAACCTTGGCTAAGTAGACTATATATAGAAGGTAGGGGTTAGTCTTTAATCATCATGTTAAGTGTTCATCTATTAGTGCATTTTTGTAGAGATTTTCCCCTCGAAGTGGCTTTGTTATATTCTCTAGTATTATGTTATTCTATCAATTATCATGGTGTAATCTCTCATATTTTATTATTTTGTGTAATATAAAATCATTCTATATGAATATCTAAGTAATTTCATTACAAGTGGTATCAGAGCTTTGATTTGGGAAAGTTTCCTATGGTATTTTTTTTATCTAGTGAGGCATGGCTTCTGGGAGCAGTGAAAGTGAAAAAACATAACTTGCAATTCGAGAAGAATCAATTTTTTTAGCTAGCACAGTATTGCTTGAAACACTTTTTTGAAAAAAAAATAATTAAAAAAAAAGTTTGGAAATTTTTTCCCCCTTACACACTTACAATCATTGGATTAATCTTGGTAAGATGATCACAATGGTATATTTTTTTGGTACACTTTTTTGGTATTAAAAATTTCACTCTAGAGTGCAAAGGTAATCATTGGATTCATCTTGACAAGGTGATCACAATGGTACCATTTCTTGGTATACTTTTTTTGGGGGGGTCAAAACCCTCCTAGGGTTTATTTATGGTAGGTCCTTCAACTTGGGGAAGAAAAGGGGCACCAAAAGACTCCTAAGAATCCTTCTACCGACATGGAATCTATAACTTCAGATCTAGTAATTTCTAAGCTTCAAGAGGACATAAAAAAACTTGGTGAGGAATGATGACTTTGTTGCAGTCCAATCTAATGTTTTAGGGATGCGCAAAGAGATTAATGGAGTTCAAAGTGAATTGTATCATATCACTACATAATTATCTACCATTACATCTGAGTTTCATCCTAATAACCCTCCACTTTAGCATTCAAATCCTCCTCTCAATAACTCCCATACTGGTATGAAACTGATGTTGCCAAAAGTGGACATGCGTAAGTTCAATGATAAGGATCCTCTCACTTGTATTAACTAAATTGAGAGTTTATTTGAGCTACATCAAACCCCTAGTTATTAGAGGGTGATGGTGGTGTCCCTGTATATAGAACATGAGTAATTCATTTGGTATCGTTGGTTATGTACTCAAAATAAAAAGAATGGTTTCTTGTTACATGGACTATTTTTACTAAAGAGTTGATAACTCATTATCATAATAATGTTTTTCATAACTATCTTAGCTAATTATCCAAGTTATGTTAAATATGACCTGTGAAGGATTATATTCATCAATTTTAGAATTCTCTTTACAAGTGGAAAATATCACTGAGAGAAATTTGATGGATCTATTTTTGGGTGGCCTCAAAGATATCATCCAATACGAGGTTTGAATGTTTATCACAACATCTATATCATAATCTATCCCTAAGGCATGCATGATAGACGAAAAAGAGATGGCCAAAAGGAAAACTTTCACTATTGGTCATGATCATAACTTTTTAGCACCATCATTTTCACAACCCACCATATTAACACAATGAAAAATTGAAGAGAGGCATGCAAAAGGGTTGTGTTATGGTTATGACTAAAAATGGAGCAAAGACCATCATTGTGATAAAAAGAATCTATTTTACATTAAAGGGGCCAATGATGATGAAGATGATTTAGAAGTACATGATGCAAATACAAAAGTTCTTGAGGAGTAATCTAAAGAATCTCAACCTACTATTTCATGCCATGCCCTATCAGGTATTAGTACTCCCCAAACTCTTAAGGTGATGTGTTTCCCTAATAAATAGAAGGTCACTATCTTGATTGATTCTAGGAGCACACACAACTTCATCCATAGTAAGTTGGCTACTCATTTAAACTATTTCATTTATTTAGCTCTATAATTTTAGGTTATGATTGCAGATGGTGGTACTATTAGATGTTTAGGAAAACATCATAGTATTAATTTGGCCATGGGAGACTAATTATTGGATTCTCTTATGTTTGTTATTCTAATGGGTAGAGCTGATATTGTTTTGGGAGTCTAGTGGCTCATCACTTTGGGCACTATTGAGATGAATTTTCAAGAATTATTCATGTATTGTAATTCTACATAAAGGAAATTTGAGCTAAGAAGATTAAAGGATAAATATCCCCAACTTGTTAGCTCCCATAAAATGACAAATATTATCCGTAAGGGTGCTAAGGGATTTGTAGCTTACTTGTTTCCTATGGAAGTATAGCTCACTCAACCATTTCCACCTCTTGACCTGTAACAAATAATTGATGTTCATTCTATTATTTTTGGAGAAATGCCAAAAGGACTTCCACCTAGCCACATGCATGATCATGTTATCATAATTATTCCTAATAGTACACCACCCAACATTAGGCCATATAGGTATCCTTATGCCCAAAAAAGTGAAATTGAAAATATGGTACAAGAGATGTTGGATTCAAGGAATCATTCACCATAGCCAAAGTGAATACTCTTTACCAGTTGTCATGGTGAGAAAGAAAGATGACACTTAGAGGATGTGCCTTGACTATAGAGAACTCAATAAGTACACTATTAAAGATAAGTTTCCAATTCCTATCATTGATGATTTGCTAGATGAATTGAGTGGTGCTCTTTATTTTACCAAGATAGGTCTACATTCTGGGTATCATCAAATTAGGATCCATGATGAAGACATACCCAAAACTACTTTTAAGATTCATGAGGGCCATTATGAGTTTTTGGTTATGCCTTTTGACCTAACAAATACACCATCTACTTTTTAGAGTTTGATGAATACTTTTTTTAAGCTATTTGTGAGTAAATTTGTTTGGTATTCTTTGATGATATCCTCATTTATAGTAAAAATTAGGCAGACCATTTTCAACATGTGAAACAAATACTATCCATTTTTTAGCAAAATCAATTGTATGCCAAACCTTCCAAATGTAATTTTGGGGCTGGTGAGGTTGAATATTTGGGTCATTTGGTGTCTTATGAAAGAGTGAAAGTGGATCCTAAAAAAATCCAAGCCATGGTGGACTGGCCAATTCGTAAGACACTCAAGCAACTTCATGGATTTTTGGGGCTTATTGGTTACTATCATATATTTGTCAAAAATTATGGTAGTATTACAGCCCCACTTACCTCTATTAAATAAAGACTCCTTGCAGTGGACTGATATAGCTACCCAGGCATTTGAACAATTAAAATTAGCTATGTGCACTACTCCAGTATTGGCCACTCCTAATTTTTCTAAGACTTTTGTGGTTGAATGTGATGCATCTGGGTATGGTATGGGTGTTGTATTCATGTAATAAGGTAGACCACTACCATCTAAAATTCATCAACTCAAGTGTAAAAATCAACACAAGCCCATCTATGAGAAGGAAATGATGGCCATTTTGCATGTAGTCAAACAATGGAGACCTTATTTGATGGGTCATAACTTTCAGGTAAAAATTGATCATGATAGTCTTAAATATTTTTTAGAATAAAGGTTGTCATCTAAAGAACAACAAAAATGGGTAACTAAGATGCTAGGCTATTATTTTGAAATAGTCTACAAAAAAGGCAAGGACAATGTGGTGGTCAATGCACTATCTAGAAAAGATTAATCAGTTGAAGCATTGATATGTGCCATAACCATTTTGTAGGTAGATTGGCTAGAGGAAGCATGATTAGAATAGGAAAATGATAGCACTACTCATGATTTGATTCAAAATCTTTAATAATTTTTAGGTGGATTTGAAAAATCACGTGGAAAGGTCATGTATTATGGTATAAAAATAGATTTTACCTATGTAATAATTCTCTTCTTAAACAAAAAATCTTTCAAGAACTTTATGCAACTCTAATTGGGGGTCATTCAGGATTTTTGAAAACCTATCACAGGATCAAGCAAGATTTTTTTTTTGGAAGGTCTCAAGGGGGATGCCCAAAAATATATCACTGAATGTATGATGTATCAACAAAACAAAGGTGAAACCATCAAAACTCTAGGTCTTTTATAACCTTTATCTATCCCTAACCATTGTTGGGAAGAGGTATCTATGGATTTCATTATAGTGTTACCAAGATCTAATGGTCAAAATTTTATCATGGTTGTTGTAGATCATCTTAGTAAGTATGCTCATTTTTTTCATTATCCCATCCATTTGTTGTTAGTACAGTAGCTTTTACTTTTCTTAATATAGTTCAAAAACTACATGGGACCCCTACGATCATTGTTGGTGATAGAGATCCCATTTTTACTAGTAATTTTTGGATTGAGTTATTTACATGTTTAGGCACCCAATTGGTTCATACTTCATCCTATCATCCTCAATCTGATGGACAAACTGAGGTATTCAACAAATGTTTGGAAGGATATCTTTGTTGTTTTATTTCTGATAAATAAGATAAATGGGTTCATTGGTTACCGCTTATTGAATGGTGGTATAATACTTCTATTCATAGTTATTCTAAAATGTCTCCTTTTGTGGCACTATATGGATACCATCCTTCATCCATCACTTCTACCTTGAAGGTCTATCCTAAGGTTCATGTAGTTGAAAAACATATTCACCATCAATAAGAGGTCCTTGCAAGTTTGCATGAAAATTTAGCTATGGCCTAAAATTGCATGAAGTAATAAGTAGATCAACATAAAAGTGAGAGGCATTTTGACATTGGTGATTGGGTCTTTATTTGATTACAACCATATAAATAGATGTCATTGAAGAAATAAAAAAGGATAACAAGCTATCCCTTAAGTATTATGTTCCTTATCAGATATTGTATAAAATTAGCAGTGTGGCTTACAAGTTAGATTTTCCTTCATCCATTCACATACATCTAGTATTTCATGTATCATGCATGAATAAAGTCATTAGACATAGAGTTACCATTCAAATAGAATTACCAAAATTGGATGAGGAAGGTAGAGTTTTTCTTGATCTTGAGGTGATCCTTCAATGGTGCACCAAGCAACTATGTTCTAGAGCAATTATAGAATACCTAATCAAATGGAAGAATCTACCATGTGAAGATGCCACTTGGGAGGATGAATAATTTATGCAGTAGCATCCAAATTTTCCACAACATTGAGGACAATATTGTTTTTAATGGGAAGGGCTTGTTATGCCCTTAACCATTGGTTTATCTAGGGATATGTGTGGTCAACTTGTGGCTTACATACCTCTTTTATTTACTTATTGCATTTCTCTATGTACTTAAATAGGTCATCATATGGAATAACATTGTGTAATTAGATTACATATAGTAGGTAGTGGTTAGTCTTTAATCATCATGTTAAGTATTCTAATATTAGTGCATTTTTGTGGAGGTTTCCCCCTCAAAGTGGCTCTACTATATTATCCAGTATTTTGTTCTATTATCAATTATCGTGGTGTAATCTCTCATAGTTTTTTTTTTCACAATATACAATCATTATGTGAAAATTTCTAAGTAATTTCATAACAATATGCCTTGAAAGTAGAATAAAAGATAGCAAGGAGACATTCTCAACAAGCAAGAGAGAGAAGTAGACCTCTTAGAGGAAGAGGAGAACATGAAAGTAGAAGACCATTGAAGGTACATGAGGTAGGTGAGAGAAACTCATTAAGGTAGGAGTCAAATCCAAGAGACAATTACAAAGGTAAGAGGCCTTTTGATAGATGTATAGGTAGAAGTAGTGGTTTTAGTGGTAGATGTTTTAAGTGTGGAAAATTTGGACATAAATTTAATGAATGTCTAAAGCAAGTATCTACTATTTAATGGAGTGTCATGTTGTGTAAGGAGCTGATAAATATGAGGATGTTGAATGAACTATTTATGAGGATGCACTATAAGAATGGGAATCCTTTCTCATGAAAAGGATTATAATCAAACCAAACAAGGAGCCTTTAAAACTTGCTCAAAGGAAATCACTATTTAGAACAACTTACAAAACCAAAGGTAAAGTTTCTAAAGTTATCATTGATAGAGGTAGTACTGATAACCTTATTTATTATGTGATGGTTAATAAATTTGGATTGAATAAAATTTCACATCCTAATCCTTACAAGGTCTCATGGTTGTAAAGATGCCATCATATTTTGGTCAACGAACAATTTGAAGTGGGGTTTTAGGTAAGGAACTACAAAGATCAAATGGTGTGTTATATAATGTCTATGGACATTTGCCATTTTCTCTTAGGTAGACAATGGAAGTATGATAATAAATTTATTCATGATGGGGAGAATAAAACTTATAGTTTTGAACAAAAAAGGGTAAGACATACATTCTTACCATTGAAAGATGAGCATAAAACTAATAAAGATCACTCTAAGGTGTTGATTAAAGGTCCTAAGTGGTTTTTACAATAGGATAAGAAGGAGGTAAGTGATGCAATAGCCAATCAGTCCAAGGTAAATATTGATACACATGAAGAATCTGATTTGTTTTTGAAAACATAAATTTTATCAAATTAATGCATAGATAAGCTATTTGATGAATTAACTAATAGTTTGTCTTCTATAAGAAGCATGAAATACTTTGAGGGATTATTTGAGATAGTCAATTCATTCAAAAAAATTATCATAGAAGAAAATAAATATATCAAACTCTCATATGAATAGTAGGTATAAGGAAGAAATGAGTTTGTCTCAAAGGACAACATAGAAGATTTAAAAACTAATGATGATAAGGCTATTGGAGGCACCAAACAATTAGTGAAAGAAAGTGATTTCATAAATAAGGTAGTAAGCATAGGAGTATAAAAGAAGCAACAAGGGGATAATACCTTCAAGGAGAATTTAATGTTTACATCTGAAGAGAAGGGACTTCACATTCCAAAAGAAGAAATTATTTTTCTTAATTTATTTATTGCTTGTGTAGGTTTGATGAAGGAGAAAAAAGAAAAGTTAAACATGATAAACTTGAAGGTAAATAGAAAAAGGAAAACCAACCAAAAATAAGATAGTACACCATGGGATCTTAGAAGGTCTCAATAAGTGAAAAGGAAAATCATTGAATGGAAAGAGAAATAAAATCAAAGGCATCTATAAAGTTACATGAAGACTTCTTTTGCACCTTGGTGGATTGATGTAGGAGCATCAACAAAATTTGTATATTTGTTCTAGTTAGGGGTCTTAAAGGTATTATATGAGACATTGTGAACTTTTAAACTCCATTTTAGGGTCGAAGCAATGATATTTAAGTGAATAAGAGTCTTTTGAAGGTTTCCCTCCAAAATGCTCATTTTGAATTTTCAAATGTAATTGTAAGCACATATGGGTAATTGTAATAGTTTACAAGTAAATTATGAGTGTTAAGAGTTTATAATAGGTTATGTTATGTATATATAAGGTCCTCATGTTTATAGGAGTCATATTTATTAGTAGATTCAAGTCTAGTATTCTAAAAACTAATTATGAGTTATTTTCTAAAGAAAGATCATCAATTTTTAAAGAGATCTCACTAGATTTTGACTTACTAAGCTTGGATTACCTAAAAATAATAATGATTAGTTTGATTAAAATATTTTTGGGATGTAAAATATTAATGGAAGATATAAAAATATCAAACTTTCATCATTTAAGGGGAGGACTAATCAAAAAACTTAGAAAAGAACATGATTGTATGTACAAACTTATAAGTTTGTAAGAGTTTTTCAATAAATTTATTAATATATTTATTTATGTAGTATTATTAATGTGTTTATTAATTTAATAATAGGTTATAAGTTTTTAAAAAATAATCTATTGATATCATTCAATAGTTTAAGACTCGATACTCATAAATCTCCATTTTTGTGCATGAAAAATTGGAACACAGTCAATTCATTTAACATTTGTTTCAATGCATGAGTTCAATACAAAGGTATGAAATGGTATTATAATGAGTTTTATATAATATTAAATCATGGTTTGATTATAACTCACTAATATTTATTAACCATCAAAATTTAACTCTCAAGTTCTCTAACTTAGAAAAACCCTAGTTATAAGGTTGCATGAACAAAAAGGGTCATAAAATCAGTTTTAAACCTTAAAAAATTTACAATTTTTTTGAAAATATATCCAATATGGTTAATAAACAAATTAAAGTGGTTTGAATTATGTATGATGTGTATGAACATCGTACAAGTTGACTATGTGCACTCCAAACCCTAATTTCTATGTTTCCTTGACATCAAAAAGAGAAATCGGTCTAGAAACTTCAAATGAGAATCTAGAAAATCCAACTAAAGGTTGATACACCATTAATTTATTTGTACATACCTCATATATTTTTTAATTGTTGTTAAAAAACTACATCTTGATTTTTGACCGACTAGAAGGTAATTAGGCCTAATAGATTAAATAGGGGTCTATGAGTTTCAGTGTGAAATCCTTGGATTGGAATGTCAAACCATTTTATAAGAATTTAATCACCCTTTAATCACTTAAATATATATTTTTGAGGTGATTAAAATGCCTAATTCAATATAGTTTTTATTTTGACCTATTAGAGCTTCATTATGCCTAGTAGGCTTATAAGAGTGTTTTTTATCAAACTATTTGTTCTCGACCTTCTGAGGTATTGTAAAGAGTTGAATAATATATCAATAATATTGAGAATGTCTCTAAATTTTTTATATAACTTTTTTATAATTATTTCTTATTTTAGTCCTTTTGAAGTATTTAAGCCTTTTAAGGTCATAGAAGGGTTTGAGTCTTTTGAGACTAAATAGATGAAAATAATAGGTGAATTAGTTTTGGATGGTGTATTTGAATATTAATATGATGTTATAGATTGAAAAAATATCCTCAAGTGTTATATCACTTGGGTAGCTGAAAAGTGTCTTGAGTATCTTTAATTGGTGTTAAATCGTATTCTTTTGTAAAGGGTATGCATTATGGATAGTCTAGGAAGGCCTATCACTATGGTCCAAGTTATGATGTCTACATGTGGTCTCAAAACTTGGTAGGTTAAAAAAACCAATGGGTATAACTTTATTGACTACAACATGTTTCTTCAGCCAAAATTTATATTTTAGTGATCTTATAACATTTTGACACATATAAAGACATTTTATGTGATGCACTCCATGATACTCAAGTGACTTGAACATATGATCCAGATTATGTTTCTTCCATAATCAATACTATTAAATGGACCAAAGAGCATATTTAATTTGAAAAGGAAGATCTCCCACCTTAGCACATCATATATTTACACTTGCCTCTCTACATTACATTACAGATTAATAAGGTAGGTGTCAAATGCAGTTTAGTCACCAATGGATCAAGATTGAACATTTTCAATATCTCTTTTCTTTGAATTTTAATATAAATTCTAAGGATATAGATCCTTATGATATGAACATATGAGGGTTTGATAATATTACACGTAAACTCTTGGGTCAAATCACACTAATCCTTACATTAGGGCCTAAAATACTACCTACAACATGTCAAGTTATGCCTAATGATCTTAATTACAATATATTGATTGGAATACCATGGATTCATGATATTTATCCATAAACTTTACATTCATGTTTAAATTTTAGCTACAGAGATCATATCTACACTTGTCCAATAGATAAAGAACAATTCAAATATTGTCAACATATATATTATTCACATATTTATATTCCTCACATGGATTTTGGTACAAAAACACTCTAGTCTACTATTCAAAACTCACGTATTAATCCCATACATATGTCTATAACACATTACAATAATCTCACTTCTCTTTTGCATTGAGATACTTCTAAAAATGGGTTACATAGGACAAGGCCTCGATAAACAAGAGTAGGGAATCCTAAATATTATTAAAGCATATGATTAACAAGGTATAAAATGATTTGGATATAAATATAGCACATACAATGAAAATTCCTCTCACCATACTTATTATCATATAATGATTTGACCACCTATTCCAGGAACATATGATATGATAAATTATAGTCATATGAAATGCAAAAATTGGTAACTTGAGCATGGCTAATGACACCTAACCCTTAGGTCCCTCATGATTGCTTTCATGACCCTCTTAGGATTATTTTAACTAATTTCCAATCATCCATGGCCTTCCATACTTGGTCCCAACTCACCTAAACTACTCTTTCTAAGACAAATCAATCACCCCAAGTCTCATCTGCTCAGGACAATAGTGCCACACTTGGACTATAGCACTAGTGCCACTCCTGTATACTTTCGACACTATTGTCCAAGTCAATTTCTAGCCCCAATGGTCAATTTATTATAGTTCCCCATCTTTATCCTTTTTGGCCTAACATGAGTACATTCAACCCATAACCAATAGATCCCTATAAAAACCCATTCAAAGATCATTTGGAAAGGGTTGGCAAATATCACTAAGCAAGCAAGACTACTCAATAAATCTTCCCTATTCTCTACATATAGCCATTCAACACACTTACAAACTCATTTAAGTCCTTACACTAATCCCTATCCACCTCAAGCACATCTAATTTAGCATTCCACATCTTCATATACACAATTGCATAAAGTCATCTCTTATGATTGATTGTACATAGTTCCTTTTCAAATACATGTACATAGTTTTTATTACTTGATTGTACATAACTCAAATATATCAAAAATATTCAAATATTTCAAAATAAAAAAACATACATAACATTCAAAAACACCAAAAATATTTCAATTGTATGCATCATCCATGCTTTACATTTCTACTACCATATTAGACTTACATTTATTGTTATATGCTTATTGTTTGTCAATTTATCTACATTACCATGCTTCACTTGATTTTATTTTGAGTGTGTGAAATGACATCCAGATCTTTGATTATTTCACTCTACCCATTGAGGGGGCCTCCTACTTATACATCGAGACACACATCAATATACATACCCATTGGGGGCATCTTCTACATGACTATACCATCTAGGTTATGTCATTCCTACACCACACACTCTAGTTATCATGTTGATTTACATTAATTACTTGCTTACATAGATTACTCTATCAACACTCACTAGTATATAACACTTATGTATTTATAATCATATACCTAGTCTTGTACTTATATGTCTTGCATAATTTCCCTCTTGATTTGATTAGTTAGATGTGATTATACTTCCAAGTTCCTTAATGATTTATTTTCTTTCTTAGAATAGCTAGATTGTTTGCATTTCTTAGTTTCTATTTGTCTTTTGTATGTTCCTTAGGACATTTTCCAATGTCCTTTGCTTATAATCCTATATATGATTATGGCTTCCACACCAATTTTTCTTGTTTCAATTGTATGTGTATGTGGCATTTAAACATGCCTTGTATGCTTGTTTTATATTTTGAGTGACATGTGCCCATGTCCCTTGTTTGCTTGGATGCTTGGCCATCTTTGTATTCTTCTTTCCTTGTGTGATTGTTGCTTATTTTATTCTCATTATTTGCAATTCCATGATTCACATCATGTATTTATCTTGATTTCTTAGATGTCATGATGGACATCATACTCTATCCCTCCAACTAATAACTAACAACTAACTAGACTTTCATTTCTAGTTCAGTATATTACACATGTTCTTACATTGTTATATCCATCTATGTATACTCCAATTAATCTAAAAATAATATAAATCATGTTATATCTTGAGATATCTTATCAATTATCATTGACATATCATGTATATTTATAGCATAACACACTTGAAAGGCTCTTTCTTCTAAGGGAAGTTATTACAGGGCCTTTATTCCTACCCTCAAAAGAGGGGGTAAAAAACAAGGGTTTTGTCTCAAAGATCAGAGCTCCTAATGGTCGAAATAGTAGCATTCAACACACCTAGAACAACAACCATACATCAAAAGAGTTAGAACAAAATAGATAAATAGTCAAAAATCTAGAATAGTTACCAGATTTGGCCTTAGATAATAGTGCCCAACTTGAAAAATAGTGTCAATGCCACTAGTGTCCACTTTTAGTGATCCTATCCATATAATAAAAAAACTAGACTTTATAGAAATAGACAAAAAGGTAAGTTCAATTATAGTTTTATCAGCTGAAATTCAAACCAGAATTAGTAGTTTCAATATATTTTTCCTAGAGAATCTATATATAGGGGCATCATGTGTGGCATGATAGATATCAATTATAGTTTGAGATAGGTCAATTAATACAACTTCTAGATCACAATTCATGTTTTAAACACTAGTGATTGGGGGAAATGTGTGTAGTACATTTGTTTTTTTCTTTTTAAGTTCAACATTACCTAGGCATTATTAGTAGTTGTGTGCCTTATTCCATCTGTAAATGGTTAGCATCATTTTAGAATGGGTTTCATACAATCTTAACTTCCTAAGTTCCTGAGTTCCCAAGTGACTTTCATACAAGCCTTGTGCACTAGTTTAGAGAGGATTTCATACAAGCCTAATCTACATCTTTTAAAATGGCCAAAAGTGGCCTAATTTATAGTATACATTTGACTATCCATGCCAAATTTGTTAGATAATAGTACATTCATGGGCTCCAAGAGCCATCTCATATGACATACATTTCATACCAATATCAATTCATAGCTTCATTTCACAAGGCAATGATGGAGCTAAAGGACTAGCTAGGTTTTATATTTTTGAGCCACCTATTCAAAGGGATTGGACACATAGCCCAAACATTGATCAACACATTCATGATTACCTGGCTTCACATAGTGGGTGATGATGGAGCCAAAGGGTCGGCGTTTCCATTCTTAAGCCACTCTCAGGGAATTGAGCACTTAGCTCTGTTCATGATACTAATCTTGGTAAAACACCTTCTAGCATCACTCAGCATAATCCAACATCACTTATCATCATGCAAGTTTTGTATTAGTTCACATACCCAATGAGGTGTATTCATTCCTTTTTCTTCTCTCTCTCTTACCTAGTTTTGTACATTCTTATTTTAGATATAGCATATCTAGTAAGAATTGATTTACTATTTATTTTTCTTATAGATTCATACTTCATAACATGCTTTCTCTATACACACCCAACATCACACAACTTCATGAGATTCACCCTTATAGGTAAGTTTAGGTACACTTTCTATTTTTCCTTTATCCTAGTATTTCACTTTGCTGCATCATTAGAATAAAGGGCATAAATGTAGTCATATAAAATGCAAAAATTGGTAATTAGAGAATGGATAATGACACCTAACCCTTAGGTCCCTTATGCTTAATTGCATGACCTTCTTAGGCTTATTTTCACTAATTCCTAGTCATTTTTAGCATTCTAGACTTAGTCTTAGCTCACCTAGACTATTCTTTCCAAGACAAATCAATCCCCCCAAGTCCTGTCTTCTCAAGATAGTAGCACCACACTTAGACTATAACACAAGTGCCACTCCTATCCATTTTTGACACTATTTCCCAAGTCCATTTATGGCCCCAATGGTTAATTTCTTCCAATTACCCATCCTTATCCTTGTCATCCTAATATGATTATATTAAACCCATGACCAATAGATCCCTATAAAATCCATTCAAAGATCATTTATAAAGGGTTGGAAAATATCACTAAGTAAGCAAGAATATAAGAAAGACTAAATAAATCTTCTTTATTCTCTACATACAACCAACCAACACACTTACAAGCTCATTCAAGTCCTTACACCAATCCCTAGCCACCTCAAGCACATCTAGTTTACAATTATTCATCTTCATATATATAATTACACAAATCAAATCAAGTGGGAGAACTACATATAGCTTGATCCCTCCTTGGAGTATCGGTATGTAGGCAACATGCCCACACATCATGTGTGAAGCACGTCTAGTGCATCTTACACACACTAACCACCCCCCTGCCCTCTTGCTCAAAATTGGTTAAAGTATAATGGAAGATAGGGTTTGAATAATAATCTTCTCTACAAGGAGTTATACAGACTTCTAGCTACTAAAACTTCATAAACAGGGTCACACAGACATAGTGAATAAAACACAGAAAGCTTAGATCCTCGGGATAACAATGGCAGAGGTGGAATATAGCACCGATGCCACTACTATCCAATTTTTTCACTCCTATCCAATCACAAAATGAAGTTTAGATATTAGTTTATGGTAGTGTCTCAATCCTACATAGTGAATTCTAGCCTCTATCTAAGTCGAATCAATTAATTTCTAACTAATTTTTGTTTTTTTCTCTTGATTACTATTTTTAATAAATTTCAAATTGTAATTAATTTATACAAATCAGTAACTTAATTATTATCTATTCATTTACTAATTTTACTACTTAGACCCTTTAACTAAATTAGGAATAATACACAAATATTATGAAAATTATTAAATCATAAACCATGTTTCTACACTCTTAGTTGTTTACCCCAATCTTATCTATGATATAGCTTCACCATATCTACTAATTTCAATAAATTCACTAATAGTGAGGATCTCTTAGAATTACTTGGGGCATACAAGGATCTCCTTTCCTTTTATCATAAGAATAGGTTTCCTCGTTGCTCAAATGCCCAAGCATATTTTGGTGAATGTTTAGATAATTTGTTTGATATTTTAATCAAAATAGATGATACTATCCATACAACACCATAAACAATAGATTGATCTATGTTACTTAACAAAGAGATATTTGAATTCAATTATGGCATATCCTTATAGGATACTACTGGTTATTACTTTACATAAAGAAGAAGATACAAATATTCATCATATTTTAAAATATTTTCCTAATGTTTTCACTTGGGCTTCTTCTAATATGCCTAGAATTAATCCCTTAAACACAATATATAGCATTATACTCTATCTTGATGCCAAGATGATTAAACAAAAAATTCAAAAAATACACCCCAAAGTTTCTCTTTTAATCAAAAATGAGATCCAATGCCTCTTGGGTTTTATTTTCATTCGAACACTTGCTCATCCCTAATGGGTTTCTAATATTGTCCCTATTATAAAACCTAATGGCCAAATTTGATGTTGTTTTGATTCTATAGACTTAAACAAATAATGTCTCAAGGATGATTTTCCTCTACCCAACATTGATATGATAGTCGACTCTACATCAAGATATGAAATGATCTATTTTATGAATGGCTTCACCAGTTACAATCAAATTAAGATCATTAAATAATACCAAGAAATAATTTTTTTTACCACACCATGGGGCACTTTTTGCTATATAGTCATGCCTTTTAGATTAAAAACATAAGAGTAACATATTAGTGAATAATGACACATATCTTTCATGATCTCATTCATAAAATGGTCGAATATTATGTCAATGATCTGATTACAAAATCAAAAGGATGACAACACCATGTAGTATATTTATGACATGTTTTTGAGAGATTAAGAAAATATAATGTACGACTCACTCCCAATAAATCTATCTTTGGGTTTTTATTAGGTAAACTCTTGGGATTTATAACATCCTAAATTGGTATCAAGGTTGACCCCAAATAATTCAAATAAATAATGGACATGTCTCCTCTTACCAATTTCAATCAACTTCATTCCCTATAAGGTAATATTTAGGCAATACACTAATTTGTGGCACAACTCCTAGATAAGACTCAATCATTCACTAGATTACTTAAGAAGGATATAAAATTTGAATGGGACATCACATATCAATAGTGATTTGACACACTCAAATAGTACATGTTGAACCCACCTATCATAATACCATCAACACCTAACAAACCACTTATCCTTTACCTCCCAATGATAGATCATGCACTCTATATCCTCTTAGCACAACATGATGATAAACATGAAGAGTGGGATATTTAATACATCAATCGTATACTTGTTAACTATGAATTAAATTATCAAATAATAGAAACATTTTGTTTTGCACTTGTATTTACCATTTAGAAGCTCTTGCACTATATGATTAACAATGAGACACAATTCATTACAAAATTCATTCCTTTAAAGTTCTTCATGTCAAAATTTCATCTCTCAAGTTGTATTTCAAAATGGGTTATGTTACTCACAAAATTTGACCTCAAGATCATCTTATAAAAATTAGTAGAAGGCCATATAATTATATATCAATTGGTAACAACCTCATTATTGGACATAAGTCCTATTAATTATGATTTTAGAGATGACTTCATAACATATAATACCACTTTTGATATGTGTATAATGTTATTTGATGGATTAAGATGTGTATCTAGTGTTGAATCCAAAATTATTTTCATTAACCCACTTGGGCACACAATACCTCTCACTTACTGACTCCATTTTTCATATACCAACATCTCAGAATATGAAGCTCTTATCGTAGGCCTTCAAGCAACTCAGACTCTCCAAATCAAATTAATTAAAGTTTTTGGGGATTAAAAATTAATTATCAATTAGGTCATATATGTCTACCAAACTAAATAAAAATGCCTCATTTCCTACAAGAATATAGTTTAATGTCTATAACCTCTGTTTGAAAACTTCTCTATTGAAAACATTCCATGTAAATATATTCATCGTGATAATGCAATGGCTAGTACACCATCATTGATCCCATTAACATAGATAAAGACCTTACTATATTCACTATAAAATGATTACAATATTCATCAGTGTCCCATGTAAACCTCATATCTATAATATTTCTAGTTACCACATGTAACATAGTAGCATCCAAATGGTTCTCTAACATATACAATTTTCTACATAAATCCATTACACCAGATACTTTCAAAAGAAATGAAAACTAAAAAATACAATAAAACTCCCTCTGATATGTAATTACTAGTGGGGAATTATTCAAAATATATTTTGAGGTATACTTACTCTAATTTTTTATAGTTAAGGAAACTAAGTTGTTTACTAGACAGGTGCATGATAGTGAATGCAGTGATCATTTTAGTGGTAAAGTGATGTCACACAAATTACTCAGACAAGGTTAATATTGGCCAACCATGAAATAAGAATTCCAATAATATGCCAAGTTATGAAACAAATGTCAATGCCATGGCAACCTATACCATGTCCCTTCACAACAACTACAACCCATAGTATCCCCATGGCTATTCATGCTATAAGGTTTTGATCTAATCGATAAGATAAATCCAAAATCTGCATGAGGTCACAAATTCATTGTCATAACTATAAAATACTTTACAAAATGGGTGGAGCATATTCCACTATAATCCTTAAAAGGATAATATATATGTTATTTTTTCATGACCAACATTATTTCCTACTTCATCCTCTTAATATCCATCATCACAAACAATGGAACTTCTTTCAAGAATAAAATAGTGAAGAATTTTTTCACTAAAGATAAAATACAACACATGTTCTCTACTTTATACTACCCATAGGGTAATGGTAAAGTGGAAGTAATAAATAATAAAATCAATAGTATCCTCAGCAAAAGTTGGTGATGATCAACATAATCAACTAATCTATGCACTATGGGAATATCACATCAATATTTACACATCTATAGGAGTTACTCTTTATTCACTAGTATACGGTACATAAGTAGTTATCTCGCTGGAGTTAGAAATCCCATCCTTATGGGTCTCTTTAAAATGTCTTATCAAATATGATCAATATAAAGAGAGACATCTCCATGAATTAGAATAGTTGGATCACACATGTATTCAAGTTGTAAAACATCTTAGGGCATACCATACACAAATATAGAAAACATATAATAACCTTGTTTGTAGTAGGGAATTCAAAGTCAATGATCTCGTTTTAAAATAAAATCATAAAAACATCAATGTCAAAGAAGATAAAAAAGGAAAATTTAAACCAAATTGGCTTAGCCCATACTTAATCATAGAAAAACTTAGCCCAAAATTATATCATCTAGCTTCACTTGATGGCAACGCAATCAAAAACCCTTTGAAAATCATGCATATAAGGAGATTTTACATATAAAATCAAATAATCTTTTCATATTTCTTGTATATATATTATATCCAAAAAATACAAAAACAATATAATATTTCAAAAACATAAAAACATTCAAATATTTACTCAAAAAACACAAAATTATAGATTATATGCATTGCCATGTTTATATCTCTTATATTGGCTAAAAACTACATATGTTAGCTATCTTAGTATAGTCAATTTTATCATACATACTTGATTCACTTGTTCTCTTTTAGTGCTTGAAGATTGCTATAGGATTTAGGTCCACTACAACAATCCATATTTTCTATTATCTACCCACTGGGGCATATACATAGATACACATATGTTTTATTTGACACATTCTCCCATTTGGGGGCACCCTATGCAATATTCCTTTTATCAGGTTACATCTTTCTAAACTCTACATCATAGATTTAGGATTGTTATATCTTGATATTGATCATGTTATACCTACTTAGATTTGTTTTTCCAACTATTACTACTTTAGACTTAACCTAGGTACATCTTAACTCTTATACATATTTGTACCACATGTTTATGTATACTTTCATTTATAGCTTTCCTATTTTAGACTTGATTATGTCTCTATGCTTCTCCTACTCAAGGTAAATTTATTATTCCATTGTTCTTTGTCTCTACATCACTTCTTTTCCAAGTATGTATGCTTTGGACATGTGCCCATGTCCTTGTGTGTGCCTTATTGATTGTGTATTTGGAAATTTGAACATGTCCTTCTATGTGACTCTAATCCAACTTGCCTAATATTTATATATGTGGAAATTTGACCATGTCTTTGTATGTCTTGATTTCTCAAATTTAGTGACATGTGCCCATGTTCCTTATATTGTGTCCCTTTGGCCTATTGCATGTTGCATGTGTGTTGTATGTATGAATTATTGTATGTGTCATGGATATGACACTTATATCTTACTTTTTACACACTCTAATTTTAGATGCCCTGAGGGACCTCATGCATCTAACCTTCCTACTTGGGTTTCGTGGTGGACATCATGACCCATCCCCCTAGGTAGCTACTCATCTATCTTGATAGCCTTGTGAATGCTAAACATAACATACATTACATAATTAAAAATTTACACTCATATTATCTTACATTCTAATGTTATATGTGCACATTATATTGGATTATTATGCAAATATCATATATGCTCTGGATAACACACATCTTGAATATTTTTATTTTGAGGATAGTTCTTGCACAAGCTCAATAAATCCCCTCAAAAGAAGGGGAATTCATAGGGGTTTGTCATAGATGTCAAGCTCCCATAACGAACTTATAGTATAATTTTTAGCACATAGGCTCAAATTATAGAAATCAAACTTAGGTAAACATAGTGGGAAACATTGGCATAAAGATCAGTACAATTGCATAGAAATTAGAACAAATGGACATTAGTGCCCAAATCGGGACACTAGCTATTGGACCCCAAATTTTGGATAAGTATTTTGGTAAAGACACATGATGCAGAAGAATTATAGTGTAAAATAAGCATATCATGTAATATTAATGATGTAAAATACCATGGTGCAAGAGTTAATGGTGTAAGAAGACATAGTCAGATCAAATATGTAGAATAAATAGAGAATCTGATAATGAAAGACTCAAAATACTTGAAGAAGAGTCAAGGAGCATGTAAGAAGTGAGAAATGATTAGGGAGTGATTTTATGGATGAAATAGACAAATTCACACATTAAACTATCACTAGCACATGGGAAGATATGCACTTAACAATGAGGATCCAACACTAAAGAAAGAATATAGGGGCACATAGGCCTAGGTTTTATTAGTAATTTGGCCTCCAAAGGCCAAATAACAACCCCTAATACTAAAAAATTTTCATGTCACCCACTTAAACCTCTACATGATGATATTCTAAATGATGATGTCTCCCAATTGCTTCTTTAAAGTCATTCAGACACTTTTAGAGGTGTCATGGAGTCTGCTTGTAATCATCACATGTCCTAAATGTCTCGAGTCCTTCAGTGATGTGCTTGATAATTATGATGTCATTTATTATCATATGAAAGGAGTAAGTCTCAATGTATTGTAATTGTCATGTCTCTATTTCAATTATTATCAAGTATCATCATGATGTTTGAGAATGTTTGGAGGTCTTTGACAAGGAATTGAAGTGGTTTTATGATCTAAGGTATCTTAATGAAGATTGTGAAGATGGTAGATGATGAATCACTATGATTTTCTTTGGTATATTCAAGGTTTGGGGATGATTATGAGATTTTAAGGGTGATGAAGATACATAAAGCCTCATGGAGAACCTTTTAGAAGACTATAACATATTTTTTTGTCATATTTATTACCAAATCTCTTTTGAAGCCTATTTGTATATTGTCTAAAAGGAAGATTTTAGTCTCAAAATATTAAAATTACACCTCAAAAGGCCACTAAAGCATCCATAACATACCTTAATCACCCTCATGGTCATTATATTATTTAGTTAAATGGGTTCATACTTTGAAAATGTCTCCTCTACAAGTCTAGAGCATTGTTTAGCCTTTAAGAGAGCTCCCATGTGTGAGAATATGCCTCTGTTAGATATATAAAGCTTATTACTTGTTTAAATATGCCTTTTTACTTTAATTATTCTTATTATGGCCCTAAAATGGTGGTTCAAAGCTTAAATCATGGAAAAAGAGCAATAAAAGTGGAGTTTTCAACCATTTTTATAGGTTGTATAGAATTTTATATATAGTGGAGGTTAGGAGTTTGAAAGTGGATTCATAGAAGGTATTTTAGTGGATTTTCATGGAAAAAGGATCTCAAACATACTCAAAACTGATCCTCAAACACTACATAGCTTCTTTACAGCCCAAGAGAGACCTTCACGTTTGTAGATGGTACAGCCATGAGAGAGAATATGAAGATCTAGGATTTTAGGCAAAGGATTAAACCCTAGATAGCTTACATATTTAGTAATTTATTATTAGTTTGGATCACTCTCATTTATCCTAATAATATAAGGCACTTATAATGAATTATTCATTCAAGAAGGCTACTAGTTTTCTTTGTTTTCTCCTCTCCTGAGCTTGAGGACATAAAAATGGAAAGTTATGGAGCTTGTTAAGAGTCTGAACCACCTTTCCACAAATATATTCAAATTAATTCCACATGTGTGAGTTTGTATATATTTGAAGAATATAAATGAAATACCAAATCTATAGTCTGTACGTAGTTTAAGTGGATAGTGTATGATTTATGGTGTATTTTAGGATGTCAAACACACAGTAAGTGACTATATGAGATGTCTCATTCATGTCCATTTTCCTTATTCAAGTGTCTCAAGATTAATATAATCCTATAACAAACTAGAATCAAATTAATCTATTCTCAACATCCTCACAGTCTTAGTTCAACATATGTTAAGGTATTTTAGCATGTGTTAAGGTTGTTTGATGAATCCTAGGTTCTTTGTTTCACTATTTATACCTCTTTGAGAGCCTTAAAAATAATGTATATTATTAATACATATTCCTATGATTCTCTAGGATCCATTTAGTCTATTATGAGATTGGATTCATGTATCATTTCCATCTCCTCATGTTCATTCCATCTTCATAGTCTTTCACATTGTCATTCACCATTGTTATGAGCTTAACACTCCATTCTCAGTTTCATATATCCCATTATCATCATCACTAATTATCCATAGACATCATGAATCCAATATCTTGGTACTCTTCAAGGTTGATTAAGGATTTATATCATCATGGCCTTGAAGTTGATTTATATATCTTTAAACTATGCCAATAGGTCAATCTTCACCTGCAGCCAAGGTGAAAATGCAATCAAGTGTATTGCATGGAAGTGAGGTATGGTTGAGGCTATGAATATATTTCTCCTAAGTCTATATTAAAATTTGGAAACACACCTATTAAATTCATTAAGTATAAAATAATATTTTTGGTTAGTATTTTCCTTGATCATGGGTATTCCAAGAGACTCATATGCAACCAAGAGGCTTACCTAAACTTACACAGTCCATGGTAGAACACAAAGTGATGAAAATGATCTCAGATAGAATTGCAAGTGGTTTGTCAAGATAAGAGATTTAAGGATGAAAAAAAATGGTAGGAATGGATGATGTTATTGAATGTGGGCAAAATCAAGAAAACTTAACTATAGGTCTAACTAATCTTAGTCCTAATAGACAGAGGCCTATAAGGCAGTTAGATGCAAAGAGGGCGTATAATTAAAGTTAAAAAGGATATATGAAGGATAACTAAATTTTTTTGAGACTGATACCTATTTAATAAGGTTACTGATGGTATTTTACATTGAGGTATCAAGCCTAAGAACACACTCCTAACTCTAATGAAGACACCTACAGATGACTAACCAAATAGTTAGTCTTGAACCTAATAAGGATAGAAGATCAAGAATGTTAGGAGATGTGAAAACTATCTAAAGACTATAAAAAAAGTGAAAATATTTATATATTTTGTGATTTTCTAGATATAAAATAGATACAACCATATGCATCTACACACAACCATACCTACACGTAGTCATGAACACAATCAACACTTAAAATCTAGTCTTGGGGAAGTTTGTAGTTTTGAGACCTCTATAAGTGTGATCAAACATTAAAAATTGATATAAATATTTAGTGTGACTAGGTTAATCCACTCATTATATTCTTAGGTTTAGATTAATAGAGGAGATATTCATTATTTTGTCTCAAATAGACCTCGATCTATTGATAATCTTTAAAGAGACTAGGTTAGTTACTTGGATATTTGAAGGTAGGTTAGGAGATTTAGAATTCATAAATTTTTTTGAGTAAATTAAATATTTTATTAAAGGTCCTCATATTCTCTTTGAGTTTTATGGCACTTATTTTTCAAATCAAAAGTCCTTGAGGACTAGTTAGGAAGACAAGCTTGCATACTAGTGTTGGTGGCATCCATGTGTTTTGAGTGGTATTTGAAGGTATCCATCACCTAATAAAAAGTTAATAAAGGTAATATATTATTATTAACATATTTTTATTATGAAAAAACTTATATTAATCAACAAAAGTACAAAACTCAGTCATTAAGGGCTATACAAGTTATGACTACTTGCAAACCCTAGGGTAGAGGAATGAAAGATATAAAAAGCATAAAATTATTAAAGGGGTATACCAAATAATTTTATAACTCTTGTAGCATGATACATATATTTAAAAATATATAAAATATATCCTTGAATCATAAATGACTTTTATACCTTTGTCTTCCCCAAACACCCAAACTAGCACAGTAATCTATAGACATAGTCACTTCAGAGAATGGAGATAGAGTAGAGTTTTGAGAAGTTAGAAAAATTACAGGGGTCATAATATGTGGTAAATAATATATTATTATTATTGTTTTTAACCCATAAAAAACTTATAGATCTCTTGGACCTCAAAACTCAATAAAGGCTAATTAGACCTAAAACTAGTCTTGAAGACTAGAAGGCCTACACCACCATAGAGGTATATCAAAACTCTCTTAAGAAATTATTATATAATCATTATGTTTAGGATGATGACATAGGTATTATGGATAATTTTTAAAGAATAAAATTTAAATTTGAGTCTTCAAAATCTAACTCAAACTATACAGTCTAGGCAACCAATTCGATCCATAATTTTAGATGCTCATTCATTTCTTTCATCACCAAAAGACTTTAGAAAAATTCTCTTAATGGGAATTGAGGACACCTATGAAATTTAAATTCATGAAAGAGTGATTTATATTTAGGGGCACAATTTTATGAACCATTGATAAGATTGATATCATGTCTATATTTCATGTAGAACACTACATGCACTTTTCCCTATGTACATATCTTGGCACACCTTTTTCATGGGAAATAAAGATTATAATTTTTTTTAAATGGGTATATGGAATAAATATACATGAAAATAAGTTTTTTTTTAGAGTTTCATACTTTATGAACCATCATTAATATGGTGGACCTCCAAAACCCTTCTTAAATCCTACTACAGACCTAGTTTTGAAAACCTTGATATTTTGGTACCCAAACATCCATGAATGACCTAATAAACACTTGAATCATAAAGTACACTTTGAGAGGGTCCTGACTATGATACTATGTTGTAAAAAACTATATAGACCTATAAAAAAAATAGTGTTTTTTAGGGAAAAGCTATAAAAATAGAGGTATAAGGTAGTTTAACAAGATACCAATCATTGGAGGAAGAATTTTACCACTTGCTTCACATTATAAGTACATTATATGTCTAATAATATTCATGGAATTTCCTTTGTGAGTCTCTTCTAATCAGCAAGTTTGCATATGCAAAGGAAAAGGTAACCTAGTCACCTATTTTGATATGGTTATAGGTGTTTCTTCCTAAATATAACCTATATCATGGTATGTAACATTTATTTAGGCCTGAATATCATTTTTTCATAGGTTTATAAAGTCTTTAAAGTTTTCATGACTACCAAACACACACAGTTTGGTTACTAGGCTTAATTAGCTTAGTATACCTACTTGGTCAATCTAGAGGAATTAAAATGGCATAGAGAGACTTGTGAGGGATTTAATGTAGAGTAATTATTCCATATAAATGATGCATTAAATGAACTAAGTGAACTTTAAATATCCATTATGTAGGAAGAAGTCAGTTTCATGACTTGTTCAAATTATTCAAAAGGAGGATGGATGTTGTATACTTTATGATGACTTAATTGCACCTCATTCAAGTTGTAACTACCAATAATAGAGGTTATTTAACCCAAAAAAGGGCATAGATATGCTTGAAGAGAGGTTTAATCAATTGACCACATTCTTCATCACTCCACCTCAATGCTTAAGGAGTCAAAGAGAGCATTAATTCATGGAGAGAGTCTTTTGAAGGACTGAGTGATTATTTGCAAATATAGTAATGAATGTACTATGATGATGTAAGAAATTTTCCTCATACCTAAAATCCACTCACTTTATTTCTCTCTTGATGTACTTCTTATGTACTCAAGATTAAAGGACTTAATTTGAATCCCTCTATTGGGCAAGAGGAAACTATACCAATATTGAAATTTGTAACCTTTTAAGTGAATAAAAATGACTATTTTCAAATTCCTTAATACAAGTTTAGTGTTTTTATTAGTTTTATTTGCATACATGATAGTTTTTTCTTCCTTTGTAGGTCCTAATCTCACATAGTTACTATTATATCATCTTATGCAAGTCATATATAGTGTTTGAATGTCAAGTGATTGAGATTAGAGTAGATATATTTATTGGTTAGTGCCTTGAATCAATCCTTCCATCATTTCCCTCATGATTTGATCACATAGTGAAACCTTTATGTGAAACACTTTTGCATAGGAGTCATTGGAGTTGTAACATTTAGTCATTTTCATTGCTTACTACTATTAGTTGAATTCCAAATTTAGTGGATGAATGATTACATAGGTGCATCACCACCCCTTAGAATAGATTTATTTTTTGAACTTTCTATCCCTTTTCACCCCAATAGTATAAGTCTTAGTAATTGATCCATAAGTGATGTACCAGGAAAGTTAGCTCCATAATCTAGAGGTTTGGTCTAGTTATAAGGTCACCCAAAACCTTTAGACCATTCCCATGTTAGTCCAAGTATGAATTAGGTCTAAACAACCTCTTTCAATAGGGTGAAACTTTGGTTGCTAATAGTTTTAGCGTGCCTAATGGGATAGATTCAAGCATTGGAGCATTCACATTAGTACCTTATAGTCATATTAAATAGATTCAAACACTTGGAAAAGGGTTTTTAGTCATATTTCATATTGTAAGTCATCATAAGGTCATCATATCAAAGGTATGAATAGTTTTTGTTCATAAGTTCTTGTGCATTATGGTGAATGATGGTTGCATGTGGGTTGGATTTTTGTCACATATCTCCTTATCAACAACCTTATAACTCATATCAACCTTATTATGAAACCTATCAACCCTACATTCACCTTTTTCAATAATATGATAGCTCCTATCAGGCCTATGATTCTTTTCAATACCACGATTACCAACCTCGTTATGAACCTCATCCACCTCCTTGGCAGCCTACTTATCAACCTAATCAATTATGTAAACCTCATGATATTCCTAATCAGCCCAATCATGTCCTAAAATAATCCATGTCAAGCCTCAAAAAGACCTTAGTGGGATATGATAAGCACATGGTGAACATTGATACCATCAGAAGCTATGGATAAGAAATCCCTAGGCATGAGACTGAAAACATGAGGAATTTTGCTACAACAAGCTAAAGAAGAGTGTGAATTTTTCACAAGACAAGGTCATTCAAAGGTTAGTAGTGACATGTTGGATATAAAGGATTTTTTTTCAAATATTGAGGAGAAATTAGTAGTCCATGAGAGAAAACAAACCCAATTCTACCATTAGCATGTTCCCTCCATTTTTCCATATCAATCCTTTATTGAACTACCCTTTCCCCCTCAAGAGTGTCAAATGAATGTTTGTCACAATAGTCAAAATTCCTCACAAACCCTTCTAGCCTTTCCTACTTAGATATGATTCCATGAGAGAGTTCAAAGGGAAAGAGAAGTGTGTATTGAGAAGGCTGAGTTGCATGTTTCACAACATTTTATGCAAGATCCTTCATATTTTGATTATCAAGAAGAGATATCCAATGAGATGGTGCTCGATTTTGAGGCTCAACTTTTTAAACAAGTTAAACTTGAAAACCAATTCACATACTAGTAAGTTTAAGTTAAAAAATCAATCACATCTCAATAGGAGATCCCTCTAATCATGCCTAAATATGCAATTCCTACAATGCAAGAGGCTTTGAAACCTAAGTTTACAACTTGGAAATAAATGCAATAGTCAAGGGAGAGAAAAGAGAAATTAAGCATAATCCCAAGTGTAAAAGTGGAAAGTAAACATAAGATCATTCATCCCCCACCCCTCTCTCCTCAAAATTCCAAGGCCTTCCCCTCATCAAGGTCTATTTAAGATAAAATGAAATAGAGAGAAGAAGTGATGGTTATCAAAGATGAGAAACTAAGGAAAATGAAGCAGTAATGGTAACATCATTGGATTTGACTCATCTTCTTAAGAATTTTCAAGATTCCACCATGCCAATACTTGAGAAGGATCCTCTCCTTTATGAGACAAAGGAAGGAGATACAACTGAGGTGATAGAAGATGAGAGTGACTTGAGTAAGCAAGAAGAGTAATTCATCATTGGGACACCCCTTGACAATGATAAGTGTAAATCAATCTTTAACAATGAAAAGAAGGATAAATTATAAGAGGTTATTTTCATGAAATATAAGCTACATGAAGAAGACACTCCAATTTAATAAGAAGATGTTTACCAAGAGCTACTTGATGATATGGTAACCACTCTTTGTCATGACAATCCTAATGATTGTAATAGTGAGACATATATTCAACTTGAAGTAGCTACAAGGAAAGAAGATTGCCTTCTAAATTATTCAAACATCAAATAAAAGGTATGTATTCAATAAGCTTATAATTTTATTGAAAACAAAATACCCCTTCCTTGCTACCAAGATAAGCCCTAATGGTTGTTGAGAGTTTGAATTATGATCATTATTGCATGGAGTTTCAAGATGATAATGAGAACCTTTGGCAAAAATATATGAACATTTTCAATGAATATCAAGCCCTTCAAGGACTCACACTTCCTATGGAACATGTTGAAGACCAATTAGTTGTTGACCCTATCAAGTGTTGTCCACAAAAAGAGCATGCCCAAGATGATGGAAGCAATGATGAAGTGTTTATTGAAGTAGTATCTCAAGTTGATACTCCTAAATAAAAACCAAGTTAGAATATCTTGTCTTTTATCATGCCTAATTAAGTTTAATATGTCCATCATGAAGGTCTTGACAAGTCACTTTTCCATATGGAGTAGAGTGAAAGCGACAACCAAGACATGACAAACCTTTGGCAAGCCATGACTGAGGTAGAATTAGAATTTTTATTTCAAAGTAGATGGATATGGGAGTAGTTTGATTAGGTGTTATACTCACTTGGATAACCCATGCATATGGATACAGAACTAGAAGGCTCAGCTGCTTCCCCGAGAGGCCATGAATATGCTAATGCTTTTAACTATAAGTGGGAGCTATTAATATGTGAAAATCAAACTTCATGGTGCCATAGTGATCAATCAAGTTTTCCATTTTACCCTAGAGGAAAGAATATGATCTTAGATTAGTTTTTTTAGTTTGTTTTGTCTTGATTCAATAAATGTGGTCAGCACAAGTTTAGTTTGTTATTTTGTTGCTTTATTATCTTATCTTATTGTTTTCCTTAGGTTAGGTGTGCTTCTTAGTTTAAGTGTGTTTTTTTTGTTATTTTTATTGAGTATTTTTATTTGTTTCATTCATAAGGTGTCATAAAGTATTAAATCTCTTTGGCAGTCTAAGAGACTGTTGGTCAAATTTGGTCTATATGCCTAGTTCAGAATGAGAAGCTGAGTAGATTGTTGATTAAAGAGTGACCCAATGTCACAAGGAGAATATATAATTTAAAAGGAGATCGCATAGATTTTTCAACCTTTTGAAACACTTTAAATATGATTAAAGTGAAAATTTGGTGATCTTAAGAGACCAAACCATCATCAGGATGACATGCAAGAATGAGTGGAATAAGATGGTTGTGCATTTAATAAATTCACCTAGAGAGCCTTATAGGCCAAAAAAAATTCATTGACATGAATTAATTCATGTTAATATAATGCTTTTCATATTTCATGTTTTGATGAGTTCTCTATCTCAAGATACAAGCCTTCAAAGTTGATCTAATAGAGTAAGACCTCACAAACATCAAAATTAAGCCCTGAAAAATAATCATTTGGTGTTCAAAGTGTGATGGTAAAAAGAATGTCATTAATGATCACATAAAATTTAAATTATAGGTACAAAAATTTCAAATTTAAGCCACAAAAAATAGTTTTTTGGGTTTGAAAATCCTAAGACATTCATACAAATGTCAAATATGGGCATGCAGACATCAATTTTACACCTTGTGAATTAGCCATTTGAGTTTAAATGGTGGGTCCTAGGTATATCAAGGGATCTAATGTAATCATATATATAGATATAGAAATGTGATTTAGAGTTAAGGAGTCAATGTATCTTGGGGACCAAAAAGGAGAAGATAGTTTGGCACAAATTGATAGGTCTGAGTTAGCAATCGATAACTAATAAATAAAGGGAAAATCTAAAAGCTTTTGATGGAGGTCAATGAACCAATTTTTGACCTATGATAATGAATGTTTCAAAGAGCCATGTAATCATTACATATTGGTTAATAATAGATGTAGTCATACAGGCAAGATGATCAAGGATAAAGCTTTATCACCATTAAAGTTTAGATAGGACCTTTGGTTGATAATTTAAAACCTATCAACCCTATTTCAGGAGTACTCCTTTGATGTGTTCATTAATTTTATAGATGGAATATCTTTATGTGTAGTATCTTCTTATATCTCACATGGTTTAGAGGCAAAATAGGTCTTTGGGGGCTTAATATAGATATCAAGCAAGACTAAATGTCTATTAGACTTTCATGGATATTGTGACTATGTGAAAATCAATAGATTGGATTGGTTTTTGATCTATGGTGGAATTATGTTCCATTTGGATCAAATATAGATATATATGTGATTATAGGGAAGTGTCTCATCTTTTGATATGGCCACATTTTTGATAAATAGGACCTATGTCCATCCAAAGTAGATGTGGCATAAATATATCAGTTCAGAGATATGAGGATTGTGTCCTCATAAGCAGATCAAGTAGAATGTGGCATGGACTTCTAAGGAGGATACCTAGTATATAGATAAGGATAATAAGCATTCAATTCTTTTACATATCTTTTAAAATATTGATTCCTTCTTAATAAGATCATGACTCAGTAGCCTCTAATTAGCGCTAATCCATCATAACTTCCCCTCTCTTCTCCCCCTTTTCTATATATGTTCCATCTTATTCCACATTGTAGCTATCTCTGGAAGTTTATTTTAGATAGTAAATCTCTAATATTTTTAAATAAATAGACTCTTATGATTTGACTTTATTAGTCTATGATAAGATTTATACTGTAACACTTTTTGATGCAATAAAGACTAAATTCTATCTTTTTTTCAAACTAAATTGAAGTGTGTTGTATAAAACCATGTACTATGGTTAAGTGAATATATGATTTCCTTACCTATGTCTATGTTTCCTCACCTTAATTTAGTGCTTTGTAGTCCTCATAGGTCATTTTAAGTGCAAAATATAATTTATTGATTAGTTTAAAAGTGGATATCTACCCTCTCATGTTATTTTGATAGATGGTCAATGCTTTATTGTGAAATACTTATGTGGGAATGATCTTATTGGTCTTCAAAAGTGTGTCTTGTGCAAAGTATAAATGTTTCAATTAATGTTGAATCACTTATTTTACATGTTTTCATGCATTTTTACCCATTTATCTCCCCCTTTTCCTAGTAAAAGTTTAGTTTAGGTGATAGATCTATAAGGAATCTAACATTATCTAGAGGTTTGAACCAATCTTAGGTGACCTAGATCCTAGGGTCATTCCCATGTTGGACTAGATTTGATCAAGAAGACCTAAACAATCCCCTTCTTAGCTAGGGTGTAATCTAGAACAATGATAGTTTCAACATGCCTGATGGGACAAAATTTTCCTTGGCATAGTTGAAGTTTAAAGATTAAGAAGAAGAAATAATAGCAGGAGACATCTACTATCATCAAAATCTAAATATTCTTAAAGTTGTAGTTGCATCATCTAGATAGTGCTTTCATGCCAAAAATTACTACAAGATGAACAAGTAAAGGTATTCCTTTTGAACATATTGAATTACCTTCAACTTATTATAAAAAATCAAGATTCAATAGGGAAATTCCTTATCCCCAAATTAAATATTCATCTCCAAGTCATCCTATTATCTTAGTCCAAGATATTGTCCCCATTACCCAAATATTTATTAGGAATCAATTTTTTTTTCCATTCAATAAGGGAAGTCCCCTAAATTTATCCTAATATGATGACATTCATGTGTCTACCCATAAGATTATTCCTTTATTCTTAGGATAATGGGATAAAATAACTAATAATGAGCATATCCAAGATGTTGCCAACCTTTGTTTTGTTCACAATGTTATTCAAGATAATGTGGTTATTAAATTGCTTGTTGCTTCCTTCAAAGTAAAAGCATTGTAATGGTATAAGAATGTTCCTTTAACCTTCATTTCTACCTAGGATTAGATAGGTGTAGCCTTAGTCAAGTAATTTGAAGACAAATCTGATCATCTATCCTTAGTTAAACAACTAACTACCATTAAAAGGTACCCTCATGAATTCATAACTAATTTCAACTTCAAATTCCAAAATACATGGACTAGAATACCTAAATTGGTCAGACCATCCCCATAATATGCATTTTTGTACTTTTTAAAAGCCCTTAATTATGATATTAATGTGATGATATAGTATATGGGTTGTAATACTTTACCAAATGCCTATGAGCTTGCAATAAGAGTAGAGAACAACTTGATACAAGTTGGTATAATTTCTCTAAGGCCCATAATGCCTATTTTCCCAAAACTATAACCTATTCCACCCCTTAAAGTTCCTTAAATCCCATCTATTTCTCCTATTCCTTCTCCTGAAGCACAAGTTGTATCCCCTTATAATCAAGCTATTGAGATTGGATTTTTCAAAAGTATGTTACACACTTTTTGAAATGAGATAATTCAAATCAAGAGATAACAATACCATGGTAGGCTTTATCAGCAAAAAAATTAGAACACCTATCAACCCCCTAATAATCAAAGGCCTCCTTATCAACATCTTAGAGAAAATAGACCAACATATCAATTTTAAGGAGCCATAACACATGTTAAAACATATGCAGCCCTTGACCCTAATGTACCCTGCAGTTCAAAATACATTATTCTCATAGCTCCTCAAAATAACTTAATACAAGATCTAGGTTGTCAACCTTTTAATCCCAATGATATGTAAAACCAAGCCTTGGTATCACTAGATATTACTATGACACAAATGACACAAGAATATTTTTCTCTTCAAGTAGGTCAGTATCAAGAGACAAATTTGATACCCCAAGGAGAGGCTCAACAAGTTCATTAATATCATGATGCCATTAATGTGAATTAGCAAATAGATGATCATGTTGCATTCAATCAAATTGGTGAGACTAGCAACATAAGTGGTCAAGTTATAGCTTTGAATAGAGATAAAAGAAGAGATATTAAGGAAACTCAAGATGTGAGAAATAATTATATTACTCCTAAAATTGTTCCCAAGAGTATCAAAGATCAACCTAATGCCCCTATAGCACAAAAGAATTAGATCACAAAAGATTGGAAGATCCCTCAAGTACCTATGATTAGAGAACAACAATGATTCACAAAGTGTCTCCAAAGGTTAGTGGAACATCATTTAGTATAATAGATGAGATGAATAAATCTAATGTTAGCATTAACATGCAAGATTACCTTATTCTAGGGTAAAAAGACATTCTCATCCAAGAGTTTTCAACTCTCAAGCTATCTCAAGAACTAATTGAGAAACAAGGTGTTATTTTAGCTAATTCAGACTAACCAACCAAGTAACAAAATCAATAGGTACATAAAATGATAAAGGTAGATAAAACCAATGTAAAAACAAACAATACTTCTCATTTTTTTCTCTTTTGGATAGTTGGTGACTATTTAGTTCATAATTTTATGGTAGATAGTGGAGCTAGTAACACTGTCATGCCTAAATAAATTATAGATGAGCTTGGTCTTGTCTATGAACCAACTAATAAATGAGTATTTAAACTATATAGGTCGCCAAAAATATATATTAGACATCATCAAAGATTCAAGTCTGACACTACATGCTTGTCCCAATGTTACCATTCAACAAGATGTAGTTGTATTAGACTTGCCTCCCTATTTTGCCATGTGTCTTTCAAGGGACTTTACCTCAAATATTGGAGGATACTTATCATCTGATTGGAGATATTTGATGTTTATGACCAGGTATGGTACTAAGGTAACAATACATTCTAAACCTATTGCATGTTTCCATTTGGAACCATATATGCCAACTATGGTGAACACTAATTGTACTATCTCAGATGAGGTGCTAGAAACTAATAAAGTAGAGACTAACTCACCTCTAGATGGATTTATAGATATATTCCTTAATGAATGGGCCTCTGATTTTTATGAACATGATCCTTATAATTTAATTAAATAAGGACTTGGTGTTTATTTCCTTCATGAAATGAATACACCAATTCCAACCTCGATGAAGGATGATGAGTCTGGTGATGGCGTATGGCAACTATACTTTGATGGATCAAGGAACAAACATGACACTAGGGCTAGAATGATGTTGATTTCTCTAGATAATCAAATGTATTTATCTTTTTTCAAGTTTTAGTTTGGTTGTTCAAATAATATTACTGAATATGAAGCACTAGTTCATGGTTTATAATGGGCAAGAAAGATAAAGGTCAATACCTTACAAGCCTTTGGTGATAGTGAATTGTTAGTCCACCAAGTAAGAGGTATAAATATATGAAATAACCCATTTCTTAGGTCTTATAACCATAGAGTATGGGACTTACTTGAAGACTTTTAACCTTTCAATATTTTTGCCATATCAATAAATGAGAACAAACATGCAGATAAGTTGACTGTCATTAGGTCACAATTCAGTATCTTAGATGACATGAAGAATTAAAAGGTTCAATCACACATAAAGATGGTTTTAATACCTTATATTATATAAAACCATGAAAATTAGCAAGTGTTTAAAAAAGATAATCATATTATCAGGTTCTTACAAGAAAAAGCTAAATTTTCCTCAATGAACCAAGGCAAGTTCTTGCAGTAGTATAGTGACCAGATTGTGTAACTGAAGACAAATAAGTTGCCCAAAGGGTTGGTCACACTTGAGAATATATTTATCAAAGATGATGATTTTATAAAATAAAAATTTTCATTGTTAACAAAGGAGGAACACTATATAAATGTGGAAATTGTAATTGGTAAGAACTTAAAGTTGGGTAAAGTTTGCACTCCTTCAGAAAAAGAAACTTTCATTTATTTATGTTCAAGTTTTGTAAACGTATTTTCATGGCAATACAATGACCTCAAAGGATTTGATCTAAGTTTAGATCAACACACCATTGACTTAGAAGATGAGAATAAGCTATTAAGATACAGATAAAGGCCTATTAATACAAAGTTTGAGACTTTGATGAGAGTTGAGATTCATAAGCTCATTGATTCAGCTATAATATTTCCAATTAAGCACTCAACTTGGGTATAAAATCTTGTTCTAGTATGTAAAAAGAATGGTGATATTAGATTGTGTGTTGATTGTCATGACTTGAATAAGGCTTCCCTTAAATACTACTACACATTGCCATCAATGGAATAAATTTTATAGTTGGTTGTAGGTTTATAAAGGTTCTTCTTGTTGGATGGATACAATGGTTACAATCATATTTTGGTCAAAGCAGAAGACCAATTAAAAATAACCTTCACCTCAAAGTGAGGGAGATTTACATATAGAAAGATTACTTTTGGTTTATCCAATGCTGTGGAAACTTTCTAGAAAGATATGGATATGGAATTATAGGTTCTCCTCAACAAGTTTATACTTTTTTATTTATATTACATAACAATGTTCTCTAAGAATGTAGATGAGCACATGATTAATCTCAAATAAGTGTTTGAAAAGTGTAGGCAATTTGGGGTGTCTCTTAATCCCAAAAAGTGTGTTTTCTCTATTCATGAAGGTAGGCTTTTTAGACATGTGATATCAAAACATGGTACAAGTATAGATCCTAATAATAGAGATTCAATTCTTGTACTTTCATTACCTAAACACAAGAAATATTTTCAAATATTCTTAGGCAAGATGAATTTTATAAGAAGGTACATTTCAGATTTTGCTACCTTAGCTAAGCCACTTACAACCATGCTAAAGAAGGGTCAGAGTTTTAGTTGTTCCAAGGAAGGAGTGAAGAGATTTAAAGAGATCAAGAAAGCCATAGCCAATGTTCTTACACTCCTAAACCCTAATTGTACAAAGGATTTCTTCTTGTACACCTATGATAACATTGACACAATTTTAGGTATTCTCATGTATTAAAATCAAGAGGGTTTATCAAATCCAATAACATTATTTAGTCAAGGCTTGGAAGAATATGAAACAAGGTACTATTTTGTTTAGAATCATGTACTTTTAGTTCTAAGGTCTCTCAATAAGTTTAGATACTTGTTATCTAATAATAAGATACATATGATGGTTACACATCCAAGTATCAAAGTTTTTCTCTTAAATAAGGATATAAATGATAAAATAGATGGTTGGATAACCAAAACAATGGAGTGTGATGTGGATATCAAGGTCACAAAGATGGTTAAAGGTAAAGGAATTTGTCAACATCTATCCTAAAACTTGCAAGAGGCTAATAAAATGGTTATGGTGTCAAATGATGAAGAAGTTGCAATTGATTACACCTCACCTTCCAGCTAGTTCTAAGACATGGTAATATACCTCTAGAATGGTATTTATCCTTCTCATCTGACCATTTTAAAAAGGAGATATTTTAGATTATAGTCAATTCATTTTCTCCTTGTTGATAGTGTTTTGTTCAAGAAAGATATCAATGACATGTTGCTAAGATGTATAAATCCAAGTCAAACACATAGATTACTTGAGCAGTTACATGATGTACATAGTGGAGGACATTATTCAAATAGAATAATAGCCTACAAGATCATGAGAGGTGAGTATTCTTATCCAAACATATTTGGTGATTGGCATGCATGGGTTAGTAAATGTAGACAATGTACTATGTTTGTTGGAAAGGTGAAACTTATAGCCTTACCTCTCCAACCAGTTATAGTGAATCAACCCTTTTTTCAATAGGGATTGGACTTTGTTAGTCTCATTAGCCCCCCTTCAAGCTTAGGACATAAATGGATATTGACTGTTATAGATTATTTTACTAGATGAACAAAAGCAGTGGCATTGAAAGAAGCCAATGAGTCTAATGTTATATATTTCTATGAAGGTTTGCTTACTAGATTTAGAGTCCCTTTAACCATTATTTTTTACAATGCTATTAATTTTGTGGGGTCTAGAATTAGCCAGTGGGAAGTTCAACATAGTGTTTTTCTTAGTGCTTCATCAAATTATTATCCAAAAATAAATAGCCTTGTTGAGTCCACTAATAAGAACCTATTTAAGATCATCAAGAGGACTACTAAAAATAATAAGAGGTCATGGCATCTCAAATTAAAGTCAACTATGTGGGCTGATAAGATCACCTATAAGAGATCGATATCCAATTCTTCATATAATATGGTATATGGTAAGGTTTCTCTTTAATTTCTTGCTTTGGAACTAATGCATCAACCTGGAGATTTTGGAGAATGAGTAAATGGAAATTAGATATGATGAGCTCATGGAGCTAGAAGAGATAAGACATAATTATATGTTTGCCATAGAAGCCCATCAAGCACATGTGAAGATATATTTTGACAAAGGGTCTTCTTCAAGAGACTTTAAATAATGAGATTGGATCCTCAAGTGGGATGAAGATAGAGCTAATCTAGGAAGGCACACAAAGTTTAACTCTATTTGGAGTGGTCCATACATAGTCTCTAGCTACAAATCCCATATTCATTCCAACTTGCAAAGAAGGATGGTGAGGAGCTTCATATCATAGTCAATGGGATACATCTAAAACACTACTATTGAGGAAGCTAAGTTCCCTGTATATAGTTAATTGGTATTTTTTCCTCCAAATGCTATTTTAAGACATTAGTTTTTTCCATTTTGTCCCAAATAAGTGCTTTTTTTGTACATTTACTTTGATTAGGTTAGTTTTCCTTTCTTGTTTATTTGTTTTCCTATTTGGTGAAGTTCATTATTTTTGTAAGTTAGTAGGGTTTATTGTAGTCATGGATCAGAGTCATGTAAATGATCTGAGTTCTCAAGCATTGTAGGCATGTTACCCAAGTAAGTCTCTAAAGATGTTAGTCAAATTTGGCCTACATTCTTAGTTTAGAATGAGAAACTGACTAGAGTCTTTATTGAAAAGTGACCTAATGTCACAAATAACATATAGACTTTAAGAGGAGATTACATAGAATTTTAAACCTTTTGAAACACTTTAAACAATTTTAAAGTGCAAATTTGGTGATCATAAGAGACCATACCATCATCAGGGCATTGTGCAAGAATGAGTGGAGAAATCTAGTTGTGTATTTAATAAATTCACCTAGGGATCCTTGTAGGCTAAAAAAATTACATGGACATGAAGTCCTTCATTTCAAGATCATGCTCTACAAATTTCATATCTCGATGAGTTTTCTATCTTGAGATACAAGCCTTCAAAGTTGATCCAGTAGAGTAAAATGTTTACACAAATGTCAAAATTACACCCCAAAAAATAACCATTTGGTTTTAAAAGTGTGATGGTCACATTAAAATCATTGATGGTTGCATAGATGTCAAATGATGGGGGCATTGATGTCAAATTTAACACATAATAAATAACCATTGGGTTTCAAAAATCTTAAGACATTCATGTGAATGTCAAATACAGGCTCGTTGACGTTAATTTTGGCCCTCATGAATTAACTATTTGAGTTTAAACGGTGGGTCCTAGGTAGATTGAGGGCTCACATTCAATCATACATAGAGTTCTAATGGTGTGAGTTAAAGTCAAGGAGTCAATGTATCCTAGGGACCAATAAAGAGAGAATAGTTTGGCATAAATTGATAGGTCTGAGTTGACAATCAACAACCAATAAATAAAGGGCAAATCCAAAAGATTTTGGTGGAGGTTGATGAACTAATTTTCAATCTAGAAGAATTAAGGTTTAAAAGAACCATGTTACCATTAGAGGTTGGTCAATAGCAGATGTAGTCTTATATGCAAGATGGACAAGGATAAAGTTTTATCACCATTAAATTTTAAATAAGACCTCTGGTCAATAATTTATAACTTGTCAACCCTATTGCATGATTACTCCATTGATGCATTCATTAATCTTTCAGATTGAATATCCTCATATGTAGTAGATTCTCATCTCTCACATGGTTTAGAGGCAAAACAAGTACTTTTGGGCCTAATACAGAGATCACGCAAGACTAAATTTCTATCAGACTTTCATGGATATTGTGACTATGTGAAAACTAATAAATTAGATTGGTTTGCGATCTATGGTGGACCTATGTTCTAATTAGAGAAAATATAGAAATAAATGTGATTATGGGGAAGTGTATCATCTTTTGATATGGTCACATTTTTGATATACAGGTACTTATGGCCATCCAAAGCAAATGTGGATTGAAGTTATTGGTTCTATGATATGAGGATTTTATCCTCATAATTAGATCAAGTAGAAAGTGGCATGGAGTTTCAAGGAGGAGACCTAGAGAATAAATAAGGACAATGGGAATTTAATTATGTTATAGAGCTTTTAAAATACTGATTCTTTCTTGATAAGATCATGACTCAATAGCCTTGAATTGGTGATAATCCATCACAACTTCCCCTCTCTTCTCCTCCTTTTTATATATGTTCCATCTTATTCCACATTGTAGCTCTCTAAAAGCTTTTTCTAAATAATAAATATATAATATTTTTAGATAAATAGACATTTATGCTTTGACTTGATTAGGTTATGCTAAAATTTTTACTATAACACCTTTTGATGTAATAAAGATTAAATTCCATCATTTTTGCAAACTAAATTGAAGTGTGTTCTATGAATCCATGTATTGTGGTTAAGTGAATATATGTTTTCCTTGCCTATGTCTAAGTTTCCTCAACTTCATTAAGTGCTTTGTATTCCTTACAAGTCATTTTAAGTGTAATATATAGTCTATTGATTAACTTAGAAGTGGATATTTTCCCTCTCATGCTAGTTTAATAGCCGGTCAATACATTATTATGAAATACTTATGTGGGACTGATCTTATCTCATCTTGAATGTGTCTTATAGTGTGATTTATGAAAATTATAAGTGTTATAATTATTATTACATCACCTCCTTTACATGTTTTCATGCATTGTTACCCATTTCTCTCTCCATTTTCATAGTTAGAGTTTAGTTTAGGTGATATATCCAAATAGAAGTCAGCCTTCCCTAGAGGTTTGACCCAATATTAAGTGACCCATAGCCTAGGGTCATTCCCATGTTGGACTAGATTTAAGAAAGAAGACCTAAATAATCCCCTTCTCAACTAGGGTGCAATATAGAACACCAACAAAGAGTAATGATAAAAACTATGTTGTCATGTTTAAGGATTATCACTGTCATGAAAATTTAAAGGGTTCCCTTAACCAATAGGTTGGTCAACTCCCGTGAGTCACCAAAATAATTGGAAATTTTGCCTCCTAAGGCCAAATTCAAACCCATAATACAAAAAAAAATTCATGGCACTTAGTTAAACGTCTACATGATGATTTTTTGAATGATGATGTCTCCTAATTGCTTATTAAAAGTCATTCAAACACTCCTAGAGGTGTTATACAATCTGCTTGTAATCATCATGTGTCCTAGATGTGTTTGATCATTATGATGTCATTGATTATCATATGAAGGTATTAAGTCTCAATGTCTTTTCATTTTCATGTATCTATTCCAATTGGTGTCAAGTATCATCATGATGTTTGAGAATGTTTGTAGGTATTTGATAAGGAATTGAAGTGATCTTATGATCTAAAGTGCCTTAATGAAGATGATGAAGATGGAAGCTAATGACTCACTATGAGTTTATTTGGTGTTTTTAGTATATTCAAGGCATGGGGATGATTATAATATTTTAAGGGTGATGAAGATACATAAAGCCTCATGAAGAACCTTTTACAAGACTACAACATATTCTTTTGTGATATTAATTATCAAATCTCTTTTGAAGCCTATTTGTATATTGTCTAAAAGGAAGGTTTTGGTCTTAAAATGGAAAATTGCACCTCAAAATTCCACTAAATAATACATAACATCCCTTAATCACCCTCATGGTCATTATACTATTTAGTCAAATGGGTTCATACTTTGAAAATGTCTCCTCTACAAGTATAGAGCATTGTTTAACCTTTAAGAGAGCTCTCATGTGTGAGAATAAGCCCATTTTTTCTATTTAAATATTATTACGTGTTTTAATATGCCTTTGACTAGAATTATTCCTTTTATGGCCCTAAAATGGTGGTTCAAAGCTTAAAACATGGAAAAAGAGCATGAAAAGAGGAGTTTTCAACCATTTTTGTAGGTTGTATAGACTTTTTCATATAGTGGAGGTTAGGAGTTTTGAGGTAGGTTCATGGTAGGTAATTAAATGGATTTTAATGGAAAAAATATCTCAAGCATACTCAGAACCAATCCTCAAACACCACCTAGCTTCTTTATGGCCCAAAAGAGATCTTCAGGTTTGTAGATGGTATGACCATGAGATATAATATCAAAATCTAAGATTATGGGAAAAGGAAATGAACCTAGATGAATTCAATATTTGGGAATTTTTTCTTATTTTGTCTCTTTCCTTTATCATAATAATATAAGGCACTCACAATGCATTCTTCATTCTAGAAGGTTATTGGTTTTCCTTGTTTTCTCCTCTCCTAAGCATGATGACATAAAAATGTAAGGTTATGGAGCTTATTAAGAGTATGAACCACCTTTACACAACATTATTCAACTTAATTCCACATGTGGGAGGTTTTATATGGTTGAAGAAGACAAATTAAATGACAAATATATAGTTTTTAGGTAGTTTGAGTGGACAATGTATGGTTCATGGTGTATTTTGGGATGTCAAAAACATAGTGACTATATAAGAGGTCTCATTCATGTCCATTTGTCCTTATTCAATTTTATCAATCTTCATCTAAGAATATAATAGACTAGAGGCAAGCCAATCTGCCCTCAACATCCTCATAGTCCCATTTTAGTATATGTTAAGGTTGTTTGATGAATCTTAGGTTCCTTGTTTCACTATTATACCTCTTTGAGAGCCTTAAAAATGATATATCTTATTAATGCATATGTCTATGCTTCTCTATGATGTATTTATACTATTGTGAGATTAGATTTATGTTTCATTTCCATCCCCTCATATTCATTCCATATTCATTGTCTTTCAAACTATCATTTACCATTGTTCTTAGCTTAACACTCCATTCTTAGTTTCATATATACCATTATCATCATCACTAATTATCCATCTACTAATGAATCCATTATTTTGGTACTCTTAAATTTTGATTAAGGATTTAAATCATCATGGTCTTGAAGTTGAGTTATATAGATTTAAACCCTACCAATAGTCAATCTTCACCTATAGCCAAGGTGAAAATACAATCAAGTGTATTACATAGATGTGAGGTATGGTTGAGGCGATGAAGATATTGTTCCTAAGTATATATTCAAAGTTTAAAATTTTAGAGGTATAATCTATTGAGAGGGGTTGGGTGAACCAGTGGTGGTAAACAATCCAATTCAATTTCCAAACCCTTGTTTATACTTAATCATTTAATAAAAACATTCATAGTAGTAAACAATGAACATAAAGTAAGATCATATACACAACACAATATCTACATATGAGACCCTCTTGGGGAATAATACCCACTCTCAATCTTACAAACATATGGACTACTATCCTATTAGATGATCATAAAAAAGAGATTGATCAAATCCTTTTGATTATGAACCTTTGGTCAAGTCCTAACCTACAACCTTGATCAAGTCCTTTTGATCAAAGGACTTTAGTGAAACCTTGTTTCACAAGGATCAGATACCCTTAAGGAATATCAAGTCTTTTAGACCCTCCTTGAGAAGAAAACTACCAACTTAGAATTGATGTCTTTAACACCTAATGATGGACCTTTTGATTATCTAACCCCTGTATAAATTCTCTCTCTTTATCAAAGAAGGCTCTCACTTTCTTCACTCAAAAAATCCTCATATGCACACTTAGATCTCTTCACACAACTTCAACCTATAAGAACATTATACTATCATTATAAACATGATCTTTAGATGATACACATAGTCCTTAATTTTATCTACCCATGAACCCAATAGCTAGGTACTCTCACTCTCCTCTACTTTCCTTTGCTCTCAAACTCTCTCATATACAAGTCCCACAATTTCAAGTCTAGAACCAAACACATTTAGTTTCACTATATATAGATAAATAATGAATTATCAAGTCCATAATAATACTTTTCAACCATAATACATGCCTTCACCCTTAATACATCTCACATGGGTCACACTTAAGTAAATATACCTTTTAATACAACCATTGTAGCTCTTATAGATCTCATGGAGACCTATTCACACTTTTATCACACCACTGAATGAAAACAAACATAGGACCACTTTAAAATACATGGTTGCACTCCTTATGTCCCCTAGGACATCCTCAAAAGATTAAATTTACCTTTAATCATATCTGCATATGCTCAATTAACTCAAATAGAGACCCTATACATAGGAACACCATTACCAAACATACAATCAACTTCTTAAGCATTGTTCATACTCAATATAGATTTATCACACCTCTAAAATACTCATCAAGTATCCTCATGTAATTTAAAATACTCCCCAATAGATAATTGACCATGAAACATCAAAATATCCTCTATATAAGCTTTAATATCCTTCTTGGGTCACTTTCAGAACATTTACAAAAACATAATCAACTTTGGAGCTCAATATTTTTATTTTTACACACTTTCAAATCTTTAAATATATATAAAATGATGTTCCTTAGAGTCCTCTACCACTTTGCTTTTTACTACAATATAAAATTCATCTTCTATCAAAAGCTATGGTCCAAAAACCAAAAAATAATCTTTCCTTCACAAATTCAAATATTCAAATGCAAACAATCACAGTTAAACTTCGAACACTATTTCAATTTATTTCTTAGTTTTGAAAGTAGATAAAATAAAGTGTATATTAGGGTGTGTGGATGAATACCTAGTCTAATGCGTGCATTGATTTAAATGAATGTGAGGACTCTTTTTTGGCTAAGAATAACAACCTACAAATCACAAGAAAACTAGAAGGGATTTTTTAGATGGTGGATTGAGTGGATTGCCTAGCGTGTGATAAATCCAAGAAGCAAGATTTCTAGGAGGATATCAATCTAATTATAAGAAAATTAAGTCAAAAATGATATAATAAATATATTTTCATTCAAATTATTAGAAATTAAATATGAAATAGAATAAATAATATACCTGTTTGATAGAAGATATAACACGGTGGGTCAATACCATGCATAAGTATGTCAAGTTCAAGTCCAGACAATCATAACAAGGTTTTTAGACAAGCTAAGAATAGAAACAAGATTTTGATTAGATAAAAGGGAGAGAAAATAAGAACCTATTATTTTTTTTGATAGTGACCATTAATAGTTGGGCTAACCAATGACATTTAGGCTTGATCGATGATGTTTAGGTAAATGATGATGGTTGTTGTGACTAGAAATAGTTACAACAACTAGTGATGGTTTCCTATGGGTACTTATAAATAATTAAAATAGAGATATAGATAAGGTAATTAAGGGGTATAAGGTGAGATAAGGGTATTGTGGGTAAGGAAGGGTGTGCAAATACACTGATCAAGATAGAAAACTCAAATGATAGAAGAAAGTACTAAAACAAGTAGATGATACCTTTATCATGCCAAATAGATGATAATGAAAACTTGAAAGGAGTTGAGTAGTATAACAGTACTTCAGCCTTCAAAAATCACATGGACAAATCTTCGTAATCTTGGATGCCTACACAAAAAAAATAAGAGAACCTAGATGCAAATTTTGGATCCTCGTCTCTTCCAAGAGCCTTGCATTTATAACATAAACTTACTAAGTGAGGAGGGAATATTGAGGGAAAGTTGTTAAGTTAGGAGGAGATGAAGTTGCCTATTTTCATTCATCTTTAAAAGCCACTTTTAAAGCAAGTTTCCATTTTGGAGGATGTTATTCTTGAATAAAGTTGGCAATGCTTTTAAATCTTAAGGCAAGTTTTATGACCCCAACCATCAATGGTTAGGGTCAACCATTAAATGTTACCCTAATCGGTGATGGTCGAGGGGTTACGAGTAAATGGGTGAAAAGGTCATAAATTAAGTAAGTGTTTGGAGGGGGGATTTGACATAATGAAGCTAAGTGATAGTATATTAGGTGGTCGACAAAGTCGATCAAGGGTCCATAGGTCAAGATGACATTAAAAAATATCATTGTGTAGTTTTTAGGTGTCTACATTTTCCCCTTTTTATTATGTAGCTTTAAAAAAGCTATAGAACAAAAATAGGTGGTTGGTCAAGGTGTAGGTCTAGTTTCCTTGAGTGTGAGAGGGAGGAGGTTTTATTTTCCCCTTTTTGTTGTGTAGCTTTAAACAAGTTATAGAATAAAAATAGGTGGTTGGTCAAGGTGTAGGTCTGGTTACCCTGAGTGTGAGAGGGAGGAGGTTTTCTTTTCCCCTTTTTTTGTGTAACTTTAAACAAGCTATAGAATAAAAATAGGTGGTTGGTCAAGGTGTAGGTTTGGTTTCCCTGAGTGTGAGAGGGAGGAGGTTTTCCCCCTCAAACCAAGAGTCAATGAGGTATGGTTAAATTGGATTGAGGTTTGATAAATAGTAGATGGTAATTCATGAGGTGGGTGACAAATGAGTGGTAATATGAAATACAAAAATGCACACAAAATGTGATGAAGTGTAATAGTTAATATCATGAAAAGATGAAAGTTACCATTATTGGTAAAAATAATTTTAGGTTCTAAGATAAATGATAATGTAACTAGTCCCCAATGTTGGTCATAGTTGATCAAGTTAGTCATATCAAATTTATTAGAGAGAGTCAGTGTTTTCTCAGGTATCCAAGTTAGGAAGTTCTCTTGAGGAAAACATAAAATGGTTGGGTTGTGCACAAGGTAGTGTAAATTCAAATGTTCAACATGGAAAAGTTGGTTAGTGCAATTAAAAAGACCAAAGTAGGGTTGTCACAAAACATGCAAATAGGTGGGTTTCAAAAGGTGCCAATGTGAAGGTGGAAATGGGTAAATAGGTGGGTTGGTTGGTTAGGTAATTTTTGGCCAAGATAACTCTTGATGCATTAGGTAAGAGGATGTTCCATACATAGTCTCATGGATAGTAGATCTAATCATGGAATTTAGGTCAAATTTAGTTTTTGGTTGTGAGAGATAAGGTCACTCTCGAATAAGTTAATGGGGGATAAGGTAGGGGTTGATTTAAATGGATGTGGTTCTAGGATGTAGTTGAGGTAAAGAAGGAGAAAAAAAGTGGGTAAAAATGAGGTGAACCCCAATCGTAGATGGTTAGGGGAAACTATTGATGGTTATCCAACCATTGATGGGTGGGGTAAAAAGCCTAAAACCATGATAATAAGTCAAAAATAAAAACATTTGTCCTTATATGAACCTTGTAATTTGATAATTTGTGTTGTCTAAGGTAATAGGATGAGGGAGTGCATAGAAGTGGGGTGATTTTTTGAGGTGTCTTAATGGTATTGGTGAGTGAGATTATGATTGAGGGGAGCTAAGATGGATGTAGGAGGTGATAGTGGACAAGTGGTTGGGTGTGGATTGTGTTAGGTCATGTTTTAAATTTAGAAGTTAAGTGAAATTTATGAATTAAGGTTGAAAAACATAACTATGGATGGGAAATTAGGAATTGGGAGGTATGCATAGGGCAAGGGTTTTTAATGGATATGGGTTGTTGTAGGGACAAGAGCATAAGTTGTTGGGGGAATAAGTGGGAAAGAGGTAGGGATGAATGGTTGAAGGGTGTAGACAATAGAAAAAGGGTTTAGAGGGATGTAGGATTTATAAGAAGAGGGTAGGGGATCAAGACTCATTGCCAATGGTGACCTAATAATTATAGTTGGTGGTTTAAGCTAACCAGTGATGGTCAAACTTGGGAAAAATAACCCCAAGGGATCTAGTGATAGTTGGGGAGCTCCATCAATGGTCAACATGAGTAGGGGTGGTGAGTTGGGTTGGTATAGGAGGTAGGTTTGGCTTGATTAGAGGTTGGTGGATAGGATTTAGGTTGGGAAATGGGTGAGAGGAGAGTTGGGTTGGGGTAGGAGTTTTAGGGAAATGTGGGTTGATGTAGGATAGAAAGGGTGGAGGTTGCATAGGAATAATTAATAGGGGTTTAAAGATGTAATAAGTGTGCAAAGGGAAAGTTGATAGAGGAACCCATATTCAATATAGAGGTAGGTTGGATAATAATTTAGGTAGACATAGAGGAAGTGTTAGAGATAGGTCGATTACCTAATTTGTGATATGCTTATTATTATAGCCATAAGATCATATCTAGTTATGGGATCGAGTTTTCAAGATTTTAATAGAGGTGAGGGATGCCATTTCTATGAAGGACTAGAGACACATATAGGTAGTGGGTTTTGGAGTGATGTACCACTACCAGTGCTTGCCTAGAGATGTTATAATGATAGTCACCCTCATAGAGAAATGGGACCTGATGACTAACAATTTTTGGTTATCAGCAGGGGAAATGAGCATCCTTTTAGAAGATGTACATCAGATTACATGTCTACCCATTCACAAAGATCTTATCTACCATATAGAGGGGGATGAGATAGATGAGTGTATGGAGATCATATATGGAGATAATGAAGTTGATGCATAGTATCACTTGAGAGGCTTTAGCATTAGGCCTCTATATTAGAGGTCTCCCAGAGATAGGAAGTTATTAATGATGCTATAATTAGTAGTTACTCATTACAAGCAACCAAATTTAGTGGGAAGGAGATTCCATAGTGTGCTATTAGGGGTGTTGGTGGATCTAGTCCTAGGTGGCACCATTTTTGGATGGGCATAGGTTCTAATGGTGAAGATATATAGATATCTATGGTGGTTTAAGGCACACAAGTGTTATGGCATCAGTATTAGATTTGTTCTTCACTATTGGGCCTATGACCACATATAGGTACTAAGACCCTTGGCCCTTCCAATAGAGGGATACCAACTAATAGATTATGTAGTTGGATTTGATCAATGAAGGAGAAATGGAGCCATGATAGGTGTAGGTGGTGGTACTAAGGACATTGATTGGTTCAGAGGAGCCTTGGAGAGCTTAGTTGTTAGTGACATAATCTGATGGTGATATAAGACTTGCATAGTATGGGTTGGTTATAGGTTCCACACCTTATCTTTATAGAGCTATAGATGGGCCTATGGGAGGTAGGATGGGGAGATAGAGTGCATCCCCTTTGAATGAGTGTGGTGTCAGTTTGGGTTGGTGTAGGGTATCCCTCAGGATTTTATGTGTTACATGAGGGAAGATATAGAGTTCTATCTACCAAAGCCATAGGCAATCGAGGAAGAGTTGGTTTTTGAGGAGTTTCCCCTGAGGAATGGAGATGATTTAGGGTGCATAGCTGACTATCTTTTCTAATTTTAGGGGAGATACACAGCCATTTTTTTTAATGTTAAAGATGGGGATCAGTGGCTAATGGATGTTGACCTGACACATGTACCAACACAAAGGGATCTATAGGTAGTAGTGGCATTGGTAGAAACATAGGCCCATATTACTATATTATATGGGTAGATTACTACTCTTTAGGGATAGATTATCACTCTTTAGGGTCAGTTGGGAGGAGTGATAGTACAAAGATACTAGGCATAGGCAAAAGTCACCATTTTATAGGGTCAAGTGACCACTTTACATGGTCAAGTGTCTAATTTATAGGGATATATTATATGAATGACATGAGATTAGGATCAGGCAAGGACCTCATTTGGTTTGGTGACATAGGAGAGAGACTCTCTATGGTGGACAAGTGGGGCAGCGGTGGTACCACTAGGTTTTGTGACACAAGCCAAGCATTTAGTGGCCATAGAGGAGTTGTGTTATTTTGAGGGCATTGTGTTAGCATAGTATCTTAATGAGTTGAGATGGGGAGAGTATCAAGTGGGTTTGGTATGTGGTGCAGTGATTGTAGCCCTAAGTTAATGGGTTATAGCAGTATGTCCACTAATAGGGCCTCTACTAGGGACAAGTGTAGATGGGGCCAATAACAGTGGTGCAGGTGCTTCTAGGCCATGATGATGTATATGTATTTTTATATTTTTGATACTAACCTATGTGATGAGATATGATATGTATATGTGAGTGATGCATATGTATCATTTTGTACTATGATATATATATGTATATTGATTTTTATTATGATGAGGATGTGATGAGTTGATTATGATTTAATGTTTATTCATGTTGAAGTCTTGATTATGATATTATTTCATTGATGGTATTGGGTATGATGTTATTTATAGATGATGATGATGTTTTGATGATTTAATAATAATGTAATTTTGTGTGTTTATTTTGATGTCATGGTTTATGGATTAAAGAGATGATTAGGTTATGCTATTTTATGTTATTATTAACTATGTTGTTTACACATGATGTTAATTTTACTGAGGTGAATGTTGTTGACATATGTTCAAGTAAAAATGTTAAATAAAATGTGATGTTTGGTTAATGCATATGAGGATATGGATTTGGCATAGGTAAGGGAAACATTTATGTCCACATGTTTAGATAAGACAAGGAGCATGGTGCCTTTTAATAGTGATAACCTAACAAGAAGAATCCATAAATGGATTAACTTAGTGATCAAAAACCCATCAAAGGTTTCATAAGAGTGTGTTTTATTAAGAAAAGATGCATCTTGACCACTTCATGCCAAGTAAGTTCATAGTCCCTTAGGTGTGATCAGGATGTGGATAGTAGGTAAGGGTGTAAATGTTCAAGTGGAGTCATTATATTTTCCATAGGTGACCAAAGAACTTTAGTAGACAAGTCCATGCCTTTTGTATATTTGATTATAATGGGTAGATTGATCAATACAGGAAGTCTACTCATGCCATATATAAGAGTCGATTATGGCTTGATTGAGATAGATACGTAGACTAATCGATACAAGAAGTCTACATGGCAAATATAAGAGTTGATTATAGCTTACCTATTGATTTTTATTATTATTATTGATTTAAGATTTTGAATCTAATCAATACGGTAAGCTTCTAATGAATATTGTTTAGCCATCCATTAAGGGAGTGATCTAAGATTTTATTGTGCATAGTTGTCCTTCAAGGGAGTAATCTATTTTTAAGAAACTTTTGATTTGATGGGGTAGTTATTCTTCAAAGGAGAAATATACCATTTATTTGGATATATGGATATGTTTTAAACTAAAATTAGGCATGGACAAGTCTAGTCAACTTTAAAAGCTCTACCCATGTAGAAGTAAGACCTAGGCATAGAAGGTTCATTATAAGAAGGGGTTTTGAGAAATAATTGAAAATGGGATTCCATCTATTAAAAAATGAAAATTATCCATGAGAACCATGTTATGGGTAGATCTAGGGTACCCGTACTTGGGATTGGGATATGACTGTGATGAAGGAATCACATGGTTCTATATAACCAATCGATCCCAAAAGGGGTAGAAAGGAAATGAGGTAGAAGAAGTTTAATGATATAATGATATGAGATTAAATTAGACATAGAAATGGATTTTATCCTTGTTTTAACAATTAAATAGACACAAATGTGAAGCATTAATGGGTTCAGGTTCTAGCTTTCCTTCAAGAGAAGACAAGTGATAAGCACTCGATCCATATTTATGGGTTATAATGTAAGGTCCTAACTAGTTAAAATCAAACTTACACTTCTTGGTATTTTCTATGTTAGTGACATGTTGGTTTTCCTTGAGGATGAGATCTCCAATGTTAAACTCTCTCCCTTTCAAATTCTTGTTATAAGCATGGGTAATACACTCTTGATACATGTGAACATGGTTAAGGGTAGAAAAGTGATGTTCATCAAGAAAATACATGTGTGTGAGGCATTATTGATGATAATCCTCTTCAAAAATGATATCGTGTGAGGAAATATGAAGAGAGGAAATTTGGACTTCAAGAGGTAAGACAACCTCTACACCAAAGACTAGGGAAAAAGTTGTAGCCCCTGTCATAGTGCAAATACTAGTATGATAGGCCCATAAAATAAATGGGATGTGTATGTGTCAATCTCATCTCAAGGTTTTTACAACCTTGGTTAGAATTTTAATGAGAGTTTTTTTAGAGGCTTATACCTATCCATTTACCTACAGAGGAAAAGGTAAGGAATGGCTAAACTTTATGCTAAAAACATCATAGAGAGATTGAACTTTCTTGTTTTTAAAGTATTTTCCATTATCAGTGATGATTTTGTGAGGGATATCAAAATGATAGATGATGTGGTGATTGATGAAATCAATGATTTTTTTAATCTTTAATTGAGATAAGGGGGATGGCTTCCACCCATTTACTGAAATATTCGATAGCAATGATGTTGTATTGATGTCATTGAGATGAATGAGGATTGATTTCTCTAATGAAGTTAAGACCCCATTATGAAAAGGGCCAATAGTTAGTTGATACCTAAAGGCCATGTAGAGGCACATGATGTAAGTTAGTGTGTTATTGGAATTTAACACACTTTTTGACATAGTCATGGTAATCTTGATTGAGGGTGGGCTTATCTAAGGCGTATGATTCTTTTAGCAACAACAAGGCCATTAAAATGTCCCCCACATACCCCATCATGAGTTTACTTAATGGTGTGGGAAATTTCATGACTACAAAGGCAAAAAAAGAGGAGACCATCAAAGCCTCATTTGTAAAGATTGCCCCCTAGTATGATGTAGCAAGAGGTACCTTGTATGAAAGCTTTATGAGCATTTATTGAAAGATCATAAGGGAGGACACTGATGTTAAGGTAGTTAAATATTTGATTATACCAAATGTCTGCAGGCAACATTTCTATCTGATAAATGGTAAGAAGATCAGATTTAAGGTAAGATGATGTGATAAAGTGATGGATGGTGACAAATAGTTTAGAATTAGTACGTTTATATGGAATTGGGGATGTAAGGGAAGCCATTATGTATGCAAATTTGTAGGTAGAATGAGGGATTGATTGGATAGTGTAGTGGTCAAATGATGCTAAAAGTATATCGACAAGTTATTTGTACTTTATAAGGATATCATTTTTGCATTGATAAGATCTTGTGACTTGGTTGATAATGAGTTGAGAGTCTCCAAAGATGCTAATTATTTTAATTTCCAGATTTAGAGTAGTTTGAAAACTGATGACCAAGGCTTCATATTCAGCTATATTATTGGTGCATTAAAAATTGAGTTTGAAAGAAAGGGGAAGAGGTTCCTCATTAAGGGGAATGAGGATTATGTTAGAACCCCCACCATTTTGACATTTAGAGCTATCAAAATACATAGTCATTTTATAGGTGGGTTCTTTCAAAGAAAGAGTAGCTATAGACTCATCCAAAAAGGTAAAATGGGGAGTTTGATTATCAAGAAGAGGAGCTTCAGCTAGTTGGTTTACAATCAACTGTCCCTTAATATATTTTTGTGGAAGAAACTCAAGGTCAAACTTAGATAAAAGCATGAACCACTTAGTCATACATTGCTTAAGATATGGTTTAGAATGCATGTACTTGAGGGGGTCAGTGTTAGTAATGGCATAAGTTTTGTGCTTAAGAATATAATTATGAAGTTTAGAGGCTATGAAAACTAATGCAAGGCAAAGTTTTTTAGATTGGGTGTATCAAGTTTCATAGTCAATGAGGGTGAGATTGATGTAATAAATGGATTGCTCCTTATTTTGGTCATCATGATGAGTGAGCATGGCTCCCAAATAATGGTCGATGGTATATATGTATAAGTAGAAGGGTTGATCCTCCTTTGGAGGAATAAGGATTGGTGGAGAGAGAAGATACTCCTTAATTACATTAAAAGCTTTAGACAATTGAGAAATAAAGTGATGGGTTGATTGCATTTTTCTTTGTATGCTATGAATTTATTTTAGGTTAATAGGGGGAGGCATTTCTAGAATGGCTCAGACTTTTGTAGGGTCTATTTCTATTCCATGGAGGGAAACAATAAAGCCCAAAAATTTTCTTGATAAGACCCTAAAGATGTATTTCTTTGGGTTAAGCCTGACATGATAATGGATCTCTTTCAAAGATGATAGCAAGAACAATGAGGTGATATTGATGGTGATTGGATTTACCAAACAAATCATCAACATCTTCCTCAACTATTTTATGAATGAAGTAATGAAAGATATAGGTCATGGCCCACTAATAGGTTGTTCCTACATTCTTTAGTCCAAAAGGCATGATACAATAGTAGAAAGTTACCCATAGGGTGATGAAATATGTCTTATGTTGATCTTGAGGGGTGATTAGGATTTGGTTATATCCTAAAAAACCATCCATAAGGGATAACATTTCATGGCCAGCAGTGAGATCAATAAGTTGGTCTATGTTAGGTAGGGGAATGTCATCTTTGGGGCACATGAGGTTAAGATCATAGAAATCCACACAAAGGCGGAATCCCCTAGTGGGTTTGGTAACATGAATTATATTGGAGACCCATTCTAGGTAGTCAATGGGTTGAATGAAGTTGATGGATAGAAGGTGTGAAGTTCTTCTTTGATGAGAAGATCTATGTAAGGGTGCATATGATGAAGCTTTTGCCAAACTAGCTTAACTTTAGGATGGGTAATGATGTTATGAAGAGCAATGAAAGGGTCAATGCCAAGCATATCTTGATAAGACCAAGTAAATGATATGCTATGGTCATAGAGAAAAGATTGATAGTCTCATTGTTCCTTGAGGGTTAAGGATTGGCCAATCTTAATGATATGAGGTTCCTCTTGAGTTCCCAAATTGATATTTGTGGTTGATTCATTTAGCATTGTTTAGTTTTTAGGAGGGAGTTCCTTTTGAAAAAAAGAGTCCCCCACACCTAGGTAGGCAAGAATATAACTATCATCCTATCGTGGAATGATATTAATGGTGGGTGAGTCATGTGTAATCATTTCAGGGTGGATGAGATGAATGGTTTTGGTTTGGTCCCCCTATTGATAAGTTAGGGAACCCAAACTAATAGTGTTGATAAAAAAACTTAGGTGGGATGATGTTGATGTCATCAAATTGGAAAGATGGGGTTGGTGAGGGTATAGGTTTGTCACTAGTGTTAAGAATTAGTTTTGGTGATGTGGGATATTTTGAGGGAACGTACCCTAGGCCAAAGAGCTCAAGAAGTTTTTAAGTTTTGATGATGATAATCTCATGAGGTCTTTATTCATAAAGGCCAAAACCAAACCCCTTCCAAGTTCACTAATGAAGGTACATTTGGGCAAAGTTTGGGTTACTAAGATAAGAAAAATTGGAAGTGAATGGTCGGATGTATGACATGATTGTGGGAGTAAGGAGTGGTTTATCAAGTCCCCCATAGACAAAATATATTCTATTGTTGAGAAGGCCAAAGGGGATAAGGGTACCAATATTAAGACCATAAGATAGATCATTTTGAAGGTTCTCAAATTTGTACAGAGAAGGGAAAGTGACCAAAGCTAAAATTTGATATTCCCCGAGTGTGAGACACTAGAATGTGGATTTCAAGGGGTGTTCTACTCAGATTTAAGATGAAGGGATAGTTAAACTAGTAAATGCTTCATCATTGTTGAAGATATAAGTATTGGTAGATTGGCTTGATGTGGTTTTTTGGCTAGAGGTTGGTTGTGAAGAGGGTGAAGGTGGAATGAGAACATCATTGGGCTGATATGTCATATTACAAGAAGAAAAGGGACTTTGATCAGCTTTTATTATAATGACTTGTGCATCATGTCGAACATGACACATTGGTGAAGGGTAGAAGGGATGCAACACATAGCGTGGATCCAAGGGTGACTGAGTTACACATTATATTTAAACTCACCCTCTATGAAATAAAACAATTTAGGAATAGTTTGAGGCCCCAAATGGATGTGGAGAACAACTTTTCCCAGAGTGGTAGCCAAGGTATCATTAAATGATCAGAGAAATGTCGATATTTATGACATTATGTTTTTAGGTAGTTAGAGTTGATTGTAGGTGTAGGAGGAAATGATCGTGATACTCACTCCCCCATAAATCATGACTCATTTAACACATGTATGATTAATGGATGTAGTGATGAAAAGAGTGGGATCATGGTCTTCATTATGATATGGCAAAAAATTTGATTCTTGAAAGGTGAGCATGGAAACATGTTGGATGGCTCCAATCAATGATGTAAAAGGTTGGGGATCATTTAGTTGAACCTCTATAAAATGAAATGCTTTGATTAAAGCTTGATAATGGTGGGGTGAGGTACTAATTAAGTCGTAAAAACTCATTTTGAATAGTGTTTGATGAAGTTGTTTTAACACTAAGCATTGGACAAATGGAGATATGTTGGAAGAAGAAGGAGATCCTAAAATGGATAATTTTGGCTTAGATGGTTGCAAGGGTGAAGGTGAAGGTGTAATTGTTTGGGGTTTTTTGGTTGGTTAGGGAGTTAAAGGGTAAGACCATGGAATGGTTGCCTTGGCCTTGCCTTTTTCATTTTTTTGGATAACTTTACCCTTATCCTTTTGTTGGGCTCAAGATCAAGTCACCATATGAATGGTATGGATAAGGGGACTGGTTTCTTGCTTTGGTTCCTTCGCTTCACTCCTTGGTGGGAGTATAGAAGTAGATGATTGGTAAATAGATTGAATAGGTGATAAAATGGGCAAGGGGCTTAAAGAAGGTTCATCTAATAGATCATCTTCTTCCAAAAGGCCATGAACAATTGATTCGAGAGCTTTCTAGTTCTCCATATCATGTCTAGGGGTCCTATGGTAAAGACAAATCAAATTGTCATTGAACCAAGTTATATTTTGGTAAATGGGGTAAAAAGGCTTGATTGGTGGTGGGCTCCTAGAAAAATCTTGCAACAGTCTTTGTAAAATGGTTGTATAAGATTCTGATAAAGATCTTGGAGGTGGTGGAGTTTGGACCTTGGGTGTAAGGATCCTATGGGGCAAAAAATTATTGATAGGAGTTTTGGTTTGTGGAGTGAGTTTGGTTGGTGGTTTAGAAATAATTGGCTTAGTCACAATTGGTTTAGAGATTCGAGGTTTAGATAATGAGGGTTTAATAAATGGGAAATTAGATGGATAAAGATTGGTAAGGAATGATGATGAACTAGGGGTTTGGGTTGTTATAGGTGGAGAAAGGGGAGATGGTTTCTTGGAGGAAGATTAGGTAATGGGAATGGTGGAGGGATGTGGTCCCAAAATATAAGGTAAAGGTGAAGGAGTTGGTATGGACTTGAATTGAGGTTGCGGCCTAGGTAACCCTTCCTTATTAATGGATTAATTATATTTGGATTTGGTTGGCTTGATGTGGTTAAGTCCAATCACATAGGAGGGTGAGTAGGATTAGTCATGGGAAGGACCCATACGTTTTTTATTGGCTTGATAAGAGAGGCATAGGGTGACTTGACAATTTTAGGTGGGGGTAATTGGGATTGTTCCTTGGTGACTTTAGGAGGGGTAGCTGGTGGAGTCATACAATAAGCTCAAGAGTATACTCAAGTTAAGTGGAAGGTTCAATTTTATTTTGATATGGGATTCCAAGTTGATGCCAAAAGGTGGCTCTATCAAAGTTAGGTTGGGAGGTAAATTTCAAACTTTGAACTAGTTAGGAAAAGGGTTTATAAATGGGTTTTGTTCCCTGATCATTAGTTTCAAAGCATAAGTCCTTTAGGGAAGAAGAAGGAGTAGTTTCAATGTTTCTATCTTTGGTGGAAGGTTCCAAATGTGATGTTTGGGTAGATGAGGGTATGGTCTCTTTGACAATAGTTTTCAAGGGAGGTACAAATGGTTCTATAATAGAAAAGGTAGGGGTTTCAGTTTCAAGTGGAAGGGAAGGTATAGTTTCTTTCTTGGTTTGTTTTCCAAAAGAAGTAGATGATTATTCTTTTAGGATTGGGGGAGTGGGTGTAATGGGCAATGGAATAGTTATCTCCTTGAGTATTTATACCATAGGAGGGGTAGATAGAATAGTGGTTTCATCTATGAAAGAGGAAGGGGTAGTTAATTCATCCATTGTGTTTCTTGAAGGAATGGATGGTGGGTTAGCTTCCTCTATTTGAGTGATAGAGGTGATGACTTATTCAATAGTGGGCATATTATTGATGACATTAATTACATGTGTCTCATGTGAATTGGAGGATTTAGGTTGGCTTTCATGATGTTGGGTTGAAGGTGAATGATTTGGAAAAGGATTTCAAAAAATATCAAGGGATTAGTTGGAAGGAGTGTTTGGGTTATCAAACACAAGCTCCCCTATATCAATTAGGTCTTGGATAATGCTTTTAAAGGTATTGCATCTATCATTCTCATGTCTAATGACCTAATGATAATTATAATGATCATTCTCATTGTACCACTTGGGAAGGGGATGAGAAGTATCGAATTGTTGAGGGGGCTTGATGGGTGGAAGTTGGATTAGATTGTCTTTAAGTAGTTTATCCAAAATTGATGCGTAGGATTACCCAATTGGGGTAAATGGTTTTGAAGGAACCTGGTTTTGGGTATAGTTTTGATGATTGGAAGGATTATTGGTTTGAAGTGCTTAGTTGGTGGTTAGAAGTGGTGTGGTTTTGAGAACAACTGAGTGTGTTGATGATTTTACTACATAATTAGTTGGGTTTGTGGTCTTGGTGGAGGATGATTCAGTGGATTTGAAACTAAATTTTTTATTTTGAAGCTTCAAATTCCCTTCATCAATAGCTCATTTTTATAAGTTACATGCCATAGTGAATGTTTCTTAAAAGGTCCTAAAGGTTTGGACCTAAAGAGTTAGAGTAATGTGTTTAGCATACCCACAAGAGAATAGTTTGATTAATTTGGGTTGGGATAATGGGAAGGTGAGTTAATTAATGAAGCCCCTCCATCTAGAAATGTAATCAATGATGGATTCATCTTCAAATTGTTTTGATAATAGGTTGGTAATGGAAACCTTTTTAGATGTGTTTATAGAAAAGTGTTCCAAAAAGGTTTGTGCCAATTGAGAGAAATAAAAGATAGAATGAGTGGGAAGGGTAATCTACCAATCAAGGATGGCCCCAGATAATGACATGGGAAAGGTTTAGAGGAGAAGGGAATCATCATAAGTGATCAAGTAGTAATCATGATGGAACACTCTTAGGTGCTACTGAGGATCCTCCTTACCTTATAATTTGGAAAATTTTGGCAATTCCCCTTGAGAAGGGTAAGCATGAATGGGCATAAAGGGGTAGATAGGCTCATTACAAATTTGGTTGTAGGATAAAAGATTGGTTGAGGTGTAGATGGATGACTCCAAACTAGTCATTTTGTCCATTAGAATTTTGATTAGATCGGGTTGAGGTTGAGAATATGCATAATTGAGGGGCAAATTCTATTGAGGTTAGATTTTGGCTATGCATGAATAAGTATCAAATGGTGTTGAAGAAGCCACATATTGATAAGTGGTGGTGAGAGGCTGAGATGGTGCCACATAAGAAAAAATTGGTATAAAAGGTTGGGTAGAGGGTGGTATATACCCTTGTGGGTTAGAGACATATAGGTAAGCTATCATAGGCACTTGTTGAGAAATGGATGCAGTTGGTATGGTGGAGGTAAAATGAAGTTGGGTAAGTTGAGCCTAGGTAGTGACCCTAGTGCTAATTGGGGGAAGGTTTTGAGGTATGAAGAGAACTAGGTTTTGAAGTGGAGTCATGGCCAAGGGATTGGTTACAATCAAAGGGAAGATAGAAGCTAAAGTGGAAGATAATGCCAAGGTAGATAAGGCATAGGTGACTAATGGTAAGGTTGAACCCACACAAGGTGTGATAGGAGGTGTCTGGTTAGGAGGTGGAAGGTGGTTTGAGTTTGGGTGGATGCGTTATTGGAAGAGGCCTGAGTCATTGGTTGGATTGAAGTGATACCTCCCATAAGGTGGGATGGCATGTCAAGAGAAGGATCAGAAGAAAGAACTGAAGTAGAAGGGGCATGGTGAGGCAAGGTGTTGAGGTAATGTTGGAAAGAAACTAGATTATTGTCAAGAAAGGTAGTAAAGTTTGGATCTCCTTCAGATATGATTGGGATTATGGAAGGATAAGGTGGTGAAGGAGAATGGTGAGGTGAAGCATGAGGAGATTTTTCAACATTCTAAAGTATAATCCATGGATGAAGAAGAAGGTGGTGGTTGGTTGTTTTGATTTCTCACTTGTTATCTAGTTAAAACCATATGAAAAGACATGGAATGTTATTATGACACTCACACTTCAAATAGAAAACAAACCCAAAAGAACTTCAAATCAATCAATACATACACCAAAAAGTACATTTTAACCTTAGGATTACTTTTAAATCACTTTTGGCTTATGCCTTAAAGAGTATGATAAGGGAGGTTGGATTGAAAAATGGGTACTAAATAGGAATCCTATGGATGGTTTTAGGTTGTTTGGGCACTTAGAAGGAAGATCTATGTTAAACTTTAGTACATGGCTTGGTGTTGGGGCCTACCCCCTCACTTCACAATCCTGTAGTGATAAGGGTGTTGGGTGCTTAGCCAATATATACCAAGTATAGAGTTTATACTCAATGAGAGAGCTGATTTGGTTCTCCCCTTGGTGGTGAAATCCAAGTGGGATAGCTGGGAGGGGGTAAGGTTTCCACCAGGTGATGAAATCCTAGTCGGTCCTTGTCTCAAGTATTATTTTAATGTGTAAATTATTTTTTGGTTCAATTTTGTGTGTGATAACAAGTGTGAATTCTATGATAAGATTAATTTTCCTCTTAGGTTAATAGGTGAACTAAAATTAACAAGAAATCAATGAATGCAAATGGTTAATTTTTAGGCCCAAAAAGAAATCATTTCATTTGATGAGCAAACAAGTAAGGAAGAAATGGAACTGTGTCCCACTAGGCATGCCAAAATGTTTCAATTTATTTCTTAGTTTTAAAATTAGATAAAAGAAATTGGATATTAAGGTGTGTGGATGAATACCAGGTATAATGCATGCATTGATCTAGACAAATGTGAGGACTCATCTTTGGCTAGGAAGGACAACCTACAAATAATAAGAAAACTAAAAGGGGATTTGTTAAATGGTGGATTGAGTGGATTGCCATGCATGTGTTAGATCCATGAAGAATGGGGATTTATAAGAGGTTTTCAATCCACTTTTAAGATTTTTTTATTGGATGAAAGGGGGAGAAAATAATAATATCTTATTTTTTTTATAGTGGTCGTCAATAGTTGGGTTAATCAACAATGATTGGGCCTGACCAGTGATAGTTGGGCCTAACAAAAAATGGTTAGGTAACCGATTATGGTTTCTATGACTAAATATGGTTACAATAACTAGTGACAATTGCCTATGGGTGCCTATGGAGAATTAAAAGGGAGCTAGAGATAAGGTAAATGAGGGGTAGAAGGTGAGATAAGGGTAGTATGGGTAAGGAAGGGTGTGTAGATACACTGATCAAGATAGAAAACTCAAATGATATAAGAAATTACTAAAACAACTAAATGATACCTATATGATGACAAATAGATGATAATGAAAACTTGAAAAGATTTGAGCAGCATAACAGTACTTCAGCGTTCAAAAATCACATAAACAAAGATTTGAGGTCCTAGATGCCTGCACAAAGAATATAAGAGAACTTGAATGCAAATTTAAAGATCCTCATCTCTTCCAAGAGCCTTGAATTTATAACACAAACATGCTAAGTGGGGAGGAAAGCTTGAGGGAAAGTTTCTAAGTTGGGAGGAGATAAAATTGCTTGTTTTCGTTCCTCTTTAAAAGCTACTTTTAAAGTAAGTTTCCATTTTGGAGGATGTTCTCAAAGAAAGTTGGCAATGCTTTGAAAGCTTAAGGCAAGTTTTATGACCCAAACCATTTATGGTTATGGTCAACCATCGATGGTTACCCTAACCGATGATAGTCGAGGGGTTATGAGTAAATGGGTGAAAAGGTCCTGAATTAAGTAATGTGTTTAGAGGGGTTTTTTGACTTAATGAAGCTAAGTGCTAGTAGATTAGGTGGTCTAAAAAGTCTATCAAGGGTCAATAGGTCAAGATAACTTTGAAAACTATCATTGTGTAGTTTTAGGTGTCTATAAACATTATGCTCACATCTCATATCCTTACTACTCAAATCAAATATGCACCATCGATCTCTTTCAATCTTTCACACATAGGCACTAATGCTCAATTGTTAAACCCTATCACTTTGACCACATCTTGTGAATCCTTAAAATATTGACTTCATGTGCTCTATTGATCTCTATAGATCAACCAAGTCTTTAATGATCAATGATCACTATTTGATAAAACTATATAAATACCCACTCACCATTAAATTCTTGTCTTTTACCTTTGCTCAATCATTAAACATCATGCACTTGTCCTCATCTCACTAATTCTTAATTTATTGGAGCAATGTGTACCATTGATCTTTCTCAAGATTTAACTCTTGCATAAATGGCCAAGTATGGGGACCCTTTCAATATGCTTGAGTATCCATTTTTTAACTTTAATAACTTCTTATGTGCTTACTCACATGATCTCAAATTTAGACCACATGATCTCCTCACATAGGAGAATCCAATCATATAAAAAATAGATCCTATAAGCCCTATTAATGTGAGAAATATCATCATTAAAATGCCTTCTTAAAATCTTTTTCACAAATCCAACCATGTCAAAACTTGCATGAGAGGCCATCTTTGAGCATGTATAACTTTTGTCATGCTTCAGCATATGATCTCAAATTTAGCATAAATAAACTATGATAAAAAATAAATAAATCCATATGATCATATTATCTAGACACATTCACATGTGCAAGATATGGCACCATCAAAATTCTCACTCAGCTCTTTCTACCACATTGCAAAATTGGCTATGGGAAAAATCATTCAAATTTATGGGAAGCCCAACTTTACAAATGCATATCTTTTGATGTGCTATATCACATGATCTACAAATTAGTGAAAATAAACTAGGAAAAAAAATTAATAAACCCATATGACCATTTTATCCTGCTACCTCTATGTGTGTAAATGTTGACCTCATCAACATGCCTACTCAGCGCTTTCTAGCCACATTACAAATTTGGCTACGAGAAAATAATGAATTTTGACTGAGATCCAACTTTACACCCTCATATATTTAACCATAATTTTATGCTTGAATTTATATATGGTGCATAAAAATTAGGGACTAATGTGATCAAAACCATATGAATAACTCCCCCAAACACATTACCACATGGTAATGATGACATCATCAAACTACCTACCTAGATTTTTTGCTACTAGACCAATTTGCCAAGATGACCACAATGAAGAACTAGATGAATGAAAATCATGAATAAAATAATTATAACCATCTTGAACCTCTAATAGGACACCTTGAACATGATCAAAACTTTAGACTCATCCTTAAACACATATAATCATTCAAACTCTAATGATCAACTAAGCCCCCTTTAAGCACACTAGGGTAAGCACATTATACAATTTATCATTACTACTTAGGCTATCAAAGCACTTCATCCACTCATAAGGACACCTCCATGACATCACCATGACATCACTAAAAAATATCCAACAATCTCCCCCTTTGTCATTTATGTCAACAAACATCATAAAAATAAATAGACAACTCGCCTTCTCTCTCTTTAGGCACTCCCACAACAAGAACTTTCTCCCCCTTTGACATAATGATAAAGTGGGCACCGATAGATCTTGAGGACCTAAAAATATGAGACATCTAAGAGGGACTCCCCATACTATTTTTGATTTATTGCATCACTTGAGAATCTTCAGATCTCCATACAACATTACTAACCACCATGCAGGCTTACCAACCTTCTTTCTCAAGATACTTCCATGATACCAATAGAGCTAAAACTTACAGAGCCCACAAAGTTTTTTAGACATAACTTAAAGATCTAAAAATTCATATCTAGAGCACTTTCATATGGCCCTTTTATTACACCAAAATACAACAATAAGATCATCCTCTGCAACATACTTCCTTCACAAACCTACTACCTAATTAGGCCTCTAATTTGATAAAAACTTGAAAAACTTGAGAACCACAAACCTTAAAATCTCTATGAAGCTAAATTTGACAACCCATTTGGCCAATTCAACATATTAATAATACTTACACCTCAACTTATAAGGTAGACCACTTTTCTACCATAGCCCAAAATCCTAAAATCTTAAACCAAATAAAGTCAGTACAACACCTTCCAATCAACGTCTACCTCTGAAACTTCTTGTAATCTTGGAGACAACCATTACACACATCTGGACTAATATTTGATATTTCACACCATTGGGAACCTTGACTCATATAACCCATTTTAGGACCTATAAGCTCTTAATCACAAACTAGAAAATTGGAGAGCTAACAAAAAACTCCAACTTGACTTCAACATATCTTTAGATTAAAAAATACCTGGAGCATGATAGAATAACGTCAAAAAAAAATTCTATGCATAATTATTGCCTTGAAAAATCATAAATCCTCTTTTACCATCTAGTAACCTTCGATCTAATGCTACAAACAATTCCAACTGAAAAACACCATAGCAACACTTGCTTCTCTACTTGAAAAGAGTCTCTTAAAAAGCATAGATAAAGACATCCTCTATACCTCAATGCTCTAAACTAAATAAAAATCCTTATATTCCTCTTCCTCCTTACTCAAATGATAAATATAATTCTTCTTCTTATTCTTTGGATTTAGAGAAATAACTTCCTCAACTACTACAACATTCTCTTTTTTTTATGATTGGATTATCAATACATGGAGATAACGTAGATTCATGACATACCTCTTCCTATAAATAATATTCCTTGTAGATTGTAATATCATTAGTAGATATATTTAATTGATGTTCTTTGCATGAGGCTTACTCAATAATAGTAGGATGTTCACTTGGATCCATACTTACTTCAAAACTAGCTTCAACTAGTACCTTGGTCTTCTCCTTGAGCTTAGTCTCTTCATTCTCAACATGATCAGACAATGAGACATCTTGAGAATCTTCAAATTCTAAATCATTATCCACCATATAAAATAGATTACTTAGACCTACAGCCTCATCATAATTCCTAATTACCACCTTTAGTCTCCATGAGTTAACTTATCCTCTTCCATGTACTCTAAGACCCTGATTAAACCTATTCTGACTTTTAGGCCTTTGATTTTAGAACCTATCAATATGATCTCTCTATTCACAATTAAAGCAAACCATAATTTTTTCAAAAATATGATTCTACATTACCATATTTAGATAAAATCTTATAATGTGTCCTAATTCAACAACTATAACACTCAACATCTCTTGAAGGAAACTCATCTTGTCTTACATTCAATGGATAATGTTTTGAAAAATGTCCCACATCATGATAATTGAGACACTTAACCTTGCTTACACCTTTTGACTGATGACCCCCATCATAGTTCCATACAAATTCATTCTTAACAGGGCTTTTACATTTTCTAGTTCTATGCCTAAACTGATTATAAGTATATCAATAACCATTGAAATTTACATACCTCATGGTATTTGGTTGTCTAATCTAACTTATCTTCAAAGGTTGATTATATTTTCTCACATTAGTCTTCATCTTGTCTTGATTTGTAGTCTATGGTTCTTTTTTGTATCCAAGTTTAGTCTTATCACTTACATGATTTTGGTCATTCATAATGTTGTCTAGCTCACTTTAGCTATTTTCAAATCTCATAAATGACATTACCTTACTAGACATCTTTCTTAACCTAGATTTTAATGACTCATTTTCAATTACATACCTTTCACATTCATCTTATTTAGATTTTAAGATTGTAAATATAATTTCCAATTGACAACTAAGATGCTTGACCATATCTTCATGATTCTTGGCATCTTCATCCATTCTTTCCTTAAAAAGATTGAATTGCTCCTTATATTCCTTTAATTTATATTTCATCTTCTTCTCAATCTTCAGTTATTCATGAGAATTTGTTAATGCAGTCTCATAGTCCACCTCATCTTCATCATCATCTAAATCACTCAAAGTAGATCTCTTCTGATGTGATCAAATTCCTTCCCCAACTATGAATAGAGCTTCATCTTTAGCAGAACCATCATCTTCATGATTATATTTTGAGTCACTTTCTTCACTCTCATCTGATGAGCTACAATCTTCTTTGGTGTATAGACTCTTCTTGTCTTTGAATTAATTCTTCCTATCAAACTTTCTAAATCTCTTTTTGATTTTATCAGACTTGAAAGATCTCTTTCAACATCATGACTTTGATCATTCTCTTCATCATCATCCTTATTATACTTATGAGGTAACTTATTATCAAATTTCCCTATCTCACCACAATTAAAGCATTTAAGGGGTAGCTTACCTTTATACTTACTTGAACCTATTTTCAATTTCCTTGAAATCAAAGCAAATAGTTCATCTTCATCTATATTAGGAATGTCATCCTCCTTGAGTTTCTTACCTTGGAACTTATCATTTATCTATATTTTAGTCTTGAAAGTTTCTTCCTTATTTGGAGTTATATCATCATTCTTCCTCATCTCATAGGCAGTAATGGTGCTATGCAATTGATCCATATTTAATTGAGTAAGATCATGGCTCTTTTCAATATTATATACGTTTAGATCAAGCTTGGGAGATAGAGACCTTAATACCTTATGAACAAAAATAGACTCTTAAATATTCTCTCCAAGACCTCTAATGATGTTCACATCTCATCAACTATCTATAGAAAAGATTCCACAGTATAATCTTTGTTCATCTTGAGACTTTCAAATTACCTTTTATGAGTCTGAACTTAGCAAGCTTAACCTTTGAATCTCATTCAAAAATATTCTTCAATTTATCCCATATTTCCTTGGAATATGTGTAATGAATTACTCTAGTGAACTCATTTTATATAAGGAAAAAAGTGATGGCATAAATTACCTTAGAGTTGTTCTCAAACATCTTCTTATCTACAACACTAGATGGAGGAATATCAGGAGTAACATAACCATCTAAAACAAATTTCCATACATCAAACCCTAAGGACATAATGTATGTCTTCATCTTATCACTCCAAAATACATAATTGGATCCATTAAACATTAGTGCTTACTTGGTATAAAAACCACCTTGCAAATTCTAAATAGCCATTTTACCTTGGATCACCTTCAAGTTGTCAAGATTTTACCAAAGGACCTTAATCTGATACCAATTGTTAGAGGTACAATCTAGTGAGAGGGGGATGAATCAGTGGTGGAAAAAAATCCACTTCAATTTCCAAACCCTTGCTTATACTTAATCATTCAATACAAATATTCATAGCAATAAGCAATGAACATAAAGAAAGATCACATACACAACACAAGATCTACATTGAAAACCTGCTTGGGGAATAAAACCCACTCTCAAGATTGAACACACATGGACTACTATCTTATAAGATGATGATCATAAACAAGAGACTAATCAAGTCCTTCTGATTAGAAACATTCGATCAAGTCCTTTTGATCAAAGGTTTTTAGTGAAACCCTATTTCACAAAGAGCAACTACCCCTTAAGAAGATCAAGTCCTTTAGACCCTCCTTGATAAAAATGCTAACACCTTAGAACTAATGTCAACACCTGATGATGGACCTCTTGATTATTTTACCCCTACACAAACTCTTTCTCTTTCTCAAACAAGCCTCTCACCTTCTTCACTCAAATAGTCCTCATTTACACACTCATATCTCTTGGCACAACTTCAAACTATAAGAACACTATACTATCATCAAAAACATGATTTAAAAATCATACACATAGTCCTTAATCTTCTCTACTCATCAACCCAATAGTTGGGAACTCTCACTCTCCTTTGGTTTCCTTCACTCTCTAACTCTCACATATAAGTCTCATAATTTCAAGTCTACAACCCAGCACATTTGGTTTCACTATATATAGAGAAATCATGAACTATAAAGTCCATAACAATTATTTTTGACCATAATACATTCCTTCACCCTTAATACATCTCACATGGGTCACACTTAAGCATATACACCTTTTTAAAAGGACCTTGTAGCTCTTATAGGTCTCATGAAGACCTATTCACCCTTTTAGAACACCATCAAATGAAAAATAACATTGGACCACTTTAAAATACATGGGTCCACTCCTTACGTCCCCTATGACATCCTCTAAATATCATAGTCACCTTTGCTCACATGTACATATGCTCAATTAACTCAAACAAAGACCTTATACATAGGAACACCATTACCAAACATATGGTCAACTTCTTAAGCATTGTTCATACTCAATATAGATTGATCACACCTCCAAAATACTCAAAAAGCATCCTCATGGAGTCTATAATACTCCCCAGTATCCATTTAACCATTAAACATCAAAACAACCTCTACATAAGCTCAAATATCCTTCTTGCATCACTTGAAAAACATATATAGAAGCATATTCAACTTTGGAGCTCAATATACTTGTCTATACACACTTAAAAATCTTCAAATCCATATAACCAGATGTGCCTTGGAGTCCTCTACCACTTTATTTTTTACTCCAATAGCAAATTCATCTTTTACCAAAATTTATGGTCTAAAAACCAAATACTAGTCTTTCCTTCAAAAATTCAAATATTCAAATGCAAATGGTCATAAATAAACTTCATAAACTATGCTCACATCTAGTGTCCTTGCTACTTAGATTTAATATGCACCATTGATCTCTTCTAATCTTTAACACATAGGTGCCAATACTTAATCATTAAACCTCTTTCACTTTGACCACATCTTGTGTATCCTTTAAATGTTGACTCCATGTGGTTCATTGATCTCTATGGATCAAACAGGTATTTAACGATCAATGCTCATCATTATATCAAATTGTACAAACACCTACTCATTGGTGGATCCTTATCCTTTAATTTTACTCCATTGTTAAACATCATGTACTTGTCATCATCTCATTGCTTTTTGACTTCTTGGAATAATGGACACTATTGATCTTTGCTTGAACTTTAACTCTTGTAGAAATGACCAAGTATGGGAACCCTTTCACTATGCCTGAGTATCCATTTTTTAACTTTAATAACCTATTCTATGCTTACTTTCATGATCTTATATTTAGACCAAATGATCTCCTCACATAGGAGAATCCAACCATATAACAAAAAACTCTTAGAACCCTCGTACATGCAAGATATATCATCATTAAAATGCCTTCTTAAAATCTTCTATCATAAAGCCAACCATGTCAAAACTTACCTAAGAGGCCATCTATAATCATGCATAAATTTTATTGCACTTTAGTGCATGATCTAAAATTTAGCTCAAATCAACTATGCTCGAAACTAAACAAACCCATATGATCAGATTCTATTGACACCTTCACATATTTAACATATACCACCATGAAAATTCTCACTTAGCTCTTTCTGCCACATTGTAAAATTGGCTAAGTATGGGAAAACTTAGTCATACTACCTAGAAGTCCAACTTTGTAAATGCATATCTTTTAACGTGCTACACTGCATGATCTAGGAATTAGTGAAAATAAACTAGGCACAAAAATGAACAAACCCATATGATCATTCTATCCTAACACCTCTATGAGTGAAAATTTTGGCATCATCAACATGATTACTCAACTATTTTTGTCCAAATTGCAAATTTGGCTAAGTATGAGAAAACAATGAATTTTTACTGAGAATCCATGTTGACACCATCATATCTTTAACCTCACTTTAATGCATGACTTGAGATCTAATGCATAACAACTAGGGACTAATTTGATCACAACTATATGACCAACACCCCTTGACACATTCCCACATGGTAATGATGACATCATCAAACTTCCTACTCAAATTTTATAATACTAGACCAATCTACCAAGATGACTACAATGAAGAATTGAATGACTAACACTCATGAACATAAGAATTATAACCATCATGAACCTCTAATAAGAGCCATTGCACATGATCAAAACTTTAGACTCATCCCTAAACACCTTTGATCAGTCAAACTTTGATGATCAACTAAGCCTCCTTTAAGCACACTAGGACAATCACATTGCACACTTTGTAATTATTACTTAGGCTATCAAATCACTTCATCCACTCATAATGACACCTCCATGACATCACTAGCAACTCTCCAATATAAAACACACCTCTTAAGGACATGAAGGAGAAAATAACACTATTGGTTAGTGTTTTCCTTGATCATGGGTATTCCAAGAGAGTCATACACAACCAAGAGGCTTAACTAAACCTACATAGTCCATAGCAGAACACAAAGTTATGAGAATTCTCTAAGATAAAATTTTGAGTGTTATGTCAATCTAGGAGAGTAAAGGATTCAGGGAAATGGTAAGAATGGATGATGTTAGAGAATGTGGGAGTCCTAATAGACACAAGCCTATAAGGAAGCTAGTTGCAAATAAGACATACAATGAAAGTTAACAAGGATATATGAAGGATACATAAAACTTTTTTAAATTGATACCTATTGAATAATTTTATTGGATGGAGTTGACATTAAGATATCAAGCCTAAAAACATATTCCTAACTCTAATGAAGACACCTATATGTGACTAAGAAAATAATTAGTCTTGAACCTAATAAGGATAGAAGGGTAAAAGTGTTAGGAGATGTGAAACCTATACAAATAATATCAAAAAAAATTGAAAATATTGATATATGCTAGGATGTAGTGATGAGATTCTATATCTAAAATAGGTAAAACCATATGCATCTATACATATCCATACATACACACAATCATGAACATAATCAATGCTTAAAATCCAGTCTTGGGGAAGTTTATAGTCTTGAGGCCTCTAAAAGTGTGATCACATCTTTAAACTTGGTAAAAATAGTTATTGTTACTATGTCAATCAACTCATGTTATTTTTAGGTTTATATTAACAGTGGAGACATTCACTATTTTATCTCAAATAGACTTCGATATATTGACAATATTTAAAGAGACTAGGTGGGTTAATTGGAAGTTTGAAGACAAGTTAGGAGACTTATACTTCATAAAAAGTTTTGAGGAAATTAAATATGTTATTAAAGGTCTTTATAGTCTCTTTGAGGTTGATGACACTCAGTTTTCAAATCAAAAGGCCTTTAGGACTAGTTAGGAAGACATGCATGTATATTAGTGTTGGTGGCATCCATCTATTTTGAGTGGTATTTGAAGGTATCAAGCACCTGATAGGAAGGTAAGAAAGGTAAGAAATTATGAGTAACATATTTTGATGAGAATAAACTCTAATTAAATATGAAAATCGTAAAACTCAATCATTAATGGTTATACAAGTTATGACTACTTACAAACCCTAAGGTAGAGGAATGAAGGGTGTACATAGTATAAAATGATTAAAGTGGTAGAATAAAAAATATAATCACTCATGGAACATGATACACATAATTCAAATTCTATCAACTCTATCCTTGAAATAAAAAGGACTTTTAGACCTCTATCTTCCCCAAACACCCAAACAAGCATAGTAACCTACAGGCACAATCACTTAAGATAATGGACATAGAGTGGGGTTTTGAGTAGTTATAACAACTACAGGGTTGAGAAAAGGTGGGAAACAACATATTTTATTGATTTTGAACCCACCCAAACACTTACAAGTCACTTCTACCTCAAAACTCAATAAAGGTTAATCAGGCCTAAAATGGGTCTTCCACTCAATTTTAGTTTACTGTGAGATATATACCAATCCTATAGCTCTATAACACAATTATATAGGACCGTGGGCTCATATGACCAACCCGCAAACCTAAGTGTCATTCAGCTATCGAGATGAAAATTTCTTCCCCACCCTTCTAGTCCTACCTATTTTTAACCTCTTTTACTCTGACCTTTGAAGATGTTAGAATAAAAACTAAAACCACCTTCAAATGAAAGATTTGGGATACCCATGTGGGGATGATATCTACACCCTCTCACAAACCCTAACCTTCTAACCAATAATTTCCCTTGATTCTACCTTTTCAAACTACTTCTTCTTATGCCTTGTAATAGCCCTTCTCTTTAATCACAATCCACAACCTACTCCCTCAATTAATTAATGTTATTATTATTCACCTCACTCCATCTTCTAAAACCCCTCAACATCTTTCTCTGAATTCCCTCAAAAACTCAATGCTTACTTACTTTGGGGCCCCATTGACTCAAGGGTCAAGGGTTAAAATCTTTGCCACTTCTCATATACCCACTCTATTACTTTGCTTCCCTGAACTATTGAATAATAACCTTCCATAACTTGTTAATGACATTGTTATGGAATGTGCACAATGTCGGCTTATTTGGATGGTGATGAAAGAACCTATCAGATCACTGTGGCAATTCAAGAAGTTCTAGATTTTATAAATCCTAGTATCACATATTTCTACCTTTCTGTTTCTTTACAATGGTGTCAAAAACTTCATGCTTCAGCCTTCTTATCCATGGCTATAGATTCATTTTTCATAGTTGATGAAATCATCTAATTGCATCTTAGGTAATCTCATCCACCATTTCTACCACACCCATTAGAAACTATTTTATAGCCATATTTTCCACCCTTTAGCACTTCCCTTTCTCCAATGTCCTTCCCCTAGACCTACCTATATGATATCAAATTGGGGAAACCAAGTTAACCAACACCATTCACCTCAAATGAACTACATTTGGCTTGATGTTATTTCTTGGATTCCTATCCAAGGAAATATGTAGGTAGCATCCACTTACCCCATGCATCTAGAGTCAGCTCGACCATCCCATTCCAACCAATACCTAATCCACCCACACTTTTACCATGTCCACCTTGACATCGGTTGCTTTTAACCTAGAACACTGGTGTTTTTTTTTTTTTGTAATAACTTTTTCTCACAATGACCAACCTTACTATATTGAACTTTTAAACATTTGCACCACCTCATGAAAAAACTAGACCATAAATGTTTTCTTGGGAGCACTTCCTACCCTGGATACCTGAGTTAACACTAACCCTATCTAGAAGCCTTGATAAGACTAACCCAATCAACTATGACCAACACTAGGAACTAGTTACCTTATCATTTATCTTAGAACCCAACCTTTTTATTATCAACATTGGTACCTTTAGTCTCTATGAAACCTTGACTATTGTGCTGGGTCATATTTTGTGAACCCATTGGTATTTCACATACCCAACTACCTTGTGGCACCACCTAGTACCTCCCCATCAACTTCTTATCAAACCTACACCTGATTCAACCTTTCCTAATCAAATTTCAGTTTGAAGGGGAACATCTCCTCCCATACTTGGGGCATCCTAACCTTCAACCATGTGATTTGTTTTTGTTTTACAGCTTGTTAATTCAAAGCTACATAACAAATAGGGGTAATATGTAGACACCAAAAAACTGCACATTTATAATTTTTGATGACTAAATACCTCAATATACCCTAAAACTTATTAAACCTTCCTAAAACCCCCCTTAACCAAACTAAATCGCTATTCACCTAGTCAAAAATATCATTCAAAATCACCATTTGAAAGTACTATTCGCCATCACTATTCATTATGGGACCCACTATCACTATTCATGATGGCATGGCAAGTGAATGGTAAGTGACATGGGAGGTGATTTGGAGGTGATATGGCAAGTGACATGGCTTAGAAGTGATGTGGCTTGATGTGGGACATCATACCCCACTTGGGACCCTTACTAAAGTACTTGATGACCTCATTCAAGCATCATAAGGCCCCCCCTTGAAATGTGGTGAATTTACCCTTAAGAGGTCATTATTCAACATGAATTTTTGTCTTCCCACATAAAATTAGACTTTAAAATAGATACCTACCTCTTTAAGACTTTGGGAAAGATAAAGGGCACCCATTTTTGACTTTTTAACCTAAATGGAGGCTCACTGACCCAAATGGGAGACTTTCCAACCCACATGGGAATCCCCACCAACCTCACCTTGGTCATTCCCCATATGTAAAATGGTGACACATTTGGCATTCCACCTCTTTAAGTGCTTGAATGAAGACAAATAAGGGTGGAAAAAAGTCTTCAATCTCATTCAAACCCATGTGCATGATTTCCATTCAAACTTGGATTCATCTGCATAGAGCGACATTTTCCAACCCACATGTGAACCCCTACCAACCGCACCTTGAATAAATCATGTACCACTTGGAAAATTTTAAAAAATTTCAATGTATTCACTATTCAACTCTTTTGGCATGTTTCCCAACATCAAATGCTATAAATACCCTCCCCCCTCTCTTTCACCAAAGGTTAAGTTGGAAGTTAGTCTTTGGTTTTTAACATCTTGTTGTAGGTTTTTAGAGGAGGTCATCATAACCTTAGAGGAAAAAATACCAAATCAACTATGCTCTACCAAAATTTCTTCAAGCTTCATAAATATTCAATTATCAATAACATCTTCAAGCCACTTCAACAACATTGAGATAATTTACTTTGTTTTGTAATTTTAGTGTAGACACCGAAATCGTGTCGACTCCCCTGGTCATCCCCCGTCTTATTCTTCTTCGCCTATTTAACCCTTGTCGATCACTTTTTCCACCAGCCTTGACCCTGGTAGCATGTAAAAATGAGCACAGAGCTAAAACTAGACTCTATCCCCATTGTGCATCTGCCGACGATGCTCGTTACCCGACCGATGTCGCCGACGTCGGTCACCTTACCGTTATTCATTATCAGTTATCATTCAGTTCCCAATCACTTTCCCGAACAGTTATCAAACCGTCTCTCGAACTGCCCCTTTGCCTTCATCAGCATCCGCCAATCAATCTAATCGGCTAATCAATCAATCAATCGACCCCCAAACCCGGAACATTCACAAAAACTCTGGCGATCAATCAACTCCAACATTCAACCAATCTGCATTCGCTTCGATCAACTTACGGCAACGCTTCAACAACTTCAATCATGGTTTTTATCATATCTTCTGGCAGGTAAGTATTTACTCTGTTTGTTTTATTTCTTTCTGGTTATTATTTGTTTGTTGTTTCTATTTCTATCACCCCGAATCTTTAGACCATAGACCTGAACCCTTAGTCCCTTCTTTACATCCCTACCCACTATCCGAATCCATAACTCTACCCAGACTCAACTAAAACCCCCAGACCCTGTCCAGACTCGACATTACCTTGATTAGACCTTGTTCAGACCCTGTCCAGACCCTGTCCCAACCCTGTCCAGAGCCTATCTCGACTCTACCAGACCTTCTGCAACTCGTCCAGACTCTGTCCAGAACTTGTCCCGACCGACGCCGGTCACTACCCCGACCGACGCTGGCACTTTAACCGACGTCAGCACTTTCCCTAACCGACGCCGGCACCACAGAGACCGACATCGGTGACTACACAGAACATTTTACTTCATTATCAGGTACGCATTTTATTTTCTATCCTTTATTTCTTTCATTTTATCTACTTTAGTCCAATATTCTACTTTTTTATCAGTGGGTTGATATCCTTCTAGGAAGTCTTCGTACTTCCGGGATCGGGCGTTTGCTTGACAGCCCACCATATCCTTTTACTAACATTTTTCTGTGTTTTAGTCTCTTTTCTTCGCAGGTGTCATTCCTCCACAGCCAAAGAGGAGAATCTTCCAACGTCTGATTTTGGTGCGCATGACTTTATCAGGTATCTTCTAGCCTTGACCATTTCTTTTAGTTTCTTATTTCTTCTTTGAATGTAGAAAGCAATTTTGCATAGAAACATTAAGGCATAAGTCACTATAATCATAATAATTTACTTTTAGGGTTTTAGGATCTGCTTGTGTCTTCATCCTTTTTTAGTTCTTATCTGCTTATTTGAGCTTGTGAGGAGGTACCTTTCCTTGCCTTGAATGGTTCTGACTCATAGTCAAACCAAGGCTCTTCTTGACCACGCTAGCCATCAATCGCTCTCGCTTACCCCGTCTATAACCAATCTTATAATGGAGTTCTACTCGGAGACCGAAAGAATTCCTACTAGACCATCTCTGACTCAGACGCCTATCATCCCAGAAGGGGACCAAGATTTTGCAAGATTCTTGGACCTCAATGCCGCAGCCCTCCAAAACTATCTCGCGAGAAACCTAATGCGGGACCTTTTGGGCGACGTGGTGACGACATCAACACCATTCACCACCCAACCTTTTACGACTCAGCCTTTCGCTTCAACCATTAACCTGACCATGGCCTATACGCAAAGTTTGGCCTCCTCGTCTATTTTTAGATTGACCTCCATTGGGGTTCCATTACCCCCTCAACCACACGCAATTCAACCAAGTTCTACATCATACCAGAACTTGATTGTCTCGACCCCTCACACTCTTGTGCCTATATATGCAGGAGTGCCTACCTCCTCTTTTTCCCATGCCGCCACACAACCTCTTTTGGCGGTATCTAGTCAGCCTATGCCTTCTACCTTCATAACCCAACCACCCTTAGCCTCTACTTCTGCCCCTGCGACTAGTCATCCGTGCGTTGCACCCTTACTGGTACAACCGACTACGTCGTACGCCTCTTCCAGCATCTTTCAGGCACCTTACAACCTAGGGGGCGCTCCATCCACCAATCTGTCAGCAGACATCATTAAGATGCTGATGGATAAAATGTCTGGTCTCGAAGCCTCTATTTCCGGTTCAAGCAATACTTTGTCATATGACCAAATTTACAACGAGCCCATCCATCCTTCTGTCATTATCTGACCATACCCCAACCATTGGGAGCTTCCTAAATTTACTCACTTTCAGAGTAAGGAAGACCCACAACAACACTTACGGGCATTTAGACATGCCTGTTACCTTATCGCCCATGATGATGCGTTACTTCTACGCACGTTTCCTATGTCTCTTTCTGGCCCTACCCTTGACTGGTATAGCTCTCTTGCCAGACATTCTATCTTTTCATTCATTCAACTCGCCCAACTATTTGTTGACCATTTTTCTATCAATATCACTAAACAAGTCTCGATCACAGACCTTTACTCTATTAGGCAATTTGACGACGAATCAATAGTCAATTTTGTCACTCATTGGAGAGGCCTGATTAACTAGCTCTCTTTCTCCTTGCCTCAACCTGAGCTCATTGAGCTCTTTTCTCGAGCATGTGCCAGTCACATCTCGTCCACCTTGCAGGTTCAAACATTCCACACTTTCGATGAGGCCTTCACCATGGCCCGAAAGCTTAAACTCCATGCCATTGAAGAAGATAAGGTCAAATTGTGTAACACTAACACAAGAACCAATGACCATTCTTCTTCTAGACCTTCTTCTGCCCACTCTCAATCCAAGGGGTCGGCAAACACTGTCATCTTTAGACCATCATCTTCAACAATAACCAACCGACCATCATCTTCAACATTAGACTACATCAATAAACATTTTCAACGTCAATCCATACAGCGTCAATTCACTCCAATTGGAGAGTCATATACCTCTGTGTTGGATAAACTCGTCAAGCAGGGGGTCCTCAATCTCCCTTCAATCCGACCACATCAATTTGACCCCTCAACACCTATCCCTGCATGGTACAGGGAGAATCACTTTTGCAACTATCACCGTGTCAAAGGCCATGACACGGATCACTGTCAAACTTTCAAAAACATCATCCAGGACATGCTAGACAAGGGGAATCTTATCTTAGACAACCCGAATGCACCGCCCAACCAAAACCCTGACATCTTCAAGCAACCCTTTCCTAATCACCTGCCTACCCAAGACAACGTCCAAACCATGATCAATGACCCTCAAGACCATGATATACACATGGTCGACACTATCTTTTCTCTTATCTCTGACCATTCTCTTTCACAGGTGAAAGACCCTTCTTCCCCTATACCTCCTCCACATGGTGAAGAACTTCCTTCTCCTACTTGTCCTCCATCAACTTCTCCTATATTGGAGGACGCTTTGACCACATCAACACCAGCTGCCTCGCCTTCATCCTTCTTATCATCCATAGATGATCATACATTTTTGACTCCTCAACCACACACAGAAGCCATGACTAATCCAGAACTCTTTCCACTTAAAGAGCCCACACCTTTAATCTCTTCTCTATCGAGAGAAGAACCGTCTACATCTAAGTCCAAACCCGCGCAGGCGTCCATCATGCCCAAAGAGATTAAACCTCTTGGTGTTCGCCCCACATCTAACCTCACCTCGCATATAGGTGGCCCTCAACTCAAACCAAAGAAGGCTACTAACCCACACCGGAGGCCTCCTCCCCTATCTTCGTCATTACCTTCAATCTTGAGCCCACATCTGTCCACTTTATTCGGAGTGCTTTCCACTCCCATACTTCACAGAGGCAAGTTGCCTCCATTATTCTATCAACCCGTCAGACTTATATCTCCTCCAAACCATCAACCTATGCACCTTATGCCTCTCAGACCAAAATCATCAACCCTTACTGCAATAAGACACTCAGACTCGTTAGCAGGTTCTTATGCCTTGCTGTTACGGAAATTGTTGCAGTCCTCTCATATCTATCTCCCACCACTTAGACCATATCAATCTCTCAGACCAAAACCCCCTGGTTCGACAACACTCAGGTTTGTGCATATCATTGCACGCCTGGGCACGACACCGAACATTGTTGTGCCCTCAAGGTCACCATTCGCCAATGTCTTGGGAATGACACCCTTCTTCTCGATCACATCATCAATCAACCCTCAACACCACCCCACTCATCAACTCTCGGATCAAGGCCATCTTGGTTCGACAACTCTAAATTCTATCATTATCATCACACTCCGGGACATGACACTGAGCATTGTTGCGCTCTCAAAGCTGTCAATCATCAACAACAGAGAAAGGATACCCTTCTCATCAAGGATCCTCTTGACCACCTCTTCAACAAATCATCAACATCGACCCGTGTTTCTCAAACCTCGTCACCTAAATTGGGATCTCCACACCAGACTAGGGTCCCTTCACCGCCTTTAACCCCCTTATTCGACATCAACACAATCCATCTGACCACTAAGCCTCAATCAACCTTAACCAATCCGTCAAACATTTTCCCTAGCCACTGGGGGAATTCAACCTTCATCCACGCCTCAACCAACCTTCCAACCCAGTCTCGACCACATATCAATCACTCTTTCAACTTAGCCTCAACCAGACTAGCAACCAAACATTTAACCCGACCTCAACCAAACATTCGACCCAACCAAAGACCAAATACCAACCAATTAACCCTTGACCAACCATTGACCAACTATCAAATGACCAAATCTCAACTAAACATTCAACCAACCTTTTTATCAAAACATTCAACCCATCTTAACCAATCAACAACCATATCAACCAACTTCACATCCACTCATCAATCAGCACTTGACCAATCTGGAAAGAGGCAAATGGGGCAAGTTTGCTCCTAATTAACTCGGACCTTATCACACATACACCAGGGACTTATCAGACCCTGAGCCTCTTAATGTGTTGCATCTGCGACTGTTCTACTGCTAGTCGAGTATTCGTCCACTTGACACTTAACTTGAGCTCGTCCCTTGAGCAATCCCCGTCCTCTTAATCCTACTTCCTTTCAACCCTATTCCTCTTAACAATTCCTGTAACCCTTTTATGCTGTATGGATGCTTTGTCCTCATAAAAGGGAGCCCTTGACCTTCTATAATCTTGTCCATGACTCACATTTCTGTAAAAATAAATCAAGATGTCACAATATCCATGGTTACTATATCAATATCAAAATCAAAAAGCAGACTGCTCCCTCGAAGGACAGCTGTACTATCATTGATGTAATTAATAGACTGCTCCCTCGAAGGATAGCTATTCAAAAGCCTTTATATTAAACAAAAATCTAGACCACTCCCTCAAAGGATGGCTATGACTAAACTGGCAAAATAAAACTATTTTAGAAGCTTCCCGCATTGATCAGCTTCACAACTGACCACCAAGCAAATGACATTTTCATGCAGGCTTCCCGCATTGATCAGTCTGCGCCAAAAAAAAAAAAAAAAGAGTCATGGACTTGACTTATAGTTGTCTCAGGGTCTCCTATAAAAAGGGGCATAGTTATCTCTGCTCTTAAAAAGGGTTACCCCATCCTCTCGTATCACATAACTCATCCTATCACCCCAACACACTCAAGGGACTTCGAGCTCACTTAACGTCAAGTGATTCGACTATTTCTCTAGCACAACACTGGTCCACGACGCAACGCATACACGGGGCTTTTGTTCTAACAACCCCTATCCATGCTGTCCTTTTTGGTCCTTGTCAACGAAAGAGCAATTCACCTTTTCTCTACACTTTGGTAACATTAAACCAAACCAACTTCAACATTTTCAAACCAACCTCAACATTTTCAACATGACATCAGGCATCGCCTTGTCCTTTTCACATAGTTTCCATGGACACCAATACACATGGAAACTATCGACCAGACCCAATTTATGTTAAGCATAAACCAATACTTGCTGAAGCATAAATAGACCCCATTCATTTTTAACATACATCCATCACGACTATGGAAAATTGCTAGGGATGAAAGACCTTCGACCAATGTTACAGAATACACCGTTTGGAAAAGGCTGTAACATCTCTTTCTCCTCATCATTTCAACACTTGACCACATCCAATCATCGACCAATCTTCTCAATTCATCCGAACTACATTGGTCTGAGGCCCTATGACTAGGGCTATGTAGGCAGCACTCAGTTGATACGACATCATCTGGGGTTAACTCGACCACCCCCGTTTGTTCATCTCTTTGATGGACAAACCTTCTCTTCTGTGACTTTGATCACGCCCAACTCCGTCAACTTTGACCAAGACCAATCATTTTCTTTGACCCTTCCTCCCTTTTAGGGAGAACTACATTGGCCTGAGGCCCTATGACCAGGGCTATGTAGGCAGCGCTCAGTTGACATGGGGTCTTCTGAGGTTAGCTCGGCCACATCCTTTCGTCCATTCCTTCCATCGACCACCAACCATTGGAGATCATGCCTATCTCCTCCAACCTCGACCACTTCCAAGACACTGTTGCCTTGGTTGTTTTTGCATGTATGCTACCTCATGGCTGGTTAGCAAAATTGTGCGCAGACCTTTTTAGACCCTCACAAGTATAGGATCGCAAGCCGATTGATCCACACTACTTGTGACTTTTTTGTGTTTCTAGGAGCACTTCCTGAGCCCAGGATACCTAGAACACGACGACCCATTTGGAGCTTCAGCTTAGATTGAGTGACCCGATCAGTAGACGACTAAATGTTGGGGCTCGATTATTTCAATTTTGGCACTCCTCGACCCTTGACCTGTGACACTTTTTGACCTGACCATCTCGTGCAGTGGTATACGCGCAATCACGACTTTTGCAGCGTTCACCCTCACCCCTTTTCCATCCACTCTTTGTCAAATCAGCACCTGATTCCCGGTTCCCTTCCCTCGACTCCTACTTTGAGGGGGAATACCTTATCCATAATCAGGGTAATCACTCCTGTTTTTGTCTTGCAGTTCATTCGAACAACCAACAAGACGAAATCAACTTTATCCCTCACCTGGGGCAATCACTCCTATTTTTGTCTTGCAGTTCGTCTAGAACAACCAACAAGACAAAAAGGGGCAAATGTAGACACCGAAATCGTGTCGACTCCCCTAGTCATCCCCCGTCTTATTATTCTTCGCCTATTTAACCCTTGTCGATCACTTTTTCCACCAGCCTTGACCTTGGCAGCATGTAAAAATGAGCACAGAGCTAAAACTAGACTCTATCCCCATTGTGCATCTGCCGACGACGGTCGTTACCCGACCGATGTCGCCGACATCGGTCACTTATCAGCCGACATCAGCAATCCTGCCGACATCGGTCACCTTACCGTTATTCGTTATCAGTTATCATTTAGTTTCTCGAACGGTTATCGAACCGTCTCTCAAACTGCCCCTTTGCCTTCATCAGCATCCACCGATCAATCCAATCGGCTAATCAATCAATCAATTAATCAATCAATCGACCCCCGAACCTGGAAAATTCACAAAAACTCTGGCGATCAATCAACTCCAACATTCAACCAATCTGCATTCGCTTCGATCAACTTATGGCAACGCTTCAACAACTTCAATCATGGTTTTTATCATATCTTCTGGCAGGTAAGTATTTACTCTGTTTGTTTTATTTCTTTCTGGTTATTATTTGTTTGTTGTTTCTATTTCTATCACCCCAGATCTTTAGACCATAGACCTGAACCCTTAGTCCCTTCTTTACATCCCTACCCACTATTCGAATCCATAACTCTGACCAGACTCAACTAAAACCCCCAGACCCTGTCCAGACTCGACATTACCTTGATTAGACCTTGTTCAGACCCTGTCCAGACCCTGTCCCAACCCTGTCCAGAGCCTATCTTGACTCTACCAGACCTTCTGCAACTCATCCAGACTCTGTCTAGAACTTGCCCCGACCGACGCCGGTCACTACCCCGATCGACGCCGGCACTTTAACCGACGTCGGCACTTTCCCTAACCGACGCTGGCACCACAGAGACCGACATCGGCGACTGCACAGAACATTTTACTTCATTATCAGGTACACATTTTATTTTTTGTCCTTTATTTCTGTCATTTTATCTTTCATTTTATCTACTTTAGTCCAATATTCTACTTTTTTATCAGTGGGTTGATATCCTTCTAGGAAGTCTTCGTACTTCCGGGATCGGGCGTTCGCCAGACAGCCCACCGTATCCTTTTACTAACGTTTTTCTGTGTTTTAGTCTCTTTTCTTCGCAGGTGTCATTCCTCCACAGCCAAAGAGGAGAATCTTCCAACGTCTGATTTTGGTGTGCACGACTTTATCAGGTATCTTCTAGCCTTGACCATTTCTTTTAGTTTCTTATTTCTTCTTTGAATGTAGAAAGAAATTTTGCATAGAAACATTTAGTTCTTTCTTTATTTCCCTTTGGCCTTTTCTTTTCTTAACCTCCATGCTCTTTATCCCTTAACCTCTTACTCTTTATCCCATTTATCCCATTTAATCCCTTTGGCTATTTCCATTTCATTTATCCCCTTTATCCCATTCACCTCTTTGCCTCATTTACCTCTTTTCCCTCTTTGCTATATTTACCTTTGTTTTTCCTTTACCATATTTAATTATTTACCTCATTTATCTATTCATATATTTTTATAATTGTATACTTTACCATCTACCCAAACCAAAAAAATAATCATTTTTACCCTCACCACTTTACCAAACCAAAACTATAACCTTTACCAATGTTTAGCATTAATATTAATTAAACTATTGCATTCATTTAGTTATCTTTTGAAAAGCATTTAAATTTATTGTATAAAATTTATTAAATTATTGTTTTAGTATCATTTATTTATTATTTTTATGTAAAATATACTTCTTTTATCATTTCAAATTGAGTGATTCAAAGAAGGTGGATTGACAGCCTCCTAGAAAGCTTTCACTTCTAGGATTTAGCTCACGCTTGGCAATCCACCCATCTAATTATCTATCAAAAAAGTTTCTTCTAGTTTTTTTTTATTTGTATGTCATCCTCATAAGATAAAGAGGATCTTTCCATAATCACTTGGATTCAATGAGTGAATTTTTAATAGGTTTTTCTACACACCCCTATTCCTAGTTTCTTTCTTTTCAAAAAAAATAAGAAAAGCAAAAATTAAATAGAAACAACTGGTTTGACCTCTAGATTCTAAACTGGGTGATCTAAATGTTGTTGTTTTGACTACTAGGATCTTTGATCTCTATGATAAAACCTCTATTTTTAACCCCCTATTTTGAGGGTAGGAATGACTAAACCTCTAATGACTACCCTCAGATGAAAGGAGACCTGCAAGTGTGCTATGTTACATATATACATGATATAGCAATGATATTTGATAAGATATCTCTAAATATAAAAATGTTTGTATTGAGAGATTGTTATATCAATAGGGGTATGCCTATATAGATATAACAATATAAAAGTATGTGCAATGTACTGAAATGGAACTAGAAATGTTAGATGTTACTTGTTAGTTGTCAAGGAGGAATGGAGCATGATGTCCATCATGGTATCTAAGAAAGCAAGGAAAATGCATGATATGGATCATGACATTATAATAATCAAAAAATCAAACAAGCAAACAAGCACATGGATTAATAAGTAAGTATCAAGAAGCATACAAGATTGTCCAAGGGGCCACAAAAACAAGGGACATGGGCACATGTCACTCAAACTAGAAAGAAAGCATACAAGGCATGTTCAAATGCCATAAACACATACAATTTGAAACAAGCAAAGATTGGCATGAGGGCCACACAGGCACATAGAAGAGTACAAGAAGTGGACATTGGAAAATTTCCAAAGGTACACACACATGAATAGAAGCAAAAGACATTGGAAAATGTCCTAAGACACACACAAGAAACAAAACTGGAACTAGAAATGAAATCACATCTAGTTATGCAAAGTAAGAAAGGAAAGCATGTAAAAACTAGAAAAGGTAAAATCACATCTAAATAATCAAAGCAAGAATCAAAGTATGCAAGACATGTTTAGTACAAGACTAGGTACATGCTAGAAAATACATAAGTGCAAGATACTAGTGAAATGTTGATATAGTAATCTATATGATCTAGTAAGTAATGTATGTCAACATGATAACTAGAGTGTGTGGTGTAAGAATGACATAACCTGGATGGTGTAGTCATGTAGAATATGCCCCTAGTGGGAAGATGTATCAATGCATGTTTTGAATGTAGAAGTAAGATGCCCCCTCAATGGGTAAAATGAAGCAATCAAAGAAATAGAAATCACTGCACACACTCAAAGAAGATGAAGTGAAGCATGTTAATATATATAATCGACAAAAAATAACATAGAACAATAAATGTAAGTCTAACATAATAGTATAAATGTAAAACATGGATGATGCATATAATCAAAACATTTTTGGTATTTTGATATATTTAAATATTTTTGTATTTTGGAAATATTTGAACTATATACAATCAAGCAGGAGAGATTATGCACAATCAATGTTGAGAATAAACTATGTACAAGAGAAACTAGGAATAAATGATACTAACCAATGAGTCTCATGTGAGACTCCCTATCATGGTATCATGCATCAAGGAATGGAATCATGCATGAATGTGAAGCATGATGAAAATGTTGAGACTGTGGCTCTGAAAGCTATATATGTTGTAGATGATCTAAAATATATGAAGTACAAACCAACTGTGGGGTCCTACTATAAATATTAAAATTGTATGTAACTATAGGGTTCTTAGGTACCCATCTAGAAGTAGGAGAAGCTCTCTAAACATGTGCTTTATGTGTAGACCCATGAGATCTCAATGAAACTACTCTAGGTGTGAAAACTATAGTTGAAATTTGTCTAGAATCCCAAAGTTAAGGAGGTGTATGAACCCTTTATACTAGGGATAGATGTGTCAATTATGTCTAAATATGTATTAGAGGAATAACTATAACTAGTGGGGCAACTGAAATTAGTGGATAAGTTGTAACTAGTAACTACAAATAAGATGGCTCTAAAGTGGGGAGTGGTAACACATATGGAACTCCACCAACTATAATAACTTGATTAACATTAATGAATTTCATGCATCTATGAATTATAGATGGTACTACCCAATTTTTTTGAATCTATAGGTGACCAAGTAACATGTCAAATACTCCTACACTAGGAACTATGGTGAAATGTGTGGTCACATGTGTGGGACCAACCTATAGAGGAAGTGTAAGCTTTCTCAATGAACTCTATATATGCCTACTAAATCCATTGATAATTATATCTAAGGGAGCAATATCTTGCTTTGAATAACCCAAATGTTGCAATAATGTAATGGTGCACATGTTGACACTAGAACCATTATCGATGAGGACATTATGAATGGGTTGATTATGAATATGTGCTCTAATAAAAAGTGAATTATAATCTAAATTATCCTCCACAATCTCCTAATCTAATAAATATATTGAAGGTCTAGCTAGAACTCTAGACTCATACACACTGATCATACCACTCAAAGGATGTGACTCAAATGAAGGTGCCTGGTATATAACTAGTGGTGGATGTGCATGATATACATGGTGAACCCCTAATGTGTCTCCTATATCCTATTTTGAATGTTATGGAAATGGATTTGAGAAGATTTTCAAATATTTATCCTATGTAATTTTTGCCTATGGAGGCTCAACTTAAGTGCTAAGATCAAGTAAGTTATCATCTATCAAGTCGTGTATCTTATGTTTTAAATTGATGCATATATTTTTAGTATGGCCTGGTACCCTATGATAATTGAAAAATGCCTATTAATCATATCCCTTGGGAATAAGTTTGATTGGATTAACTTCTTGAATAGGGTGGATATATATGATATTACAATCCAAAAGCTACTGTAAAACCCTAGCTAGAAGAACTGGAAGATGTGAGAAAGTACATTGAGGGGGTGCTAATAAAACTATACATTGACGAAGCTCTAAAGTTGCATTTATTGTAGGTTGATTCTGACCTTTTATATAATTAAACTTGACCTTGTATGGGACTTTTTTGTTACTCTTATTAGTTGTGTCTGAAATTATTGTATACTTGAGTTTACCCATTAAAATGAGTTTCACTTCTCTTTCCTTTAGTGTATGACATAATTCAGTGAAAGAATAGAATCTCTTGAACATAATTAATTCATGAAGTGCTAGTAGAAGACTCTATTTGAAGAGGTCTTGTAACTCCTAATCTGCCATGGGACTAGTCATCTTAGCCAAGATTGTCTTATACTGAAGAACATAGTCCATAAGATGGTCATTATTTTTATTGAGTGATTTGAGAATATGAAAACTTATCACCAATGTTAATGTTTAAGTGTGATAAGAAAATATCAGATAAAGGATTGAATGAATGAACTAACTAATTCAAGAGACTATAGAACTATTGTAAAGAATAATCATGTAGGCTTTATATAAATAGCTTGGTAAGTAGCCAGTCATTGGGTACATAGTCCAAGCATGTTACATGAAAATCTCTCAAGTGTGTCTCTGGATCACCCTTGCCATCATAAAAAGTAAGCTTGGGTTGAACAAAACCATGTGGTAAGGGTGTAAAAGCAATGTTACATCCCAATGGCATATGCAGAAGAGCAAAAGAATCTAAAGCTTGTGTAGGTCTAATGGTACCTTGATCAAGATGAAGCACCTTGGATTGAAGAGATCGTATCTCTTATACAAGGGCTAACACATCTGAAAGAGGGATGTACTAGATGTAATTGGGGGCATATAGGTAGGGTGGGCTACTATAGGGGGTGGTTGAGACATAATTACCCATGTAGTGTCATTTTCAATGGGTTGTTCAGTGAGGATGGAAAAATCAACTTGTTTAGTCTTTTTTATTTTCATGATAAATTACAAAATTAGTGTATGATCTTTAATTTGTTCCTTAATTCTTTATCTAAAGTTTTGAAGGATCAAATCTTTTTTGAGTACAACTTCATTATCAACAATGGGTGGAAGTGGATTAGTAGTCCAATATGGTGGAGCTTGAGTATTGGTGTGTACATCATCATTATTATTTTCATACTACTCTTCGTCAGAATTATCCTCATTGAAATTTTTATAATCTAGATGTGTAGAATCTATGATTAGAACCTAAGTTGGTTATTTATCCATGGTATATGGCTAAGTTATAGGAATCTAGGTGAACTCAGGAGGATTACCACTAAGTCTTACACTTCATCATGAAGGATGATGTGTAAAGAACTTAGGTGGCATAAGTAAAATAACTTGGATAATAGTAGAAAAGATTAATTTGATATAATCTAAATAAGGACTAGAATATGCATAGAAAGGATATAGAACTCCCAAACATGTAAGGTGATACCTTAAGGAGAAAAATAGGATCTAGTATATGAAACTAAGGATTTTTTAAAATATATATATGAAAAATACTATGAAATTGATTTTTTTGAGTTTATATGCAACTAAAAATTTATAAAATGATTGGAAAAGTATTGAAAAATAATTAGGAGCTAGTTAATGCAACTAGGGATTCTTGAATGAATTTTTAAAATTAGTATGATAAGTTTAAAATTTTGATATGAATTTATAGAAAATTTGTACAATTTGGCTTGAAAAATTTAGGAAAAATCATAAAATATTTCTAAAATTAAAAATATATTATTTTCTAGTGTTTGGAATGTTTTTGTATGCAAAAAAGACCTAGTATGTGAAAACTAGGGTTTTAACAAAATATATGATAATTTTGAAATTAATTTATAGATTTTTTATTTTTAAATATAATAAAAATTAGGAAATTATGAAAAAAAACTAGAAATAATTTAACTTAGGGTTTTTAGGGTTTTTGTGCAAAATTTAAAGTTAGGTTCACCAAATGTTTTATTATGTTTCAGAATAATGGAGTTTTATTCCTAATTAATAAACAAGTCTGGAGTAAAGTAAATCAATAAATAATGTGAAATAATTAAACCACTAATTTATGTAAATATATTATATCTTTTCCTTTTCTAAAAATAGTATTAAATGAGAGAAAATATGACTTAGCTTATTATGAACTGTCCAGTCTAAGACAGGGTCTGAGAATTTAGGTACAAGGCTAGGACAGTGTCAGAAACAAGTTCCTAAACTTTTTTTTGGTTGGATAAGAGCATAAAAAGTGAGAGACCCTATTTTTCAGCATTGCAGTCCTTTTTGGCACTTTTATCCATGTGGTCTAAGTTTTCTAGGTTTTACTCGGTAGGTCTGTGTTACCTTGTCAGTGAAATATCAAAGCTCAAAAGTCTATGGAGCTCATTATACATTTGTTTTTAATCTTCAAAGACCTATGAGATATTTATGCTTGAACTTGAATGGCAACTTGAAAAATAAATATAAGGGGTTAGTACGTAAAGGATATATTGGATGTACTTCACACCCCATGTGTGGGCACATTGCCTACATACCAATACTTCAAGGAGGGATCAAACTAATGTAGTTCTCCCATTGAAGTGCTTGGTAAAATTATGTATGAAAATGAAACTAAATGAAAAATTGGTTGTACTTTAGATGGCTAGGGACTAGTGTAAGGATTTTAATAGGCTTGGAATAATATTAGAAGGCTGTATGTAGAGATTAGAGAAAAGTGTTTGAGTGTACTTGATTGTATTCTTACTTATCTCTTGTAAATGAGTGTCAACCCTTCTAAATGGACTTTTAATGGAATTTTATAAGGAACCTAATGATTGTGGGTTAAATTAATTCACATTGGGCTAACATTAATTAAGATAAGGATTTGGGAAACTATGACCATTTGAACCAAATTTATACTTGGACAATAGTACTAGAAATAGGACACCCTAGGTTTTAGCACTCCTATCCAATTTTGTTGCTCTTATACAAAATAAATGAGACCTATGGGGATGGATCTAGGCCTAAAATACCTACCTAGGTGTATAAGGGTTAGGTTTGGAAAGTTGTGGATGACGGGGAATCAATGAAAGAAAAGCCTATGAGGGTTGTGCAAGAAAGTAGGAGGGCCTATGGATTAGGTGTCATTAGCCACACTAAAGTAACCAAATTTCACATTTTATATGACTATAGTTTTCCTAAAGGTAGTTATAAGCATTATCATAATAAAAACATGCCCTAGTTGGGTAGAAAAAAGAAAATGATTTGCCTAAAAGTAATTATAATAATTAACCTCCAAATAGATTAAAACACAATGATTTGCCTTATAATCATTGGCTATATGAGTGGGATGACACACAATTATTTTCCAAAAGGTGGTTAGAATCATTGGCATCTCAAGTGGGATGGTAAAAAATCAATTGTCCATAGGTGGTTATAATCATTAGTACCTTAATGATGACAAATATGATGAAAAATTGGTAAGAGGAGAAAGATCAATTTGGGAAACTAATAGTATGAAGATGCACATCCTAAATATCAAGGAGGAAAATTCTTTCATGATAGAATTAATCGATAGGTGGGATATGATTTGGGTAGATCAAGAATTGTTTAGGTTCCAAGGAGATATATCATAGCTAAATTGCTCATAAGACTTCTTGAGTTGATTTTTTTATAGAATGTGATGGTAGGTATCATGTTATAAAACACCATGATAACTGAGCCAAAATATAAATAAAGACTAACACACAATCCAATAAATAATAAAAAATAATGCACCAATGATAAAAACCATGATAACAATATGGATGTATGAATATAGATGGATTCAATAATAATGGGCAAAGAATAACCTAATGAATGATCATAGACTAAATCAAGGCACAAAAAGAAAACAAAAAAATAAAGAAACAAAACACTAAGGAAAGAAAGAACAAAACAAAACAAATAGAATAAAATGAAATAAAAACAAACAATGGCTAATCATAATGTTAGCATAAATAAAGAACAAACAAGATGATGAATATTGCCCCTAGGTTGAAGGAGACAATGAAAAAAACATAAAAAATGGGGGGAATAGAAAAAAATGAAGGAGGTGGCTGAGCTGACTCCAAATGAACTAGTCCATTAGATGATACCTCATAGTTTCATGGATGTAATATCCAACAAAAACTTCAATCCAAATGTAGTTCTCCCAAGATATGGGATAGAATAAAATGATGATGAGGAACACATGATGGGTGTTATAGAGGAATATGGGAATGGTTTCACAAAATGGAAAGTGCATAGGGAATGAGGCTAATAAGGATGGGGAAACTAAATGACAAGTGGTGTCTTGTGATTTATCTAGGGATCCCAAAATCCTCAAGGCAAAGAATAGGTCAATGTTGATTTTATTTTTTTTACTTTTTAAATCATTTTCAAATGTTTTTATAAATTTTGGAGTATATCAACTCGATGGAGGATTAAAAGATACTAAATAGTCTAAGATCACAAAATGATGAGAGTGTTAAAACTCAAAATGCTCATAAAATGGTGAGAGTGTGTCAAAGGGTGACTAAACTAATCTTAACATAAATTGAGCACTACCTATATATTCCTAGGATGGGACCTCAAGTCACTATAGTTTCTCCTTGCAGCAGAGAAATCTAACTAGGTAGTAGTAAATTCATAAACTAGACAAAGTGGGAAAATGGCATAGTATAACATTAGAATGGCAAGGTGGTACTTCAAGGAATGATAAAAGTGTTGTTCCTAATTTTCCCATAGGCAATTATAATTAGGAAAAAGTGGCATAGGTTAATGATACTAATTTTTCCATAGGTGCTTATAATTTATAACAGGATGGGAATACTCTAATTTTCCCAAAGGTGATTATAATAAGTAGTACTTGGAATAGAATGAAATAAGAAATGAAGGATGAAACTACCAAACCACTATTATGCTACTCCAAAAATGGCCTTTATTAAAAATATTAAATCAACTGTTAAAATTCAATTTGAATGTTCATGTTGAAAGGACCCATGGAACTAATTGAATGAAATCAAGGTCAAAAGGTTGGGTAGGTTGGGTGAAAATAAATTAGTTGATAGGAAAGACATGGTAGAACAATATATGGTATAAATAAGAATGTAAATATTATGGTACAATATAAATGTACCTCATAAACATTACTTCAAGTCTTTCAAGCAAAGTAATGCTTAAGGTGTATAATGTTAATCAGTGTATAAAGTTTACCTTCATTTGGTGTAGCGATCATAAATACTCCAAATCCATAGTTTGAAATAATGATGTATGGACCTATTCAGTTGGGTTTAAATTTACCTATGTGTTTATTCCCAACCATGGTATTCTATTATTTTTATTTGAGTACAATGTCACCAAGCTCAAATTCTTTGTGTTTGATGTGTTGGTTATAGTGGCCATGGAGTTGGTTTTGGTATGCTTAAAGGATATTGACTATGGCCATGCATTTTTCATCAATTAACTCTAGCTCTTGTAGGAGAGCTACTTGATAAACTTCATCATCTAGAACATGTTTTAAAGAGATGTGTAAAGAAGGTAATTTGACCTCAATGGGAAGAATGGCCTTAGTGCCATAAACAAGGGAATATGGTGTGGCTTATATTTGGGTATGGTAATTGGTGAAGAATTCCCATATGGAATGAAATATTTGGAGTTACCAATCGTGGATGGAAACACTGATAATCTTTTAAAGTTGTTGACAATATTTTGTTGGATGCTTCAGTCTGGCTATTGCCTTATGGGTAATAGGTAGTAAAAAAATGTTGAGTAATTTTGTACTTGACATGTAGCAATTTAGTGTCCTTATTTTTTAATTATATGTCATTATCATTTATAATGTTAGATGGGATACCATAATAGCAAATGAGATGATTAAAGATGAATTTGGAAATTTGCTTTCTAGTCATGTAAGTGAGGGGTATAGCTTCAACCCATTTAGTGAAATGGTAGCTATAAGGATGTTTTTATGGCCATAAAATAAGGTTAGGTTAATCTTCTCAATGATATCAAGGCTCCATGTAGAAAAAAACCGTGGTGTAAGGATTATTTTTAGTGTCTTGGCTAGGGCATGAATAAGATTGGCATGCCTTTAACATTTGTCATTTTAACATACACAGTTATATTTGCATCCATAGTTGGCCAATAGTACCTAGTATATGGGATATTTTTTGATAGGATGGTGTATAGTGGATTAAAAAAAATGATTAGTCAATCATTAGTCTAAGAAATGAAATAAAAATGCATAGAGATCTTATTAAATTAATCCAATCTATTCATGTGGAGTTTTGCTAATAACAATAGGATACAAATGAAATAAAGTAAACCATTACCTTTACAAGTGACTCCATTGCTAAAAAGTGGATCAAAAACATGTTCTTCCCTTGATCAAACATTCTTGTCTTCATCAACAATGGTAGAAAACTCCCCCAATGTCTTAAGAACACTCCATAAAACTTAGCTTCATGATATTGAAACTATCTAATTGCTTATCAAATGAATTTAATGCAAATATGAATAATAAAATAATAAAAACACAAATGAGTTGTGAAGATATTTTAGCATTATAAAATTACAATAATTGAGCTTAAAAATTATGTTCTATTCCCTCCTATTTATATATTTTTTAGATTGATCAGAATGAATTGTGACGTCCATCTTGAGATCAAGATGTGTGGCCAATAATCCATTCAATTTTGGAGGCTAAAATCAATAAATTCCCTCATAATGATTTGAGAATAAGGAGAATTAATGAGGCATGAGAGGCATTAAAGAGGCATGGGAGGCCATTATTTGATATTTTATGCATTTATGGCTTAATGGATGCCATCCCATATGATGTTGTCATTAGGAGATGCATATATCAAAAATAAATTTCCAATAATGAGATATTCAATAAGTTTCATGGAATTATTACTTAAGCTCTTAATTTGGATTAATTAGCTTAAATGAGGTTAATCAACATTTGTGTAATTATTTGGAAATTGGCCCTCAATTAATCAAAATGGTCAAAAAGTCATATTACTGGATCATAATTTGACTCAGGAAGAATTGGAAGGTGATATTAGATGCATTGAAACTGTATTCCTATTTAGGATGTTTCCAACATAAAATAACAAAGGTACATGATGTGTACTAACAAATTAGAATAAAAATAGTGATCTAGAGCACAAAAAGGTGAAATCATCAGTTTGACTCGAAATGAATTGATTAAAGTTAGGAATCACATAAAATGCATTGCCCATTTAGGGATACATTAACCTAAATATGCACTTTATATGATAATATCAAATCATTTAGGTTGTTTTTAGTGAGTTTGACCTAAATTATGCATTTGAGTGCAATTCGAATAAGATTTATAATTTTAACACAAATGGTGTTAGGAATTGGACGTCTACATTTTACCCCAGTTTGAGAAGGTGCAGTGAGACTTTTAGGCAAAGAAACATCTTTTTAAAGAAAAGAGTTATCAATAATACATTATAAATGGCCCATTATGGCCTTTCAAGAGGACATACTAGGATGAAAGAGAATGATGGACTCTCTAAAAGAGAGGGAAAATGATAAATAATGGTTTGCCCCTATAGGGCTGATTTTATTATTATGGTAGGCTTAGATGTTGTGCCCCAGTATGGGCAAATTAGATATTAATTAGCTCAATAATATAACCCAAAACATAGGTTAAAGTGAGTGGGCACAAATATATATGTGATGGTATAATGGCTTGATTAGGCCAAAAAAAACTAAGCATACAATAATTCACAAAGTGATGAGAGAGATGAAAATAAGAATGAAGGATAGTTGAGCTGACCTCAATAGAAAGTGAGTGTTGCCTACATAGTCTAGTAAGACCTCAAGTTGATGTTGTTATCCTAGGAAATGGGATGAGTGATGAATAAAATTGACTAGAGATTGATTAGACTCATGATGTATATTAAGAGATGAACATCTAAGAATAGATTCAAATTCTAAAATTCATGTTACCTAGATGCCTATTTTCATATCATGAGCCTAGATTTGCATAGTGATCTTGAGAACTGGTCATTGGAGCTTTGTTGACATTTAAGATTTTGACACTAGAGCACAAAGTGATTGCTATAGAAAAATAAATTAGGCAGTATAAGTATGAAGAACTTATAATTACATGGTATTTCAAATGCATAGATCCAGTTCAAATGTGAATACCTATAACTAATGATAATGGTAAATAATGACCAAAACTAGAGTTACAACTATTTACATTTAAACAAAAAAGTAAAGACAAAGAAAAATATAAACATAAATGAACCTAACTTAAAATAGAGATATGAATAATCAAGACTTAAGGATGAATAATAATGTTTAAAAATGAAAAGAAAAAACATTTGAATGACATAGGATCAAGATATGAATAATCAAGATCTATGTGGTCCATCAAGATGTTCTTGAACACAAAAAAGAAAAAGAAAATCAAACAAAAAAAAATACACCAACAATAATCAAATAAATAAAATTGTCCAAGAACAACTTAATAACATAGGATCAAGATATAAATAATCAAGATCCATACAAATCATCAAGATGTTTTGAAACACAAAAGAGATAAGCAAAAACATACAGGGAAACACAAGACCAAGATGAGACAAGTAATAAAAATAGAAAAGGAGAATAAATAAATGGAGAGGTATGAAATCACAAAAACACACCAATAAAACACAAGAAAACACATAAAAAATCAATAAAACTCAAATAAACACACAAGTAAAAAATAAGTTAGTGTAGTTTAAAGATAATATTCATACACATGTAGTAAAGGTGTTATTTTTCACCATAATGTAAAAAAAATGACATAAATTTTTTTCCCTAATTAAATAATAATTATGGTATAAAAAATGGGGGAAGAGAAGAAAAGGAAGGGGTTGGTCAAGCTGACTCTAAAATGGGGGAAGAGAAGAAAAGGAAGGGGTTGGTCAAGCTGACTCTAGATATACAAGACAAGTGGGCGTTGCCTACATAGTTCCATGGATGCATGTTCCAACATGAACTTCAAGCCAAATGTAGTTCTCCCAAGAAGTGGGATATAATACATGATGATGATGAGAAACATATGATTAATGCTATATAAAAAAGGGGAATACTTGTCAAATGAGATTAGCTTGCAAAATAACAAGTGCATGGACTTAATTTGCTTGTAAAATGGCAAGAGCATGAGGATCATAATATTAAAAACTATAAGATAATGTTTTTGTTCTTTTGGGAATCATTTTATAATGTTTTTGGTATTTTTGGGATAAAATATGTATAAGGGGAAACCAAATAGTCAAGGAGATGCTTGTCCAAGAGTATAAGTTCCAATAAATAGTTAATTCGACTACAACGATAATCATGGATATAAACAATGGACCAAGGAACTAACTAATAGTTATAATAATAGATAAATCTAGATGTAATGGCATATGTTCACAAATTGATGAGAGAAAGGATCCTAAAAAGACAACACCAATGTTCACCAAAGAGTGGAAAATGTAATATAGAATAGTGTGTAGTGCGAAATCAATTTAAAGAACCATGTGGTAGGCAAATCTTGAGTAGAGAAGATGTTCTTATTTATTTGTCTATAGAAGAATTTGTAAAATACTATTTTGGTTGAACTACTTTTTATAATTGGAATTGAAGGTGTTCATAATGTTGATGAGACATAATCAATATCACAAGTGGTAAAGGGATAAAAATGTTCAAGGTATAACAAACCTAAGATATAACAAAGAATATGATTCTCAAAGAGAACAGTCTAAAGAATATGGTTCTCAAAGAGGATGACATAGGGTATGATAAAATGTGTTTAGATTACCAATGGTCTAAAAGCTTTCAATGTCTAGACTCATGAAAGTAATAAGGTTCATGTGATAATGGTCCTGGGTAGTATAAAATAGTAGGATAAAAGACTTCAGAACAAGTTTCCCATAAGTAAGGGATCTTGTAGACATTGGTTCAAATTTTTTTCATTCATATAACCTCTTAAAGTACACAATGTTCATGGGATCTATAATTTATTCACCATTTGGTTTAGCCAGTCAGTATGCCCCTAATCTATAGTTTACCATGATAATAAATGATCCTAACTAATTAGGTTAAAACTTACCTTTCTTCTTGCATTTAGCATTTGTGTTCTTCTAGATCTCTTTCAAGACTAAATCACCAATATCAAACCCCTAAGGGAGAATGTGCTTATTTTAGCTTCTCTGTAATCTTTTCTAATAGGATTTCAAGTTTTTTAGAGTAGCTAAATGCTTACCATCAAGAAGTTTAAGCTCTTAAAGCCTTGAGACTCTGTAGTTCTGATCCAAAACTTAAAAGCTTTGGTTGAAAGATAATTCAAGAAATAAGGACAAAACAATTCAAATAATGTTATCTTTGATAAGAGATGTTTTATTGATCAAATTTGTAGATCCAAACATATGCTTATCTTTGAGAAGAGATGTCTGATTTCCATTTCGGGTTACATCTTCATTTATACATGTTTTAAAGGTGTGGGGAGGATATGGAAGGTCACAAATCTTGAGGGAGATGAATTGGTTCAACTTCCACGATTTACAACAATACAAAATTTGAGGAATTGTTATTTTTAGAAACTTACTATTTTTAGACTGCACTACTAAAATTGAAATTTAGGACACTTCCATTGAGTTTTATAGGGTCAAACTTCATTGAGAAAATCTCATGCCATCTCACGATTTTCCCCTCATTATTATCTTTCCAACAATTCAAACGGTGAGTCAATTGGAGCTACAGTGCAAAAGTTATGGCTCTCAAAAATTCTGCCATCAATTGGGGTGGACCCATCACCCGAATTGTCATCCAAATTATTGTTCGGATCATTCCTCCCTCCTTGAGAAGAAATGGTCCCCATTGCATCAAGATTTTTCATCAAGTTTGGTATTTTTACTTTGATTTTATTCTTGTTGCATACTTGGAAGGGACTGTGATTTATGGAATTGTGCAGGGCCCGATTGTTCACCATTTCTATCTGACCATCAGTCTGTGGATGGAAGGTTGTGAACTTCTTCAGATCGGTATCTATTTGCTTCTATTGTTATGTTGTTTATGTAGTTATGGCTGTAAAATTGACCCTTTTGGATTCCTGTGGCTTGACCACCATGAGAAAAAATTTCTAGGCACTAATCAGAGAGACAGATGTAGAAGGTGGTACTTCTGGTACCTTGTAGCGCCATGTTCCAAGAGTGAGAGTGATCCTTCTAGTTCTTGATTCATATATACCATGTCAATCATACATGAATGGCTGACCAAAGAGTACATCACAAACATCTAGATTGACCACATCACATAGGACCTCATCTTGGAAAGGTTGTATTGCATATGAGAGAAGACATTGGTGGGTGACATGGAGGTTTCTCCCTAGACTCAACCATCCAATACTGTATGGTTTTTGGTGAGGCTTCATGGACATATTTAGGCTTTTCACAACATTAGTAGAGATTAAATTCTTTTGACTTTCACTATCAAGAATGAAATGGAGAGGCTTACCTTTCACCCATAACTTAGAGTGAAACAACCTTTCCTTGTCATCTAACATCTTGTCATGTGATTGTGATGAAGCAACAATGTCTTCAAGATCAGCATCTATAATTTCTTCTTCAACCTCTTCGACTTCAGGGTCTATATGAGGTAGAATAGAGGATTGTGACTCAGAAAGTAGTGATTTGATAGCTTGACATTCTTCTTTGGAGTGAGTTCCAGATTTGTGATAATCACACCACTTCCCAGTCTTTCCTTCCTTTTTCTTCCAATTTTGGCCTCGTGTTTGACCTTCTTTGTCACTTTTCCATTTTGAAGATTGATTCTTTATATTCATTCTTCCATGCTTCTGCTCAATCTTTATTGTGAACTTGTATGCCTCACAGATGGTTTCCAAATTGAAGAGTTCCATTTCTCCCCATATGTACCATTGTAGTCCACCACAATATTTGAGAACCTTGTGTTTCTCACTTTCTTGGATGCCCAATCTCACAGATAGAGAATCAAAAATGTTAGTGTAATCTTGAACAAATTGTTCCTTACCTTGGCAAAGTTGTTGCCACTCTATATACAGATCATCATATGCTCTAATGGGGTAGTATTCTTCCTTTACAGCATCTATGAAATCATCCCATGTAGGTTCTATCTCAAGGCCAATATCATCTGCACTGAATCTCTTTTTGTACACTTCCCACCAATTTTTGACAGGCAATGATGCTTTCAAAAGAGAAAAAGTAATCTTCTCTTTATAGGTGAATTTATTTATAGAAAAATAAGATGAAAATTGATCCAACTAATTTTTTACTGCATCATCATTGATTTTTCCTTCAAATGTATGGATATCAAAATTCACCTAAACCTTGAAGGGTGTTGGGGCACTGAAAGGATGTGCGGGTGTGGATGAGGAGCCAAAATTTCCCATCAAGATTTATTGGAGAATTTGAGTGAATTTTTGTAGCATCTATGCTTGTTACTATTGGAGGGATTCATTCACCGTTTCCTTGAAAGGATCGGATGCCTCAGTGTTGTCCGTCATTTGAAGTCGTTTGGAGCGAACAGGTGGATATTCTACTAGTTTTATTTTCCACCCAAGCTTCTTATAATCTGACCTCATCCTTGGGATCATACACTCTAAATACAAACCACTCTGATACCACTAATCCAAAACTCAAAAGCTTTGGTTGAAAGATAATTCAAGAAACAAGGACAAAACAATTCAAATAATGTTATCTCTGATAAGAGATGTTTTATTGATCAAATTTGCAGATCTAAACATATGCTTATCTCTGAGAAGAGATGTCTAATTTCCATTTTAGGTTACATCTTAATTTATACATGTTTTTAATGTGTGGGGAGGATATGTAAGGTCACCAATCTTGAGGGAGATGAATTGGTTTGACTTCCATGATTTACAACAATATAGAATTTGATGAATTACTATTTTTAGAAACTTACTATTTTTAGATTGCACTACTAAAATTGAAATTTAGGACACTTCCATTGGGTTTTATGGGGTCAAACTTCATCAATAAAATCATGATGCCATCTCATGATGTTCCCCTCATTATTATCTTTCCAATGGTTCAAACGGTGAGTCAATTGGAGCTGCGGTGCAAAAGTTATGGCTCCCAGAAGTTCCACCATCAATTGGGGTGGACCCATCACCCGAATTGTCATCTGAATTGTTGTCCGGATCAAGTCCTCATCATCTTCAATATGTTCCAATCATAATTTCAAGGATGTTATCTTGATCTCAATTTGGATAATATCTTATATTCCATAGACAAGGGAGTATGGATTGGCTCTTGTTGGGGTCTGATGACTAGTTCTATAAGCCCAGAGGACAAGAAAGATTTGCAAGTGCCAATTATGGCCAGCATTATTAATAATCTTATTTAAAATGGATACAATGGTTTTGTTTCATGCCTTACCTTATAATTTTCCTTGCAATTTATATAGATTTTATTTCTTGTGCTTGATCTTGAATTGTTCACAAAGAGCTTTTACATCTTGGTTTTCAAAGGATCTACTATTATTAGATATAATGCATGTAGGGATGCCATATTAATAAATGTTATGGCAATGGATGAATTTAGAAATTTGTTTCCTAGTAATGTAAGTGAGAGGAATAGCCTCAATCCACTTATTAAAATACTTCATAATGGTTATGATATGCTTATGGCCATATAAAAATGTTGGGTTTATTTTCTTGATGAGATCGAGGCCTCATATTGAGAATGGACATGGTGTTGTGATTGATTGTAGTCGAAAAGAAGGTGAATGTATCAAATTTCCATGTTGTTAACAAGGAATGCATTTTTGTATATAATTACAAGCATAATTTTCCATTTTTGGCCAATAATAGCCTATTCTAAGGAGCTTCTTTGTTAAGACTACATCATTGGTATGGGCCCCACACATTCTTTCATGAACCTCCCTTAGCACTTGCTTGGATTCTCCTAAAGATAAATAATGAAGAAGTGTTCCATCATAGCTTTTATGATAAAGCATGTCTCTTAGGAGGGTATAATTTGATAAATGGTGATGTAAGAGTTTCTTCTAGCTATTAGATAGGTCAGCTGAGAAAACATGATCATGAAAGTAGTTATAAAAGTCTTAGAACTAGGCTAATTCAACTGGGGGATTGGGACCAGTAATGGTACATACCCTTCCTAAATCTGGTATAACATATGTAAGCTAAAGAATATTTTCAATCAATAACTGATATTCTTTATCTCCACCATAAATATGTATCATGGAACCAATTATTTTCATTGCATTAGCCGATCTATTATTTTCTCTTGGAATTTGTTCAAACTATAGAGATTTAAAATGACCTTTGAAATTATCAACAATTTTCTTGTGAGGAATAAGCTTGTCATCTCTGGTTTGATACTGATTAGTGGTTTGATTGATGATTAATTGAGAATCACTATAGACCTTCAAGCAGTAAATATCCCACTATATGGCAAGGTAAAGTCTTGCAATCAATGCCTCATACTTGGCCATATTATTTATACAATGACATTATATATGAAATGCTTTGGAAATCAGATCCCCCTAAGGTGTAACCAATAATATATTAGCTCTAGATACATGGGATGTAAAGGAGCCATCAAATTATAGCTTCCATTGTTTAGACTCTTGTGATGATTTCTCTATTTCCATAATAGAATCATCTAGAAAGTCAAGTTTTAAAGGTCGAGTATCTATGAAAGGGTCTTTTGCAAGTCGATTAGCAATAACCTACTCCTTGATTGCTTTTTTATATTGATACTCAATTTCAAATTTTCTTAGGATCATAACCCATTTATCCATGAGTCTTTGAAGAGATATTTTATGTAATAAGAAGTTGAGAGGGTCCACTTTGGTGATGATAATAGTTTTATTATTTAGCATATAATGCCACAATTTTTGGGTAGAAAACACCATAGTTAAACATGCCTTCTCAATAGGTATATAACTATGTTCATAAGCCACCAGATTGAGGATTAAATAATATACTACATATTCTTTACCTAGATCATCATGTTTGGCCAAAAGAGTCCCTAGTGCATGCTCTATTTTAGTTATGTAAAGAAGCAGTGGTCTTTCAGGTGTTGGTAGTTTCAAGAATGGTGGTTTAGCTAAATATTTTTTGAGTTTCACAAATTCTATCTAAAAATATTCATTCCATTGATAAGTTACCCCTTTCTTCAAAAGGTGGGTAAATGGGTGGAACTTATCTACCAATTGAAAAATGAACCTGTGTATAGATTGGATCTTCCCTTGTAGGCTTTATAATTATTTGAGATTACTTGGTAGAGGCATCTCCACAATGGCCTTGACCTTGGCAAGGTTGACTTCAATCCCTCTTGTGATATAATGAAACCTAGCAATTTCCCTGACATTACTCTAAAGACACATTTATTAAGATTTAAGTAGACTTTATATTCATGAAGCCTCTCAAAGATTCTTCATGGAACATCAAGATGTTCATCTCTTGTTCTTGATTTTGATAGTATATCATCAACATAGTCCTTAATAATATTATGCATCATGTCATGGAAGATGATAGTCATGACACATTGATATGTGGATCCAGCATTCTCAAATCCAAATGACATGACTTGGTAATAGACTATTCCCCACAAAGTGGTGAATGTAGTCTTGTGTTGGTCTTCTTGAGCTATCTTGATCTGATTGTATCCAAAAATTCCATCCATTAAGGATAACATCTCATACTTATTAGTCAAGTTGATGATCATATCGATGTTGGGTAGAGGAAAATCATCTTTGGGGCATGCTTTGTTGATATATCAAAAATTAGTACAAAGATGTATACCCAAGGTCCTTTTATTCACTAGGACTATGTTTGAGATCCATTTAGAGTAATCCAGTGGCCTAATAAAACCTACTCCTAGAAAATTTTCTACTTCTACTTTAACCAATAGGGAAATGCATGGATGCATCTTCCTCAATTTTTGCTTGACTAATTTAGCATCAGGATGGACAACAAGGTTATGTACAACTAAATTTGGGTCTAAGCCTAGCATGTTAGAGTATGCCCATGTAAATATGTCAATATAATCCCTTAAGAGGGATATAATTTGTTCACATTCTACTTCAATAAGGGAAGCTCCAAGATAAATAATTTTTAGATCCTCATAGGTTCCTAGGTTCACTTTTGTCATGTTTTCCATAAGGAGTGTGGATCCATCTTATAGAATTATAGGCAAGGTATGATCATGATCATATTATTCTACCACATCTTCTTGTTATTCCTCCCAAATTTTTGTATAGTTTGATGAATCAAAATCCACCATCCCAAGTAGCAAAAACCTCTAGAAACTCAAGATCAAGACACTAAAACATTTGTTGTTCTAAAGAGATGCTTTTACTATATTTATAACTTAGGATAGATGGACCTTATACATCTTGAGGGGATGAGAAAACTCTCACCTAAGAGCACCTAAAATAGGTTTTCACTTGAAGGTTTGTCCTTGTCTTTACTTTTTCCCTGATCGATGAGTGCCTCAAAGAGTTTTTCACCTAAATATCTCAATGTTTGTTCTTTATTATGACCAAGAAATTTTGTCTACTCTCCAAAGTAGGTAGAAGGTTCCAATAAAAAGTCAAATATTTGTTTATTATCACTAATGGTGAATCCATCTCTTAGGCCCATGTATTCTTCAAGTGATTCTTCATTCTTAAACTCATCGAAGCATATGACCAAATTTTGTTGGTCCTAATCAATGAGTTTGGGATGGTAAAGGCATAGTGAATAATAAGGGTTTACTTCATGATGGGAAGATCTAATGCTAAAAATATGATGTCTAGCTTCAGGAGGGGAAGCACCAATAAAATTGGTTCTTGCTTTAGGATGGGAAGATATAATGGTTAAGGTTAAAATGACATTTGAATCAAATAGGTCTATGTCAACAAGATCATCAAAAAGTCTATAATGGGACACTGCATCACTACTAAGAGTGTTATTATTATTCACTTTGGAAAAGTCACTATCAAAAGTCATAAGGTCACCCCTAGGTGATATATATCTAAGACCATGATTAAAATTAGGTACTCTAGTAGATATGGGTTCTAATATTCCTTGCACTTGTGGACCAAGGCCTTTTCTTGTATAATCAAAATGATCCATGATCTGATTAGGGATGGGATAATTTTTATTATGAAATCAATTAGCAAGGCCATCAGAATATAACCAATCTCCCTGAGTAAAGGCCTCTCAATTTTCTTTTGTGTAACATCAGGTACAAAAACCACGGGTGATTTTTGTTATTTCTTCTTTGGTTTCCAAATCATTGTGGGTTCATTAGGATTTTTTGAAGGTTTAGGCTTACCAAAAAAAATTAGGGTTTTGGGAAACTTTACAATATAGAAGGCATCCTTAAGACTATATGTAGAAATACTTGCATATTTAATAACAACCTACTTCACAAGATTTGTATGGAATGGATCAGTTAGGTGAGGTGGAAACAAGATCACTAGGGTTGATATAATTGGATGAAGGTGGATTTGAAATTATAGTCTTGTTATTTTTTGAAATGAATGCAAAACCTAGATAATAGTTATAATTATATAATTGGTCCTTAATATGTTTACAATATTCATAAGGTTATTGGTCAGTGAGAATAGTAACCTCAATCCCATCATAAAGAAACTTAAGGCACTGATGCAGGGTAGAAGGAATGGCTTGTACTTCATGGATCTAAGGATGACCAAGAAGTATGTTATAAGGCAATTCAATGTCCACAATATGAAGTAATGTATGATGTGAAATGGACCCAATAATGATTGGAAACTAAACAGTACCTATAGATTCCCTTTTAACATTATCATAAGCCTTGATAGTGATTATCTCGAGCTAGATATCTTTCGTAGTGTATCTCAATCTTTGTACCAACTTAAGAGATATGATGTTTAGCCTTGAAACATTGTCTATAAGAACCCACTTTATCTTATGGTTTTCAATTATCACTTGAATGTATAGTGGGTTATTGTGGCTAGGTCTAAATGTAGACATATATTTTTGATCAAACATCACTTGATAAAATGAATATATATGTCCCAAAAGGTTATAGAATTATTCAGGGTTTATATCATTAGGAACAGTGGATTTTTGCAAAAGATTGTTCAAGATAGTTCTATGGACTTCAAATTTTCACAAGAGATCCAAGATGGAAATATGTGCAAGGGTTTTACTCAATTAGCCTGATAGACTATAAGGCTTTTCAACATTAGGATGATATGGCTTGGATTTAGTTGGGATAGTAGTCAGCTTTGGATCCATTGGTACAATGTTCACATTAGGTTCTATGGAATAATTAGGTAAAGGGTCTTGGAGAGTAACTCATAATTTTTTAGTTGCGAATGCACATCCTAGAGGTGGTAGGGAGACAATATAATCAAAAGATGAAGGAAAAGGGCTTTAGAGGGTGATTCACAAGTGTTTAGTTGCATTATTGCAATTTTGAGTTAGCAAGGAGCCAATATAATTAGAAGAGGGTGTTATCTAGAAATAGTAACCCATGAAAATGGAGTTACAATAGAATTGTGCAAACTTGACATATTATTACTAGAGGGAGAGGGTGTTGATCCTATAATGATGGGTCACATACTACAAGGAGTATGATATGGTTCATGTGGTTTAATAGTAACAATGTCAATATGGGTTGTAAAAATGCATCCCATGGTATTGTTATATTTGTAAGGCATGTTGTTGTAACCCACATTGTTAGTATGGGTATTATGATCATGATTATGTTCATGTTGATTATGATTCTAACCTTGATTCTAGTTTTTATTCTACCTCTATCCTTGGTTTTGATTATTTCTTTGTGGTGGTTGATTATGTTGAGGAAAGGGGTCTTTGTAGATTCTCATATCCTAATTTGTGTCCTGATTAGGGGCCAGTTTAATCTCAACTTTACCACTCTTAATGAGATCTTCAATAATATGTCATAATTGGACACAATAATAAGTATTGTGACCAATAACATGATGAAAGTTTCACCATTCATTTTCTTTATACCAATTCAGTTTTGGTTGATCTTGAGGAAATATCCTTGGTACTGGCCATATAGTCAAGTTAGTTGCTACAAGCTTTTGGAACACTATTTTAATTGGTTCTCCTAAATTGATAAAGACCCTGAAACCACCATGGTTTCTCTCCATTAAGGTTGTCTTTGTAAGTTAGGTGGTGGGTTATGGGGAGCTAATTGTACATTTGGGGATGGTTCTAATTTTATATTTGGGTCTAGTGGAGCTTGTACCATTTGTACATGCCTTTTTCAGTCACCCCATTTCCAACATGTTCTTGTTCTTGTTAAAGCCTTTAGGCTTATCTTGCATAATTGTTTGACTATAATATGTGGTCTAATTTGATGTTTGACCCTAAACAAAGATCTTAACAAGGCCCTTAGGCAATACGAGCCTTCTCAATATGTACACCCTTATCTATGATCTCCTCAAATGAGTTAGCATAATCTAGATGTAGATTTTGCATGACCTCAAGATGTAAGTTCTATGCAAATATATCTACCAATTATTTATTTAGCAAATTATGTTTTAAATCACCTAATAATGCTCTCCATCTTTATAAATATGTGATAGATCTTTTTCCATCTCATTATTTGTCTTTGCACAAGTTAACAACAATCAATTCATGCTCTAAGTTGTACAAGAAATAGCTAACAAACGTTTTAGATAAGTCATTCCAATCCATAATTGATAGTCATTCCAATCCATAATTGATCCCTTGGGTAAATTAAGTAGCCAATCTAAAGCTTGTCTCACTAAAATTCATGAAAATAATTGAAGTAAAATACACTACTTTAATCCACCTCTTGGCATAATATGAAAAATGCATGGATGTATTCATGTGGGTCACCCTTTCCTTTATATTTATCAAATTTGGGTGCCTCAAAATGACATGGAAAGGGTACTTGGAGAATGCTTAAATCAAAGGGATATGGACATATCTCATCAAATTTGTACTTTTTGATCCTATTCCTAGTATCCAGATGTGACATAATCTCCTTCATGGAGTTCCACTCTTGCATATTTGATGCATTCATGGGTGGAACATAGTTCTGTTGGGGTGGAATATGTCCCTGTTGTAGTTATTGTTAGGGTGGAATGTGCCTTTGTTTTTGTTGTTGTTGTTGTTGTTATTTTTGGGGTGGAAGGTGCCCCTATTATTGCATGGATTTTTGAGGGATGTACACCCTACATTCCATGACTTGGTTTTGATTTTCTCCTATAATCAAGTAAATAGGTCAATGATTCCTTGGAATATGTTATCTTGAACCATACATGTTTTTTTGGTTTTGGGGAGACCTTGGTCTATTCACCAAATTTTTTGGTGGTTGAGATGAACTAGCCAAATTGTCTTGAGGGATCTCCTCAGTTTGAATTAAATATTTAGGTCTCTATGTTTGTAAAGTAATAAGAGGTTCTTGATGGTTAAAAAATGTGTGTTCCATGTCTAGTGGGACATTTTGCACTAACTCGTGTCTTTTTTTGCTTATTTGAGACACCTTTATCAATTATTGTCATGTCATCAACCAATGTTTGTTGTGTAGGTTTAATCACATTTCCTTATTCCTTGGAAGCATCATTGTGGATTGAAGTATCAATTAGAGAGTCTATTAAATCTGTAATAAGTTGATTAGCATTCTATTAACTTATCTTATTAATTGTGTTAATGAGATATTGATCAGTTAGTTTTGAATCTATAATTATTTATTTACCTTTGTTACAGGAAGAAGGCATGTTTGTTTGAGAAAAATATTGCTCTTATTTTTGTTGTTATCCTTCTCTAAGGTGTGTAATTTGTTTATAGGAAAATCCAAGAGTAGTCTAGCACCAAATTCTATCAACCTAAGGAGTGCTTCATCTTGATTCCCCTGATATTTAGTATAATCCCCTTCAGATCCTTTAGTTATAGGAATGTCCTCAAAGACAACATAATTGTCTTTTCCATCATAAAAAATGCTCATCCTCATAGCTAGGGTCATAAGGGACCCCACTATGAGTGAAACTTTGAGTCATGTCTAGAAAGGGTTGCTCTATACTTTTGAATAAATTTGGATCAATTTCATTCAAATGTTTAAACAAGGTATGGATTTGATATTTCTTATAAAAAAGTGACTAAGGTACAAAAGAGACTATAAAAGGAGGGTGGATTGGAACCACATACAATTAAAATAATGTGTTCACAAAATTACTCAACCTTGGGTGGGGTTAAAATCATATAAATTGGAATAGGGTATGATAACTCGAAAAAACCTAGAGTGACACTAGTACACTAAAACATATACCTTTGAGATACATTGATACCATAAAAGCTAGTTCAACTTTAATGAGTTGATATTAGAAAACTATAATAAATCCCTTTATATTAGGAAGGAGACAATGCAAACCAAGAAACTCATGATGTGGAAACATGCAATAATTCCTAAGTATAAAGCTAAAACCAAATGGGCAGCACAACATTGCCACATAGTAATATGAATGGTAGTATAAAATGTGTTCTAAGACTCAAAGTGTAATTGATACGTAAGATTACATGAGTCCAAAAAAGATGATAATGTGATGATGAGTCCATAAATGACCCTCAATTCAAATAGAAAATTGAACCCAAGTTAAAACAAGTCAAGTGTAAATGGCAAACCCAATTTAACACATCAACCTTTAAAACTTATAAAAGTCCAATTTTGAAATTGAATTATGAATGAGGGTCTTAATAAAACTTGGAAAATGATCTAGACTCAAATGGGTGGCATAAATATGCCAAAAATGGAAGATATGACATAATGTTCTATATGACAATTTGAACAAGGAAAATATGATTTTTACTTAGACAGCGTAATGCCTCCTTGTTCAAGAAATTTGTGGACAATGTGTTAGGTTATGATGTTTGGATAACAAGCAAGTTTTGATCCAAAACAAGACAAAGTAATCTAATAAAAAGATAAATCAACTAATTAATCATCTTATTGTACCTAAAAAATGTCATTCATTTTTGGGACAACATTTAAGCTATTTTGGTCCTGCAAGACAAAATTATCTCTTCCCATTTCAAAAAATTGTTCTAAACTTTAAAAATTGGGAATTATTCAAGCTTTTTCAGTCAAAGGAATAACAGGTTCAATGGGTTCAAAGGTTCAATGATGTCAGTAGGTTTCAAGAATTTTTTTGTCAATCAGCACTTTTGTCAAGGTTCAAAGTTCAATCGTTTCAGGTTCAACGACTTCAAGACACTTATCAAAGAGAAGAAGGCTTGAACCATTGAACCACTTACATTCAAAGGTTCAATGGGTTTAAAGGTTCAACAGGTTCAATGATGGCAGGTTCAACACAGTTTGTCTCAAAGAGCTTGTTTCAAGCGGTCAATAGAAACAAAGGAATGAACCGTTGAGCCATTAAACCAAAGTTGTTTCAATCAGTCAGTTCAAGTTTCAGGTTCAAAGGAGTGCCCCAAAAGTTGATGAGACAAGTGCCCTTGTGAAGGGAATTTTTGTAGCAAAAGTGACTAAGGCAAGAAAATCCTGAAACAAAAGCTTGACAGAGCCCAGTAGATGCTGCCAAGTGTCATTCATTGAATCCCACTTTACTTTATTTCTAAGAGCTGCAAAAGTTGCCACCTATCCCTTGTAAGAGAAGTGGAACATGACAAATGTCTGCATCTGCATGAATCTAAAATGAGTCCCAAGTATATCTATAATGTTTCTAAAGCATAGATGAAGCCAACACATGTCATCTTCTATGGGACACTCAAAAGGCATCCAAAGCCTCTACAAGTTAAGTAGATGCTACCACATGTTCTTGCCTATTTCATAGTGGATGCTGCCATGTGTCACCTATTGAGATCAATGAAAATTGACTAAGGAAAAATCAAAGGACAAAAAGCCCTTTTAGAGGGCACTTGGAAACCAAAGTGGACCATTGCAAAAATCTGAAAGGTCACTTTAGAGCTCAAACAGCCCTTACGGAGGGCAAGTGAGGGACAAATGAATCAATTCAAAGGCTAAATGAGCAAATGCAGATACAAATAATTCCTTTGGAAAAGTTCCCATGGAAAAGTTGTAAAGAAATAATTCCTTCAGACTTTTTGTCTGAAGGAAAAAGTCCCCCAAAACATAAAACTCACCAAGTTGCCACATGTCCCTTATCAAAATGCAGTGGAAGCTAACACATGTCATCTATCAAGACACAGTTTCAAAGTAGTATAATGTGCCATGCATCATCTTCAAAACTCTGCAAAGATCACCATGTGTCATTTTCTGTAGGAAACTAATATGAGTCCTAAAGACTTTCAAAAGAAAATCTAAAGCTCGACAGAAGCCACCACGTGTTGACACCCATAGTTTCTCCCTTTAGTTTCTTTATTTAGTAAGGATTATGGCAAACCCTTAGTAAGCTACTGAAGTAAGCAAAGTGCACCAAGTGTCATCCTCTGCAGGACTCTCAAAAGATAAGTGGAAGCTGCCACATGTCCCGTTATAACTCCACGGAGTGTGACAATTGTCTATATCCACATATTGAGTTTCTTACAAGTTTCAAAGCTTCTTTAAAATAAGCATCTCTCAAGATCCCACAGATGCTACCAAGTGTCCTTGCCCATTTTGTAGTGAAACCTGCCACGTGTCAATTATTGAAACCAGTGGAAAGCGATCAAAGAATAAAGGATCAAATTAAACCAAGGACCCGATTCAATAGCTAGAAAAAGAGGAACACTAAAGAAAGACCAAAAATATTCATGCATAAGATATGTTTCTAGAAGCAGACCGCCAGGTGGACATTGGAGGATACAACCATTCAATGGTGTGACCCATTTCTCTGCATTAAGAAAAGCAAATGGGCAAATACGCTCGATTCTAGCATATCTTCTTGACAAAATTTAATTAAACAGGATGTGTTACTACTGCCAAGTCTTTCTTAGAATGCTATTTATTGGACTCTCTCTCATTGTTTTAAGGAGATCTCTCTCTCAGTTACCAAAAACAAAACTTTGTCTAAATTGAAAGGCATTACTAAGACTTTGAGTTCAGATTGTTCATCATATTTCTTTGTTTGAATCAGAAAGCAAGTTACTTTCAAACTTTGTGTTGTTATAGCTTGTATCATTCTAGGAGATTATTCTTCTGTCTATTTCCTAAATGTATTCTTGTTTATGCAATTTAACAAGAAGAGCTAGTAGAGGTAATAAAGAAGGTGTCCTGAAGCCAGTTACTTTCATACTTTGTATTATCATAATTGTCTTTAGTGTGTGTTTATTTTATGTTTCCATGTAAAGAACCTTGGGATGACTTTGCACCCTCATTATTCTTCATATTTCATTCTTTGGCAGTTGAGATGGAGACTTTGTGCCTCATTTCATCCTGTTATGTTACTATACCCTATTACAGTTACTTGTCATCACTAGAAAGATTCCTTTTATCTGCTGAACAACACTTCTGAAAGAAGAGGAGTGTCTTCTATCATTTCATTAGGATTTCTCCTTTGATTCATGCACATCATCTCTAAAAAAAGAGAGATGGCTGGTTTATCCTACCCTTGAGTGTTATTTTCTACTTATATATATATATATATATATATAGTACTTGCATATCTATAGGGAACCTCCCCTTGATGAGAGGAGAGATTAGTCTCTTTTTAATGTGGTAAACCTACACATTTGGCTGACCCATCTTCCCGCTGTGGTTAATCAGACCTATTTTATTTATCAGTATGATGATTGACAAAATATTTAGCCAAAAGTTTTTTGGCAACTCTGTTGGGGATCGAATGTGCATTCTGAAGCCTCAAGTTTTAGATTGAAGTAGTCCCTACCCTTATTCATTATAGACTCTAGCAACTCCACTCCATTTCCATGTCTTACCCATTATCATTATAACCTTACTATCCACCTCCACACCAACTGGGAAAGAACGTGCAGTTTAAAGCCTCAAGCTTTAAGTTGAAGCAAGGTCAATTCTTTTCTATTTTTGTTTCACAACCTGGCAGATTCAAGGTATACACGAAGCCAAAGGGAAAAAAGTGTTATTGACCCTGTATTCGATTTGGTATAGCAAAATAATTTTGATTTGTCTCCTTCACCATCTCATCTCCAATGAACTAGGAGCTTTCCTCCTACTAAAGTTAGGTCTCCATTACCAATTGAAGCATCCACTTCTGCTATTAATAAAGCTTTGCCAATAATTACCCCTCTGAGATTTATTATTCCTCCTTTTTATAGTCATACAATGGCAGTTCAAGGCCCCTGGGGTTATTCTTTTGGTCCTCTCAATCTTACTCCACCTCTACATGAGCTCCCACACAGTTCAAAGAAGAATTTCCCCAAATTCTATGGTGATGGGAGAGTTCATTCTTATGAACACATTGCAACCTTAAGCATAGCCTATGGTGTAATTGGAGTTGAATTTGAGGATGTGGTAGTCAGGCTATTTGTAGAAACATTACAAGATGCTACTACAGATTAGTTTTACCATCTATACGCTCAGTCAGTAACTGACTGGAACACCCTCAAAGCTAAGTTTGAAGCTAGATTCAAGCCTATAGAAGATGCACATGCCCTTCTGGCTCAACTTACACAGATGAAGAAAGAGCCTCATGAACTAATGAGGGACTTCATAGCCAAGTTTGACAAACTAAGAAATAGGATTCCTGTAATTACTCGACCTACAGCTGAGAATCTCAAATATTTTTTCATTAATTCTTAGTTACCTGAAGTCAGTTTCCTGTTGAGACGTGCTGGTCAAATAGACCTTGTTGTAGCTCAAGATTTGGCCACTGAGGTAGAAGATGATCTAATCTTAGCAGGCAAGATAAGAAGAGATCCTAATAGAAATAGATCCTCATTATCTTTTGAATATTCATCTATAGGCACCACTAATCCAATGGTGCAGAAGTTGGCAAATGAGTTGCTTTCTCTCAAAAAGCAAATGGCGCAAGGAATGTCTTTTGATCCATATAGAGATATTCCAAGGAGGACATTTCCAAATTATTCGTACCAGGGTAATGTTGCCAAGAATCAAGGGTAGCTATATCATCTTCCTCCCCCATAAGGGAAATTTTCTATTGAAGCACCTCCAGCCAATTTAGCAATGGGATATCTTGAAGTAGAATTGGGTTTCTCTTTCTAGCTTGAATTGAGTCAAGAAAATGATGTTGATCTCCTTGTAGAAAACTAAGAAGAATCAACTGGTGACTCCAAATTGGTTTCTTAAACTACCAGAATGAACTCAAAAGTAAAGGAGAAGCTTTTGATGGATCATACACAGTGTTTACTAGGTCTAAGAACTAATCAACCTAGCAAGCTGATAAAGGGAAAATAGAAAAGCAACCTCAACCAGCAATTTCAATTGCTAAATGTGGAACCTCTCTACCTTTCCAGCCAAAGGACCTGATGATCACCAAGAAGGTAAGTACATCAATTTCACCTTCACCTTTAACTTCAATTTTGTAAATCAATCCTCTCCCCCTTATAAACCAGAAGGTTAAATTACCTTCCTTTGTTCTTAGTTCAATTCACTCATTTGACATAATTGATCATGTCAAGAAACCAAAATTCAAATGACTAAGTTTGAATATTTACAATCCAATTCTAATCAATTGGATAGGTTAGTTGAGTGTTTGAAGAATAAAGCCATCCCTGCAAGATAAGAGGCTAAAAAGGTAACTCCTGATTCCCCAAAGAACATGCCCATTCCAAACAATCTTGTCATTACTCGTCCAGCTGCTCCTAGGAAAATAAAACCTTTCTATGTTTCCCTATTGATAAATGGTCACAAGCTAAGTAACTACATCATCAACTCAAGTGCATCTGACAATGTCATGCCTACCAAAGTAGCACAATATCTTAATCTCAAACTAACCAAGACATTTGGTAAATGTTTCTCCATGGAGAACAAATAAGTACCACTGCTGGGGCAAATCAAAGATGCCCAATTTGCATTTGCAGCCTTTATAGACAAAAGCATCAAGATGATAGTTCTGGTGGCTGATATTCTAGCCTCATACGACATTTTACTAGGGAAAATTTTCTACAAAGATTTTGGTGGAGAATTGAGCATGGACCTATCTGAAGAAAGAATCCCTATAAAAGGCATCATGCAGAGGCTACTTTTGGAAAAGGAATTAAAATATATTGTCACTCAGACATCAGCCCTTGAAGCTCAAATTTTTTTGAGTCTTTAGGCATGGGTAACTATTTTCTATCTAAAGATGAAGTTCACGAAGCATCTAATAAAGCTCTTCAAAGTGTCAATCTGTAAATTAGTTCAGTAAAAACAACAAAAGAATTGGTAGATTTGAATATAGATGGAGAAAGATCTTCCCTCTCTAATGAAGGAAAATCTAAAGAAAAATTAGTGTTTGATGAGGTATGGACTCTGAAATTTGATGGCAGCTACTCTTCTACTAGTTTAGGAGCTGGGATTGAGTTGATATCTCCTCAAAGAGATATTTTTCTTTCATCTTATAAGTTACAATTCAGCAACACCAATAACACAACTAAATATGAATCTCTATTACTTGCATTGAAAGCTACCCAAGACAAAGGCATCAAACTCCATGCCAAAGGAGATGTTGAACTAGTGGTTTGTTAGGTGAGAAACTTGTACCAAACCAAGAATGAAAGATTGTGCCACTACCATAACTTAGTATGGAACCAAATTGAAATCTTTGATACTTTCAATATCTTTGCCATACCCAAGGAATCTAATGACTGAGCTGATGCACTTGTTGTTTCAGAAACTCTGTTAATTCCTCACTTAGACTTCATTGGAAATAAGTACACCATTGAGCTAGCCTTTAGACCAAGTGTTCTTGACAATGCTGATCATTGGCAAGTATTCAATGATGACCACCAAATCATTGCCTTCCTAGAATGAAAAGATAGCTTTGAATAACTATATTTTGAAGGTAGTGAATCTCAGAAGTGTGAACTAGCCCCTAAATTAAGTTTAGATGCAAATGAAGAATTTTTACAACTCAAAGGGAATAAAATTCTCAACGGCCTAGTTTCCCTTGAGAAACTATTTGACAAGCATGACAGATTCATCAAATAGTAATAAATAGATTCAAGCTCCTCTTAGGGATTTGATCAAATAAATCTGTACTAAAAAAAATCCCAAGATGCTTAATATTGGGAAGTGTTACACTCCTGAAGAGAAATTCAAGTTCATTTCTCTACTCCACCAATATATGGATGTCTTAGCATACTCCTATGATGACCTAAAGTCTCTCAAGCTTGATGAAATCTGCCATGACATTCCTCTTAAGGCTGACTCAGTGCCTTATAAGCAAAAACCTAGATAGTACAATCTAAAAATATTAGGTATTATTCTGTCTAAGATACAAAAAATGTTAAATTCTAGAATCATCTTCCCAATCCGTCATTCTACATGGATTACAAACATAGTGCCTGTAAGGAAGAAGAATGGAAAAATTCACATTTTTGTAGATTTCAAGAATCTAAATCAGTCATCCTTGAAGGATAACTATCCTTTGCCAATCATGGATCAAGTACTTCAAATAGTGATAGGCTCAAAAATGTTATCAATGCTAGATGACTTCTCAAGATACAATCAAGTTGAGGTTGGTGAAGCAAACTAACACAAGACTACCTTCACCACACTTTGGGGCACATTTGTATATAAAAAGATGCCTTTTGGCTTAATAAATGCTAGTGCCACTTTTTAGAGACAATGGATCTTGATTTCAAGGATGAGATAGGCAAGTTCATTGTGGTATACCTTGATGACTTGACCATCTTTTCAAAACATCATTCTAATCATATACGCCACTTGCAACAAGTGCTAGAGCACTACCGTCAGAATGGCATTTCTTTGAACCCCAAGAAGTCTATTTTTAGAGTAACAGAGGGGAAACCTCTTAGACACATTACGTCCAAAGAAGGCAATAAAGATTGACTCAGATAGAGTCAAGTCTATTCAAGAGCTTACTTTACCTATAAGTAAAAATGTTGTTCACTCTTTCTTTGGAAAGGTGAATTTCTTACAAAGGTTTATACCCAAATTTGTTGAGAAGACTCGACACATTGTAAACATGATGAAAGAGAAATCCACCTTCAGCTAGACTAAAGAAGGTAAGTCAGCATTTGAGGACATCAAGATTGCCATTGCCCACGCCCCAACTCTGGTTTGTCCAAACTACAATAAAGAGTTCATCATATACAATTATGCTTTTGAACATACACTTTCAACAATTTTGGTTCAACAAGATAAAGAAGGTATGGAATCTCCCATTTCTTTCATGAGTTTCCCTCTCAAAACCCATGAGCTAAAGTACTCAAACATGGAAAAGTATGCTTATGCAGTGGTGAAAGCAATCAAGTATTTCCTCTTCGATATCCTAAATTCACACACTATTGCCTTGGTTCCTACACTATAGTCAAATCCATATTAACTCAGCAAGATTTTGGGACAAAAAGAGGCAATTGGATTGCAAATATTCAATATTTTGATCTAGACATCAAGCCAACAAATTTGGTAAGGGGAAAAAGCCTATGCTAATTAATTGTTGATAACAAACTAGAAGAAACAAAACATGAAGAAGCAAAGGTGGAAGATGCACTGATAGTCCTCTTTATCTCCACTACCAATGAGTGGTATTCAAGTATTTATCATTTCCTTACTTATGGTGAATGTCCCACTCATTTATCTTACAAAGAAAGGAGGATTATCAAGTTGAAAGCTGCCAATTTTGTCTATTGAGAAAACGGCCTGTACAAGAGAAGCCTAGATGGAGTATTCCTTCACTATGTAGACAAAGAATAGCAAAGCAAACTTTTGAAATCCTTCCACAATCTAGCCTATGGAGGACATTTTTCTACTCTTGTGACTGCCCACAAGATTATTTGAGCCAGGTATTACAGGCCAACTCTTTTCCAAGATGCATATAAGTGGGTGAGAAAATGTGAACTCTGCCAGCAATTTATTAGAAGACTCAAGTTCGCTACCTTACCTCTCAAACCAGTGATCATAGAAGAATCATTTCAGCAATGGGGAATTGATTTTATTAGAGCTATAAACCCATCTTAAAGTGCTAGACATGATTATGTCCTTATAGCAACTGACTACTTCACCAAGTGGGTAGAAGCTATTGTTGGAAATATTGTCATTGATGTCAAAGGTTTAGTATTATTGGTGATAAAGGCCCCATTGCATTTAATGTTATTTATCTTGGCTAATATGAGTTAACATTTATTTAATATCAATGAATATATTTTTGGTTGCATATGAGACAAAATAAGGGCCCATGGAGAAGATGAAGAGTCACGGGATAAAGACAAAAGAAGGATGGGACACATTTTCCCATGAAGAGTCATCTTGGGGAATACCAAGAGTCACCAAGTGAAGACAAAAGAGTAAAGGGTGAATTTCTCATGAAGGGACACTTAAAGGAATATGAAAAGTCACCAAAGATAAGGACAAAAGTGGGAAAGATGTTTTTGGTCATGAAGGGTCACCACATGACTTTTCAAATGCTTGGATATGAAGGGTCATCCAAGATTGGTGCCATTTTCTATAAGGAATGAAAGGTCACAAAGGGGGAAGGCCAAAGGTCATTTGAAAAGCTATAAATAAAGGCTTGATTAGCCATTTGTAAATGTGGAAGTGAGAGGTTGATTTGAAATTGTAATATCTAGCTTAGAAGAGCAATTGTGAGAGATGATTTGTATTTGTTATATCTAGCTTAGAAGAGGAAAAGTGAGAGAGAGGAAGGAGAGGTTGTATTGATCTATCATTTGTTGAGAGCGCAACATTGAGAGATAGGTGTGTGGTATACACAAAGGGGTTGGTGTTCCTATGGGTTAGTGCTCATGAATTATTGTTGAGTTGGTGCTTGGTAAAGGGGTTGGTGCTCACGAATTGTTGTTGGGTTGGTGCTCGGCAAAAGGGTTGGTGCTCATGAATAGGTGTTGGGTTGGTGCTTGGCAAAGGGGTTTGAAGCTCTTGTGGGTTAGTGCTCATGAATTGAAGTTGAGGTTTGTACTTGGCAAAGGGGTATGGTGCTCCTATGGGGTTGTTCTCACGAATATATTTGAGATTGATTCTCTATGGTTTTTCCCACATTGGGTTTCCACGTTATATCTGGTGTCTCTCTCTATCTTGTGTGATGTTTATTGTTTAAGTTTTATTACATATCTTGAATGATTAATTAAGTGGAATTTGGTTAAAGGAAAGATTGATAAGATATATAATATACTGATTCATCCCCCCTCTCAGTATATTCTGTGCTTAACAATTGGTATCAGAGTAGGTTCCTTTTTGAAAAGTTTTATAGCTTGAAGGTAGATCAAGAAAGCACGATGGCTGGGTCACAGGAAGTATTTTCTAAAAATAAGGCACCTTTGTTTGATGGGATCAATTATGCTTTTTGGAGCATGAGAATGAAGGTTTATTTGATGGCCCTTGGATTTGACATATGGAAATCAGTGGTGGAGGAATATGAAGAGCCACAGACATCTACAATTACTCCAGTAGAAAAGAAGGCAAGTGAATGTAATGCTAAAGCTTTAAATGCTATTTTATGTAGTTTATGTGAATTTGAATTTGTTAAAGTTATACAATGTAAATCTGCTCATGAAACTTGGATAAAACTTGAGAATATTTACAAAGGTGATGGAAAGGTTCAGCAAGCTAAGTTGCAGACTTTTAGAAGGCAGTTTGAAAGTTTGAAGATGGAAGAAGAAGAAGATATAGCAAGTTATCTCTTGCGAGTTGATTAAATAGTAAATCAAATTCAAGGTCTTGGAGAAACATTGGAAGAGTCAACAGTGGTGCAAAAGGTTTTGAGATCTCTACCAATGAGATATAATGCAAAGGTTTCGGCAATTGAGGAGATGAATAATTTAGCCAAGCTAAAGATGGATGAGCTTCATGGTATTCTCACGGCATATGAGATGCTGACAAAACAAGATAAACCCTCAAAGAGAGAAGCAGCTTTCAAGACATCAAAGAAGGAGAAAGCTAAGATTCAAGAATCAAGTGATAGTTCCAGTGATGATGAAGATGACAACAAAGCACTTTTCATTCACAGGCCAAAAAGAGGAACAGGTAAATATCAAGGAAAATTATCTTTTAAATGTTTTAATTGTGGGAATAGTGGACATTTTTTAGCTAGATGCCCAGATAAGGTTAAAGATGATGAAGAAGAAAAGCCTACATACAAAAAGAATTTCAAAGACAAATCTAAGAAGGGATTCGAGAAGAAGAGCTTATATTCTAAAGATCCTAGCTCAAGCGAAGATAGTGGAGTCAGCGATTCAGAAGAAGAAGATATTTTATTCATGGCCATATATGATGATGATCAAGAAGAAGAGGAGGAAGCTGAAGTAGATATGGAAGGAGAACTCAATTGTGCCCTAGAATAGTTAGAAGTTGTTTAGAAGAAGAATCGAAGGTTAAAGTGCTAGATCAAGAAAAATGAACAAGAGTCAAAGGAAATGATTGAAGATCTACAAGCACACTTTGAAGAAGCTAAGAAGAATGAAGAAGATCTCATAGCACAGTTGGAAATAGAAAGAAAAGATTGTGAAAGGTATGTTATTGAAATTGCCTCTTTAAAAGAAGATATTAAAAAAGCAGTCAGTGATTCAAAATTTGAAGATAGCACTAACATGCTGAATAAGATATTGAAAAGTCAAAAAGCATATTCAGATAAAATAGGTATCAGATTTGAAAAGAAAAAGAGTTATGCTGAAGTTCTGACACAAGAGGAAACAAAAAGGGGAGAATTGAAGAATACAGAGGACATTCCAAATAGAGGAGGCTGGAAAGAACAAAGCTACAAAAGGCAATCATGTCAAAGATATACAGACAGGTCTTATTTTTATGGCTATTATTTTTATTGTAATGGATATGGTCATAAGAAAGTAGAATGTAGAAAAAGAGCTAACAATTTCAGAAATAAGGAGAAGAAAAGTCAAGTAGAGTCAAGCAGAAGCTATAACTCTTTTGCTCCTCTATCAAGCTTTAATGAAGAGACCATAGTGTGCTACAAGTGCAACAACTATGGACACATAACTCAGTATTGCAGAAGCATGTTCAAGTCAGTCAAGAAGGATCAGAGGTTCAAAGTTCCATTCATCAGGAAGAAGGTTTAGACATGTACATGGTATAAGAAACAACATGAAGATTCTATGATGGTGCAGATAGCTCTACATGTCAGAGGTAAAGATCAGCCATGGTTAATTGATAGCGGATGTTCGAGGCATATGATAGGAGATAAAAGTAAGTTCATTTCTCTAAAGAATATTAATGGTGGTACAGTGAGGTTCAAAGATAAAACCACTACCAAGATAGCCAGAAAAGGTACTTTGAGTTTGGATTATGGTAGAACTAAGACTAAAAATGTTTTGTATGTAAAAGGTCTTAAGCATAATTTATTAAGTGCGAGACAAATTTGTGATCAAGGATACACATTAAGGTTTCATGCTGAAGGTTGTGAGATTAGAAGAAAAGATTCAAATGAGTTGATTGCAGATGCTCAAAGGATAGGGAACAATGTGTATGTATTGTCAGATATCTTCTCAAAGGCATGATCAAAGGATACATTCAAAGATTGGTGAGAGGAGTTGGGAGTAATTTCTATTACTTCCTACCATTGATGTTCAGCATCAAGTGAGGGGGAGCTAAGTGTTATCTCTAGGTAGGCCCTTTGCCATTGATGTCAAAGGGGGAGAATAATAGGTATAGGTATATGTACAGGTATAAAAAATAGGTACAAGGAATAGGTATAGGTTGCTATAGTAAGGGGGAGTTACTGTATGTTTTCAGATGATGGTATGTGCAGGTGATAGGATGTGTCAGTTTCAGGATTGAGGTTGCCACCAATGACAAAGGGGGAGATTGTTGGAAATATTGTCATTGATGTCAAAGGTTTAGCATTATTGGTGATAAAGGCCCCATTGCATTTAATGTTATTTATCTTGGCTAATATGAGTTAATATTTATTTAATATTAACGAATATATTTTTGGTTGCATATGAGACAAAATAAGGGCCCATAGAGAAGATGAAGAGTCACGGGATAGAGACAAAAGAAGGATGGGATGCATTTTCCCATGAAGAGTCATCTTGGGGAATACCAAGAGTCACCAAGTGAAGACAAAAGAGTAAAGGGAAAATTTCTCATGAAGGGACACTTAAAGGAATATGAAAAGTCACCAAAGATAAGGACAAAAGTGAGAAAGACATTTTTGGTCATGAAGGGTCACCACATGACTTTTCAAATTCTTGGTTATGAAGGGTCATCCAAGATTGGCACCATTTTCCATGAGGAATGAAAGGTCACAAAGGGGGAAGGCCAAAGGTCATTCGAAAAGCTATAAATAAAGGCTTGAGTATCCATTTGTAAATGTGGAAGTGAGAGGTTGATTTGATATTGTAATATCTAGCTTAGAAGAGCAATTGTGAGAGATGATTTGTATTTGTTATATCTAGCTTAGAAGAGCAAAAGTGAGAGAGAGGAAAGAGATGTTGTATTGATCTATCATTTGTTGAGATAGCAACATTGAGAGATAGGTGTGTGGTATACACAAAGGGGTTGGTGCTCCTATGGGTTGGTGCTCATGAATTATTGTTGAGTTGGTACTTGGAAAAGGGGTTGGTGCTCATGAATTGTTGCTGATTTGGTGCTCGGCAAAGGGGTTGGTACTCACAAATAGGTACTGGGTTGGTGCTCAGCAAATGGATTTGAAGCTCCTATGGGTTGGTGCTCACGAATTAAAGCTGAGGTTTGTACTTGGAAAAGGGGTATGGTGTTCCTATGGGGTTGTTCTCATGAATATATTTGAGATTGATTCTCTGTGGTTTTTCCCACATTGGGTTTCCACGTTATATCTGGTGTCTCTCTCTATCTTGTGTGATGTTTATTGTATAAGTTTTATTGCATATATTGAATGATTAATTAAGTGGAATTTGGTTAAAGGAAAGATTGATAAGATATATGATATACTGATTCACCCCCCCTCTTAGTATATTCCATGCTTAACAGCTATCCCAACCAAACATGCCACTTCAGAAGTTGTGTGTAATTTCCTCAAGGAAAATATCATTTTCAAGTTTAGAGTCCCAACCAAGATTTTTATTGATAATGCAGCTTGTTTCACTTCCCAAGAGATTACACAATTCTATTTCTATTATGGGATTACACTCTCCCATTCTTCAGATTACTTTCCACAAGAGAATGGACAAGTTGAATCAAGCAATAAGAACTGGTGACTATCATCAAAAAGCTATCAGATGACAATCAAAGGACATGGCATAAAGCATTGGTTGATGATCTATGGGTAGATAGAATGACACCAAAGAGGGTAATTGGTATGTCTCCTTTCCAACTTCTTTATGGTATCAATGCTGAGATACCAATCACCTTAGAATTGCTAGATTTGAATTGGCTAAAGCAATTGAAGATCAGACATATGAAAGCTCCCTTGATAAGAGAATCATGTGCCTAACTGAGCTGGATGAGTAGAGAACTATGGTGGTAGATTGAATTGCTGCCCATCAAAGCTTGGTAAATAAATTATTTGACCAGAAGGCAAAAAACCATGATTTTCAAGTTGGAGATCAAGTCCTATTGTGGGACAAAAGGAGAGAACCAAAAGGGATGCATGGAAAGTTTGACTCCCTTTGGAGAGGCCCATTTATTATTCATCAGCACAATAGTGAAAATAGATTCCTTCTGAAGTATCAAGATGGCACACTCTTTTCTCTACCTCACAGTGGGTAACATCTGAAACACTTCAATTCTTGAAGTATCAGATCATTTCATCTATACATATGTACACTTGTATAGTTTTTAGTTCCATTTTGTTTTGTTTGTTTTCATTTTTGATGTCTTTCATTTATGGGTAACATGACTCTATATCCCAATGGTACACATGAAGACACTAGAGATTCTAGATTCTTCTCCCTTGAATTCTTTTTACAATTGATAGAAGTTCCCCAACTAGAGCGAGTTGTTGTACTCAAAAAATGTCATTCATTTTTGGGACAACATTTAAGCTATTTTGGTCCTACAAGACAAAATTATCTCTTCCCATTTCAAAAAATTATTCTAAACTTTCAAAATTAGGAGTTATTCAAGCTTTTTCAGTCAAAGGACTAACATGTTCAATGAGTTCAAAGGTTTAATGACGTCAGCAGGTTTCAAGAAATTTTTTGTCAATCAGCGCTTTTGTCAAGGTTCAAAGTTTAATCACTTCAAGTTCAACAACTTTAAGACACTTATCAAAGAAAAGAAGGCTTGAACCATTGAACCACTTAGGTTTAAAGGTTCAATGGGTTCAAAGGTTCAATAGGTTCAATGATGGCAGGTTCAACATAGTTTGTCTCAAAGAGCTTGTTTCAAGCGGTCAATAGAAATGAAGGAATGAGCTATTGAACCATTGAACCAAAGTTGGTTCAATCAGTCGGTTCAAGTGACAAGTTTAAAGGAGTGCCCAAAAATTCGAAGAGACAAGTGCCATTGTAGAGGGAATTTCTGTAGCAAAAGTGACTAAGGCAAGAAAAGCCCAAAATAAAAGACCGGCAAAGCCCAACAGATGCTGCCAAATGTCATTTGCCAAATCCCACTTTAATTTGTTTCTAAGAGCTATGGAAGTTTCCACCTATCCCTTATAAGAGAAGTAGAACGTGAAAAATGTCTACATCCACATGAATCTAAAATGAGTCCCAAGTATATCTATAATGTTTCTAAAGCATAACAGAAGCCAACACATGTCATCTTTCGTGGGACACTCAAAAGGAATCTAAAGCCTCTACAAGTTAAGTGGATGCTACCACGTGTTCTCACCTATTTCATAGTGGATGCTGCCATGTGTCACCTATTGATATCAATGAAAATCGACTAAGGAAAAATTAAAGGACAAATAGCCCTTTCGAAGGGCACTTAGAAACTAAAGTGGACAGTTGCAAAAATCTGAAAGGTCACTTTAGAGCTCAAACAACCCTTGTGGAGGGCAGGTGAGGGACAAACAAACTGATTCAAAGGCCGAACGAGCAAAGGTAGATACAAATAATTCCTTCAAAAAAGTTCCCACGGCAAAGTTGTAAAGAAATAATTCCTTTAGACAAATTGTCTGAAAGAATTCCTTCAGAGTTTTTGTTCAAAGGAAAAAGTCCCCCAAAACATAAAACCTACCAAGTTGCCACGTGTCCCTTATCAAAATGTAGTGGAATTTGACACATGTCATCTACTGAGACATAGCTTCAAAGTAGCAAAAATATGCCATGCATCATCTTCAAAACTCTACAGAGATTGCCACGTGTCATTTTCTGTAGGAAACTAATATGAGTCCCAAAGACTTTCAAAATAGAAGCTAAAGCTCAGCGGAAGCTACCACATGTTTACATCCATAGTTTCTCCCTTTGGTTTCTTTATTTAGTAAGGATTGTGGTAGGTCCCCAGTAAGCTACTAAAGTAAGTTGAGTGCACCAAGTGTCATCCTCTACAAGACTCTCAAAAGACAAGCAGAAGCTGCCACATGTCTCATTATAACTCCACAGAGCGCGACAAGTGTCTATATCCACATCTTGAGTTTTTGACAAGTTTTAAATCTTCTTTCAAATAAGCATCTCTTAGGATCCCATGGATGCTACCAAGTGTCCTCACCCATTTCACAACAAAACCTACCACGTGTTAATTGTTGAAACTAGCAGAAAGTGATCAAAGAATAAAGGATCAAATTAAACCAAGGACCTAATTCAACAGCCAAAAAAGGAGAAATGATGAAGAAGGACAAGAGACATTCATGCATAAGATATGTTTCTAGAATTAGCCCACCAAGTGGACATTGGATGATACAAACATTCAATAGCATGACCCATTTCTCTACATTGAGAAACAAATGGGCAAATATGCTCGATTCTAGCATATCTTCTTGACAAAATTTAATGCAATAGGATGTGTTACTGCTCCCAAGTCTTTCTTGGAAGGCTATATATTGGACTCTCTCTTATTTTTTTAAGGAGATCTCTATCTCAGTTACCAGAAATAAAACTCTGTCTAAATTGAATGGCATTACTGAGACTTTGAGCTCATATTGTTCATCATATTTCTTTGTTTGAATCAAAAAGCAAGTTACTTTCAAACTTTGTGATGTTATATCTTGTATCATTCTAGGATATTATTCTTATGTCTATTTCTAAAATTTATTCTTGTTTATGTAATTTAACAATCAGAGCTAGTAGAGGTAATAAAGAAGGTGTCCTGAAGCTAGTTACTTTCATACTTTGTGCTGTCATAATTATTTTCAGTGTGTTTATTTTTTTTCCATGTAAATAACCTTGGGACAACTTTGTGCCCTCATAATTATTCATATTTCACTCTTTGGCAGTTGACGTGGAGGCTTTGTACTTCATTTCATCTTGCTATGTTACCATACCCTATTACAATTACTTGTCATCACCTGAAAGATTCCTTTTGTCTGCTGAACAACACTTCTAAAAGAAGAAGAGTGTCTTCTATCATTTCATCAAGAGTTCTCCTTGGATTAATGCACATCATCTCTGAAAAAAGAGAGATGGATGGTTTATCATACCCTTGAGTGTTATTTTCTACTTATATATATATAGTACTTACATATCTATAGGGAACCTCCCCTTAATGAGAGGAGAGATTAGTCCCCTTTTGATGTGGTAAACTTACACATTTGGCCGACCCATCTTCCCATTGTGGTTGATCAGACCTATTTTGTTTATCAGTACGTTGATTGACAAAATATTTAGCCAACACGTCTTAAGCCCTAAATTGACAAGGTGTGGTAAAGTGGGGTTAGCTAAACTAGAAAGTTTTTGAATGTTTATAGATGGATCCCATACAAAGAATTTCACATAAAAATGCAAGAGAAACAACATGTCAATTGGGTCCATGTCATATGGTGTGTTATAAAAAGGTTTTACCCTTTTTACAACCACTACAGCCATCACTTGCTCAGTGTAGTGTGATGTCCAACATGATCATACATCTTGGGCTTAGCCCAATCAATAGGAGATGGTTTAATTTCTCAAACTATCATCCTAGTGGGGTGATCTCAATTTATATACCCCACTATAGAGAGGGGTTGAAGATGATTCTAGGAGATGAAACTCTGGGTTAAATTTTCCCTAAAGAACTTATGGGAGGTAATGATGTCCCCCTCACAAACCAAGATGCAAAAATAAAAAACCAAGTAAAAGAGATTTAAAAGTTGTTTCTAGATCAGCCAAGCCATGTGGGTCTTGGGGAGAGCTTTCAAAACTTCTCTTTTATGCCTTTATACTAATGCACTTTCTAATAAATATGTCACTTTTGATCCCATAAGTTCCCTATAGGGGATGAGGGGAAAGCATGCACACACAACTTTATTTTTACCAATCAATTCTAATAAAGCAATGATCTATTAAAGACAAAATTTGAAATGTGTTCAATTTTAAATGACTTAAATCAAAAAGTTTGGTGATATTCTTTATCCCCTTGGCCTTAAGTTAAAATTTTTGAAGAAACAACCACAAAAACTATTCAACAAAACATCTAATTGTTTCCTTAAGCACCAAAATAAAGTTTGTAATCCTTTTTAAGCACTTAAAAATAGGTTAGAAAGATTAGATTAAGATTATTTAGATCACTTTTCAAGTTGGCCCTACAAGGAAAAATTCAGAGTTTCATTTAGCCTTGAAGCATTTTTCCAAATGAAACAAACAACTTTACAAAGTGAGCTCTCAAGTTTCACATAGTGCAATCTTGCTACTCTTTAAAACCATGACTCTGATAGGCAATATCACTACTCAAGTTATTTTAATAGAAATCATAATATCGCTACTTGAGCTAACACCACTACTTGGGTTGACAATACCTCTACTCATGTTGGCAATCCTACAACTTGGGTTGACAATCCCACTACTGGGGTTGACAATCCCACAAATTGAGCTAACAATCCTGTAACTTGGGATAATAATCCCACAACTCAGATTGACAATCCTACTATTTAGCTTGATAATCCTATGACTATCAAGTCTCAATATTACAATAGCATGACTAGTTAGTCATAGTATTGTAATATCACTACTATAAAATCTTGGGGTTGTAATATCACTAGTGAGTAGCAGGGTTATAATATCACTACTTACAAGTAGAAGGGTTGCAATATAGTTATAGAATATATAGACAAAATCAAGGTTAGTAAAAAAACATAATTTAAATGAAATAGCATGACTTTAAATGATAAACCCATGACTTTGTGAGTTATGAGATTATAGTCTAGAGGACAAAACTATGACTCACAGTAGCAAAACTAACTCCCATAAAAATAAATTTTTGCTCAAACTTTCACTCTCTTTACTCCCACATTCCAAGATCCTATAAGGAAATGGTTTTTAGGTTTCTTGTAGGTTATTTTTGATCAAATTCATGGGGTGAAATCCCATCAAGCATGCCAAAATGTAGAGTGGATTATAATAAATTATTAGTCAAGCATTAATCCAAGAAATCAAAGAAAAATGCATAGAGAGATAATTAAATCAAACCAATCTATTCATGCAAGGTTTTTCTAATAAAAATAGGATACAAATGAAATAAATTAAACCATTACCTTCCCAAGTGACTCCATTTCTCAAAAGTGGCTCAAAAACATGTTCTCTCCTTGATCAAACATTCTTGTCTTCATCAATAGTGGTGGCAAACTCCCCCAATGTCTCAAAAACACTCCATAAAACCTAGGCTCATGATATTAAAACTATCTAATCATCTATCAAATGAAGTTAATACAAATATGAATAATATAATAATAAAAACATAAATTATTTGTGAAAAGATTTTAGTATTATAACATTACAATAATTGAGCTTTAAAATGATGTTCTATGCCCTCTTATTTATAGATTTTTGAGATTGATTAGAATTAATTGTGATAATTCATCTTGAGATTAAGATGTGTGGCCAAGAATCCATTAAATTTTGGAGGATAAAATCAATAAATTCCCTTATAATGATTTGGTAATAAGGGGAATTAATGAGGCATGGGAGGCATTAAAGAGGCATGGGAGGCCATAATCTAATATTTTATGCATTTATGGCTTAATGGATGCCACCCCATATGATGATGTCACTAGGTGATGTAGATATCAACAATTAATTTCTAATAATGAGATATTTAATAAGTTTCATGAAAATTTTAAGCTCTTAATTTAGATTAATTATCTTAAACAAGGTTAATCAACATTTGTGAAATTATTTGGAGATTAGCCCTCAATTAATCAAAAAGGTCAGAAAGTCATATTACTGGGTCATAATTTGACTCGAGAAGAATTAGAAGGTGATGTTAGATGCATTAGAACCGTATTCCCATTCAGGATGTTTCCAACACAAAATAACAAAGGTACATGATGTGTACTAATAAATTAGAAGAAAAAGAGTGATCTAAAGAGTAAAAAGGTGAAATCATCATTTTGACTTGAAATGAATTGATCAAAGTTAGGAATCACATAAAATAAATTTCCCCATTTAGGGATACATTAGCTTAAATAAGCACTTGTATATGACAATCTCAAACCATTTAGGGTGTTTTTAGTGATTTTGACCTAAAATGTGCATTTTATTGTAATTCAAGTAATATTGATAATTTCAACACAAATGGTGTTAGGAATTGGATGTCTACAGATGGTACTACTTATGTGGGCTCCACATAATCCTTAATGAACTTCCCATAATGCTAATGTTGATTCTTTTGAAGTTAAATAATGAAGCAGAGTTACATCAAAGTTGCAGTGGTAAAGGGTTGGTCCAAGTAAGGTATATCATGTATCATGGTGAATAATGTCCTTGGATTGTTTACATGATAATTCAGGTGGCATAATGTGGTCATGAAGGTAGGCATAAAGATCTAAATACCATATAGAGCTGGGACCAACAATATCATAGATTATTGTGATGGTTAAAGGTTCATGAGCTAGTGCTAGAAAATTTTCAATGAGGAATTGATAGTCTTTTGCCTTATCTAGGTGACAAATCAAAGATCCAATGGTGGCCATGGCATCTATTATTATGTTACTAGCCCTTGGCATATGTTCAAATTGTATGTCAATAATCTTCTATTTGAGAGTGTTGACCATGGCCTTATATGGTACCAACTTGTCATCCTTAGTCTCAAAATGGAATGTAATCTAATTGATGATTAATTAAGAATTAGTATAAAACTTGAGATATTATTGTATATTGTATTGTACCACCCAGTGAAGCCCTATAATGAGTGCTTCATATTCTACCATGATTTTGGTATAAAGAAAGCTGATATGGAATGATTTAGGGATAATATCCCCCTATGGTGTAATGAAAAAAAGGCCTACACAGATCCATGTGCTATGAATGATCCATCAAAATATAGCTTCCAGTGTTGCTCCTTAAGAGGTGTGTCAATGATGGTCATAATGGAATCATCTAGGAATTAAAATGATAGAGGTTTTGTATATGCAAGGAGAGTTTCAACAAGTTGATCTACAAGTACTTGTCCCTAAAAGTCTTCTAGTTGATGTATTCAATCTTGAACTCGCTCATAAGCATGATCCATTTAGCCATATGACCTTGTAAATCTATTTTAGATAATATATGCTTGAGTGGATCTACTTTTGAAATAACCATGGTCTTGTTGTTTAACATGTAATATCATAGTTTTTAAGCTACAAAGACTATAACTAAATAGGATTTTTAATGGGTGTATAATTATGCTCATATACAACCAATGTATGGATTAGATAATGCACAACATTTTATTTTCAATTATCATCATGTTAAGCTATAAGTTCCCTCAGGGCTTTATTTGTGTAGATAGATACAGTAAGAATGACTTTCCTAGCATAGGTGGCAACAAAATAGGTAGATTGACAAGATAGTCTTTGAGGTGATGAAAAGCTTTCTAGCATTCATCATCCCAATGAAATGTAACACCTTTATTCAACAGGTGTGTAAATAGATGGAATTTGTTGACCAACTAAGACATGAAGTGTCTGATAGACTAGATCTTGCCCTACAAACTATGGAGCTACTTTAAATAAGAAAGGTGGTGACATCTTGATAATGGCTTGTACTTTAGTTGGATCAACTTTAATGCCTCTATGAGACATAATGAATACAAGCAATTTTATTGAAGTAAATCCAAAAACACACTTCATAGGATTAAATATAACTTTGTATTCATGTAGTCTCTCAAATATTCATCATAGTGTTGTTAGATGATCGACCCTAGTCTTTGATTTTTTCAATAAGTCATCGATATAATCTTCAATAATGTCATACATCATATCATGAAATATGACGGTCATGGATCTTTAGTATGTGGCCCCAGCTTTTTTGAGACCAAATAGCATAACTTGATAGTAAAATATTCCCCATGGAGTGATGATTGTTGTTTTATGTTGGTCTTCTAGTGCAATCTAGATCTAGTTTTATCCTAAAAATCCATCCATCAGTGAAAGAATTTCATACCCTATTGTAGAGTCAATAATAATATCAATGTTTAGTAGAGTAAATTTATCCTTGGGGAAGGCCTTATTTATATCTCTAAAATCAGTGTAGATTCTAATTCCTTCTAGTTTCTTATTGACTGACACAACATTTAAGATCCATTTTGAGTAGTCAATTAGTTGAATACATATCACTTCTAAGAGTTTTTCCAACTCTTTCTTTACTAATATATCAATGTGAGGATGCATCTTGCATAATTTATATTTCATTAGTTTAGCATTAGGATGTACAATAAGGTGGTGTAAAACCAAGGTGGGGTCTAAACCTAGCATATTTGAATAGGCCCAAGCAAATATGTCAATAAACTCCCTAAAAATGGATGTAAAGATCACATTCTTCTTCAGTGAGAGACACACATAATTTTATCCATTATGGGTCATCTAGATTCCTGATGTTGACTTCTATAGTGTCCTCTACAAGAAGAGTCAAACCATCTTCCAAAATGGTTGGTAGTTATTTGAATTGGCTTATAATGACAAATTACTCTATTTGAACTAGCTATTTTAGTTCTCGTAGGCAAGATGAATCAGAATCTCCCAATGGTAAGTATGTCCATGTTACAAAAATTATTGAAAACTCTTAAATGATTCAGTTGAAGACATGATGTTCTTCAAAATTGAACTCAAACCCATAGGCAAGCTCATTGTTGGTGGTTTCTTGAGCTATGGTTGAGTAAGGTTGAACACCCCCATCTAATGGTGCCTAAAATAGGTTTTTACCAGAAGACATTCCTTTCTCTTTACTTTTACCTTAGTTTGAAAGCACCTAAAAGAGGTTTTCACTTTGGGACCTTAATGTTTTATATAATTTTTTTTAGATAAGGGTGTTCACCCATTCTCCAAAATAGGCTACAAGGTCTAGTTTGATTGAGAACCCTTGTTTGTGGTCTTCCAATGGAATTTTGTCTCTTAGGCCTAAAAAATCACAAAAGGCCTCATCATTCTCAAACTCATCTATAGGCACTATGTATTCTTTTTAGTCATAGGCTATAAGTTGAGGGTGATATCAAGGAAGTAGATAGTGTCAAATAACTAGTCTAAGGGTATAAACAACATGAGTGTAAAACATATTGGTATTGGCCAAGTCTTCGAAAGGGTTGTGATCAGACTCAACTTTTCTATTGGAATCATCATTTTTATTCATTGGAGTTAGAACATGAATAAGATATGTGGGGTCACCCCCAGGTAGTTTAAATCTAAGGCCATAGGTTCCTTTATACTGAATCATAGAGATGGGTTCAAGTGTTCCTTGATGATTTATCCCAAGTCCTCCTCCTTCATAGGCATGTTTCTCCATGATCCTAATAGGAATGGGGTACTTGTAATTTTTATAGCAATCGATCATTTTGTCATTATAAAACTAGGATTTATCATCGACAAGTGGGTCTTATTCTTGGCTAGTGGCTGGTGTGAAAATGATAGGAGCTAGAATCTACAATTTGTCTTTTCCCTTTCACTACCATTCCATGCAAGTTGGTTTTACTTTAGGTCTTCCATAGGACTTGGGGTTTTGTGGAAGCTTGGTAATGTGGAATGTATCATGGATCAAATATTCTCTTGGGACATTGTCTCTAATGGTAAAATGATTGGACATTTCAAGAGGTGGTAAGTGGGAAGATGAATCAAGATATTTAGGTCAATGCAATTGGCCTCTGGTAAATCGAAAAGAATTTCTTTCCCCTTGTCCTTTTTGGAAATCAGATTCAATCCAAAATGATAGTTATAACTTTCATACTTAACCTCCAAATGTTTACAGTGTTTTTAGGGATATAAATCTCTATAGATGGTGACCTCCATGTTGCAATGAGAGAACTTGAGACACCATTGTAATGTTAAAAGGATTGTATGAATCTAATGTATCCAAGGTCTACCCAAAAGCAAATTAGATGATAGGTATAGGTTTAACACATTGCATAATGTATCATGGGTTAAAGGCCTAATGATAATAAGAATATTAGTGTTGCTTCTTAATTCTCACTCTTGATTGTCATAGGCCTTAATTATTATATTTTCTAGCTAAAGATCAACTATTTTGTATCTAATAATCTTGATGATTTTTAGAGACACAATATTTAGGCCTGATCTATTATCTATGAAGATAGGATTCACTTTGTGTCATATGATGACAAATTTGATTTATAATGGATTATTATGAAGAGGCATAAGGAATGAAATATCACTTTGGTCAAAGGATAACTGATGGCCTATAGATATATGTCCAACCAAATATTGGAATTTATCTAGGCTTATATCGTATAGAACTTGGGGTTAGGATACAAACTTTGTTAATATGTTCTTATGGATAGTCAATGTACACAACAAATATACAATATAAATTTGTGTAGGAATTTTTTTAAGTTCTTCCATAATATCAAACATCTTATCCTTCACAATAGTAAATGGTTTGTTCTTAGCTATAATGGTGGGTTTTATGGGTGGAGTGGTAAATGGTTATAGGCCTAAAATGGTAATCTTTGACCATCGATTTATGATTGCACAATCGAGATTAGAGATAGGACCATTATTGTTAAAAAATGATGATGGATAGGGCTAGATAGGATAAGTCTCAATTACCAATGCACTTGTATGTGGTCACAAGTTAATGCTAAGTTATTGGTATAAGGTCCAAAATTAGTAATCCCTACTTGTTAGTATGCCTATATGCAGTTCTAGGTCAAATAAGGTCACTAACATAGGTTGTTTGATTGGAATTGGTTAGCAATGATCCTATTTGATTGATACTTGGTCTTGGATTGATGGAGATGGTATAAACACAACCTCCCATAATATGGCCTACAATTTTATTATGGTCATGTGAAAGTGCATGGTAAATTTATTGGTTATTGGAATCATTCTAGACTTAGTTTCATCCATTTGGTGGACTTTAGTTTTATTGCTATTGAAATTGTTATTATTGCATCGGCTATTGATACTATCATTATTTTTGTTCTAGCCTTTTCTAGTGATATTATTGGTGGTTATTGTTATGTTTTTGAAAAGGTTTTTGATAAATACCTAGACTCTGATTAAATGTAAAAACTCCATTATCCAATATTATCTCCCCATTTTCTAACATATTTTGAATAGGGTGCTTTATTTGCACATAATAGCATAGATCGCATCCATTAACCCAATGATATTCACAAAATTCATGTTTATCTATACCAATATAGATAAGTAATGCCCTCAAGATGGTACTTCAGAATGGGCCAACTAATCAAATTAGCAGTAGCTAACTTCTAAAACATGGCTTCAATTGGTCCTCCAAGGTCATTAAAAACTCGTTGAGTATGCCAATTTTACCTTAGAGGATGGGTTTTCAAAGGAAATGGTTTTTGTGTTTGTTGAGTTGGTTTACACTATTACAAAGGATGTATTTGTTGAATAGGTTATTGGTGAGGACTAATTTGAATTTGTAGTGTAGGCTAAGTAGATGTTGTTTGCACCATTTGGACATGTCATGACTCAGTTACTTTATTTCCAACAACATTCTTGTTGTGGTTAAACCACTTGGATTTTTCATAATTATTGGCCTAAGCTAGTGTTGATGCTTGCACTTGAATTTGGTTGTGATTCTAATTTTGGTTGTTTCCTAGATTTTGATTTTGGTTCTAATTTTATGAGGTAAGCTTGATAATCCCTTTGTTAATAATGGCCTTTTTAATGAGTAAACCTTTATCAATGATTTAATCTAAAGTGTGTACACACTGTAGCTCTAAATGGTAAGATATCTCTCTATGTAATTTTTTTGGTAAACATAATAGCTAATTACTTGTTTGGTAAACTATGAGTGAATCTAATTGTAAGTGCTCTACATCACTGTAAATAACTTCCAAAGCTTTCACTAGCTTTATATGTGGCTTGGTTAAAATATACCAAAAAAATATCATGCTCAATATTGTAGGATAAATACTACACAAACTTATTTTAAAGGTCATAAAAATTATATACTAAGTTCTTTGGCAATTTTAGGAGCCATTCTAAGGCCTGTCCAGCTAGACTCCAAGAAAATAATAGTATGAGGTATATGTCACTATAAGCCACTGGCTAGCAAGAAACAAAGAATTTTTTTAAATGGTCCTTAGGGTCTCCTTTACCCTTATATTTTTCAAACTTTAATGATTATACCCTAGAGGAAATGGTATTTTCAAATAATCCATGTTGAATGGATAGGAACACATGTCATCTAATTTAAACTTCTTAGTGTGTTTCCTAGATTGGATGGTAGTAATTGCATCCTTCATGTTTTATAATTCTTATGCCATGAAACTAGATGAAACATTGGCCTAAGGTAGAGGTTGGGTGGTCAAAATTTGATTACTTTAATTGGGGTATAGTGGAGGCATGGTTTGTTATGTAATGTTAGTTTGGTTGGGGAATTGATTAGGAATATGCATTTGTAGATTAGGATGTGATTATTGGAATTTCATGCATTATGGTGTAATGTTCTAGTTTAGGTTTAGTATATAGGCTTGGTTTTGGGGGAATTATGGTTTAGATGGAAGGATATAGATTTGGGTGAAGTACTATGCATGTTGAGGTTTAATAGGGACTTGCTATTGACTAGTCAATCTAGGTTGAATAAGTGGAACTTGTGAACCAAGGCCCTATTATTAAATTTGTAGCATGTTGGGAACAAAAGGAAATTGCTACCTAATTGGTACTTTTGGAACATTAAAACTTCTTGGTTGTGTGAACACTTGTGAAGTAGACGTTTTTTGAAGGTTTGGCATTTTTTGTTGACCAATAGACATACGTTGTTGATTAAATAACATTTATGAAGGCATATTTGACTATGACTAAAGAGGTACACTTGTTACTACCTGCTGAGGTGAAATATTTGCTGCCCCTTGTTGAGGTGGTAAAATGTTTTATCTTTACATAATTAGTATACTAGAGTGTGATTTTTGTTGTGGAATGTTAGTAATCACCTATTATGGTGGAGTAACATTCATCACGTTGTGTTGAGGCAAGGCACTAGTTCTTGTTAGAGGTATAATCACTGAGAGGAGGGTGAATCAATGAATTAATATATTAAAAAAATTCAATCTAAATCCTTCAAACCCTTAGTCATACACCATAATTAATAAATGACCCACTTATATCAATGAACATTAAAGATAACACAAGATATATGTGGGAAACCCTCTTAGGGGAGAAAACCCACTCTCAAGCCTATAAAGACATGAACTAATTGTCCCATAAGATTATTACAAACATGAGAATTTATTGAATCACCCAATTAAAAAGGAGCACCAGCCCTTAAAAATGACAAGCACTAACTTGCCTAAGATGTTGAGCACCAACACAACATCTATGAAAAGAATAACTCCAGAACTCTAATTGTTTTTCAATCTAATGGAGAAACCATTTGCTTGTTCTCATGTATCAAAACTATAAATTTAACAATTGAATTATGACCCAAAATTTCATACATGCAATCCACACTCTAATACTCCTCTCTATACATCCACACATCTCTCACAATCTTCAAAAATCTTTTTCTCATCACACACACTCATAACAGCTCAACTCACTATTATCAAGTATAGAAACCATCACCTTTGCTTTCACTCTTTATACAGTCTTCATGAAAATTATCTTCTTGTTCAGCCAAAATACTTGCCTTAACCCTTAATACTTTTATCATGCTAAGACATATCTCAAATAAATTATCATAGATTGACCATTACCTCATTATCCTCAAACCACAATTAGGTCTTTGTGAGACCTAAAATAATTAGGCCTTCATACTCACACGTTACATGTGACACTAATTAGACCATCATCATCCTTTACCAATGATTTAAAAAAATCAAACCTATTTCCAATATAAACTTTCTCATTTCCATATGGTTCCATTCCACATATAACATCATCTCATACCTTGAACCTACCAATTAGGTCTCCTGCTCTTTAGGCCTTCGAACACAGAAAACACAGTCTCAATATTATAAAATAAACACTCAAATATTTCACATATACATATGATTAGATCATTTGGGTAAACAATATAGGACTTAATATACACCTATATGTTCTTTATACACTTTAACATAGGTTCTAAGCATTCAATTCAACTCTCTTAGAATGACCACTCAAACTAATCACACACAGTCAAAATATAATCAAGCTATTTTGACTCTCCATAATTGATCAAGGGAATATCTTGACATCCAATAATTTTTCATAATAATTTTGGACTTATAAAACATCTTCATACTTATTTTCTTCTTCAATTATGCTCAAAACACCTTAAACTTTCCTCTATAAAATGATCACTTAAACAACCCGTGCATTCAACAAACACAGTCAAATTCTAAGTAATTTTTCACACTAAATATGGATTAGTCAAACATAAAAAATCACACATATGGTTCTCATGGAGTATAAAACACTATTAAATAGTTATTTTATCTTTAAACATCAATATACTAATAATAAAAACTCAAATACCCTTCTTAGGTCACTTATAAAACATAGTCAAACACACAGTCAACTCTGGATCTCCATAACTTTTATTATATAAACATTCAGACTTTATAGATTCTCTAGATGTGAATTGAAGTCTTCTACAAATTTTATTTTTATTTCATCAAGAAATTCATCTTGGATCAAAATATATAGCCCAAAAATTGAGCATTAGTTTTCCTTTATTAATTTGAAAATGCAAATTCCAACAGTCACTGAGCAAATGTTAAACATCAAACATGTTCATCTCATCTTGTGTATCCTAGAAACATTGAACAAATGTGCTCCATAGATCTCCTTAGATTATCCTAATATTTATCTTACAATGATCATTATCGATATTATATCCTTACTTCCATGATCATGCCACTTGGTAGTTCTACGTGCCTTCTATGCATATTTTAACCTGTTGACTCCAATGAGCTTCCACCACTTGGTAACTTCATGTGTCTTCTAAGAAATCTTTGACATATTGACTAAATTTTCACTATTGTATCACTTTTTACAAGATCATGTACATGGTTAGATCATTATCTAGTCTAATGAAACACTCATTGTTAGATCTTGATCTGATTAATGCTCACCATTGGATCTATCTAGACAAATTGACCTCAGACTTTGATGTAGTTAAACTTGATGGTCTCTGCTTCAACAGAGTCTGCAAGAGAAACTTTGAAGGTTTATAAATTGAACTAGAAAACACTTCAAGAGTCCAAATCTTCAAGGTACCTTCTTAACATTATAAAAAACACTTCCATGAAAACCTTTAACCACTATTGACTTTCTAATTACCTATAATAAATGCACAAGCTTTCTAGTTCATTCATGTTTGCATGATGTGTAGTGATGATCAGTGATGGTCTGAATTCTTTTAAGCAATAATATGCATGCTCCACTTTCCAAATGATCAAAAAACACACTAGAACTTCACCAAGACATCTATAAATGCCTCACAACTTTTTTATCCTTATAGACCTGCATATGTTCCATATACTTTCCAAGCAATCAAACACAACTTCTTTATCATTCATGTACTAGTACCTAATGCTCTCTTTGACTTCAATAATAACCTAAGATATTAAATGACTGATCTGATGAATTCATTTCACTTTTATAAGCATTATAATCACTCATAATAACCCATAGGGTCTCTACAACATGTCCATACCATCAATATCATCCATCAATTGCCTATCCAAGTCAAACACTGAAGAACCATGTAATAACATTGAAACACACTTTATCATTGCCATTGTAGCACACATGACACCTCATCATCATCTTTGGTCACCTTGGACACATCATTGGCAAACTTCTAACAATATCCCACGTTTTCATTGATGTCAAACACCAATACAAAGCTTATGCTCAAACTCTATATCTCTCTTCAATCACTTTCTCCCCCTTTGACATAATGACAAAGTGGGATCATCTTCTGATCTTGAGGACTTGAAAAGACTTCAAGAACCAACAACAAGAAAGGACCACCTCTGAGAGATGATATAGACTCCCCTAATATTTTACATACTTCTTCTTACCTTAACCTTATCAAACATGCTCCATGACTACATTCTTCTTTGATCATACATAGCTTCTAATATTATGCACCCTTTAAACACCTTCAGACCATCTCCAACTATTTTAGAGAAAATTCTCTTATGTTCTTTAGAATAAGGAGAAAAGACACTCAATAAGGGTATGGTAAAAAAACCTAATATGTTGTGTATGCATTGATCCAGATAGATGTAGATACTCCTCTTTGGCTTGGGAGGAATGACCCATAGATAAGAAAGCACTCAAAATAATGGTTGATTAGTTATATATTAAGGTGGATTGTCTAGCAAGATATATCTAAGAACTATGAGCTTCCTTGGAGGCTATCAATCCACACTTTTAAATAATCAAGTTCTAAAAAATATATAAAGTACTTGGATATATAATAGAAGATACTAAAATAAAATACAAGTGATTGATAAATGAGGTAGGGTTTTATGATTAAGTAGGGGGTTTGAGATTGGAATTTGGTTAAATTTTGGTGGGTAAAGATAGCTTGTTGTTTGTCTATCACATAATGACCATTGATGGTTGAGGTTACCATTGATGGTTAGGGTAACCATCAATGGTTGGGACAAACCATTGGTAGTCAAGGTGACCGTTGATGGTTACTATGGTTTTGATCTAGTTCAAGAAAGTGATCTGGTAAGGTTGCATAATGGAAATTTTAAACGTGGATTTGGGCTAGGTTAGTCACAAAATAGTAACAAAGTAACTAATTAGTGAAAATGGATACTTAGCTTGATGCTTTTTTATTCGAGGGAGGGTCGAAGGATTTGTTGGTAAAACTTGGAGAAATTTGGATAGAGTAATGATACTTGGCTATTGGTTGATGAGTAGCAACACTTTAGATCTCTATCACACTTGCTAGTTCATTGGTTCATATGAAGAATACCTACAAAAATAAGTGTTGATGCAAGAGGATATAGATCTTAATGAAGATGATTTGTTGATTTTAGATTCACCCATTCTCACATCCTCTTCTCTTTTTATAAGAAAGAAAGAGAGGTGTAATAATAGGTTAACAAGAGATTAAATAAGAAATTCAAATTTAGCTTTCACGTACATTATCTTACACATAAATTAGATGAAATAAATATAAAAAAGGAAGTTAGAGTTGACTAGAGTTTGATTGTTCAGGTAGTAGGAACCTGACCATCAGTGGTTAAGCCTAACCATTGATGGTTAGGATGATCATCGATGGTCAAGGGTCAAAGGTAAACTTTGGTAAAAATATTTAGTTAGTTAGTTAGCTATTTAGCTAACCTTGCTTAGGTTTGTGATTGAAGGTTTATGGGATGGTCCCTAAGGGGTCCCAAGGTGCTTTAGGGGTATTTTGACATCTAGAATCATTATATGTAGTTTTCTAGTGTCTACATTTTCCCCCTTTTTGTTATGTAGTTTTTATCAGCAAGCTATAAAATAAAAATAGATTATAGGTTGGAGGTTTGGTTACCCCATGCATAGGATGAGGTGAAATAGAATCGGGTGTCGGTTTGATAAGTGGGTAAGTTGGTAATGAAGTGGGTGGTAGGTTGGGCACTAAAGTGTGAATACATGCACAAATTGAGACTAAGTTTGATAACCAAGATCATGCAATGACTAGGTTTCCATAGTTAGAAAAAATAAGGTCAATACTAAAAGGATAAGTGACAAATATAATATGTGATCGTATGTGATGGTTGGGTTACAATCATAAACACAAGTATCCTAGACAAGGTCAGTATTTTTATGGGTATATAAGGTAATGAGTGCTCCCATGAAGACACAAATTGGTCAAGTTTGTTCAAGGTATCATGAGAAAAAAAATTCAACTTGGAAATTTAGTTGGCATGGTTAAAAGGACCAAGGCAAAGTCATCACAAAACATGTGATAGTAAGGCCATAACGGTTAGTGGTGAGGTGATGAGGTTGGTGGTCAAGGTTGGTAGAGAAGATGATCTCCATTGATGGGCACTTAGATTAGTTATAGGTAAAGATTGGTTTGAAAATTTGTAGTATGGAGAGAAAAACCCTATATTTTGACCATTGACAATTAGGGTTGACATTTGGGGTCAATCATTGGTAGTCACCTTGACTATCAGTGATTGGGTGTTAACCCTACAAAGGTGAGGGAAAAAAGAAATTACATGGTTTTTTTTAGTATTTAAGCATATTAACATTAGATTATTTCACTATTTAGAATTTTTCATGAAAATTTTTGATGATTGAGGGTGATTATGTAATTGACTAGGTGAGTGAGGTGTATAGTTGATTGAGGGTGGATTAGAGATTTGTCTTGATTAAAATGTAGCATGGATGAGGGAGAGTATAGGGACAAGTGGTGTTCCCCAGAGTTCTACCTCACTGATGGTTGAGGAATGAGGTAGGAATTATTATTAAATTTATAGTTTAGTTTTAATTTGGGTAATTGAATGTTAGTTTAAACTTGTTTTTTTATTGTAGTTAGTTGTGGATTTGTTTGACCTAGTTTTAGGCTTTGATAGTTATGTGGTTAAATTTGGTAGGTTATAGTTAAATTAGAAGGGTAGGGTAGGTAGGTGGAGTGTAGAGGTAGGTTTAGGTAGAAATTTTTAGTTTGTTTATAGGGTGAGAGGTGTTATTTGTATGGAGTAGGGTTTTATGTGATCACCAAAAATCACTACATAGTGACTATCAGTAGTCAAATATGTCTGTCACTAGTCATGAGTGATCATTAGTAGTCAAGAAGTGATCATCGATAGGTCACTACAAGATGAACATTGATGATTTTTATTTTGATCATTGGTGTTTGACTTTGGAAATAGTCAACCAACGACAGTTGAAGGTTAGGTTTAAAGGCTTGGTAAATGGTTAAGGTTGAGGCTAATGTTGTAAATATTTAATGTTAAAGGTGATGTTGGTTATTGATATGGAATGGCTTAAGATGAGGAATTAAGGGTGTAAGTGATGTTTGGCTGAATATTGTAGGGTGAAGGGTGTGAGTGTAGCCTAAGGGTTCACAGTAGATGGTTATGTTCAGGTAAAGGTGTAAAGGTGTAGGTAATGGTTAATATGAGATAAGTAAAGATAAGATAAGTTAAGGGGAGTGATGTGGATAAACTATAAGTATAGGGAATAATAGGAAAATGTTATGAGTTGAAGAGATTAACATAAGAGATAGGTATAAGATATTGAGTTTGTAGGAAAAAAATAGTATAGAGAACTAAGTGTGTTTGCTATCAAACCTTGTAGGCATGGGAGAGGATTCAGATGAGGGATAGAGTGCCCTAGATTTTTTATGAGACTCATCAAGGAATGACTTTTGATGATTGTGCACACATGGAAGACATGGGCATTGGTGGTATGATGTATTAATAGTATGTACCTCAAGATGTGGAGATGTTAGTGGCACTCATTGAGAGATGGGAACCTACCACTAATACCTTGTTGCTACCTACAGGAAAGCTGACTATTCTTTTTGAGGATATCCATAGGATCATGTGACTAGCTATATGGGGAGAGATGATCTGCCACATTAAGAGGGAGGAGTGAGATGAGTTTATGGAGATTTTATATGAAGATGACCCGGATTTTTGAGGTGGCATTTCAAGGGATTCCACTACATGCCATTATATTATAAGGGTAGGGATGTGAGGAGGTTACTCATGATGATTATGATAGAGGTGACATGTTATGTGTTGCCTGATTCTAATAGTGAGAGGTTCCCTTAATTATTTTTGGGGGTTCTCTTGGATATGTTTTTAGGTCACAAAGTATTTTCATGGGCACTTTTGTTGTTAGTTTAGATTTACCAAGACTTTTGGGGTTTCCATGCCCACTAGAGATATGGGATCAGTGTCAACTTCATCCTCCATTATTGGGCTTATGAGCACATCTGGGTGTTGAGACTGATGGGGCTATCATGAGAAGGTTATGCTTAGATGGGTATCTGAGTTGGATACATGTAGTAGAGGAGTAATTATGCTCTCTTAGGACCAAGGGTAGGGTCACATAAAATTTACTTGTTTAGAGGTTTGCTAGATGCCTTAGTCATTAGAGATGTGATTTAGAGACCATATGTTAGGTTTCTAGGGTGGACACATTATAGGAAACATACTCTATCCCTATAGAGCTACATATGGATATATGATAGATGGGATGGTGAGATAAAGTTGATACCATTTTAAAGGGTATGATGATGGTTTGGTTGGTGAAGGGTATCCTTGAGGTGTTCTTGAGGTATAAGAGGGAGGATGTAGATTTCCCACTACCCACTCTATAGTCATTGCATGATTTCATTGACCACGAGGAGCTACTAGTGAGGATAGAGATAGGTGATGTAAGTGTCATAGATGGGTATCATGCATGGTATTAGGCACTATTTTTTGTAGCTAATATTAATCTTGAGGATGGGGGTTAGCAAGATATAGATGTTGATATTAGAGGAGATGGACAACAAGTTTAGATGTTGGTGTCTACCTTAGATGTATAGGTAGTGACCACAAGAGGGACTATGAATGAGTAGTGTTAGCCATAGCATAGGCATCCTTAGCAATGGCATAGGCATCATTGGTAGTAGTGTAGATTCATTTGGTCACTATTATAGGTGAGAGAGATCAAGCTAGACCTCATGTAGCCTTGGTGATGTAGGAGAGAGATTCTCTCTGGTAGATAAGGGGTTGGGTACCAGCAGTGGTGACACCAATAGGGACTATCCCCATGAATAAATGCGTAGAAACTATGGAGTAGCTATGGTATTATGAGTCTTTAGTCTTTAAGCATCTACCAGATGAGCCTTGATGGGGTGAGTACAAGGTTGGGATTGTAGGTGGTGCTAGCACAGTGACACTAGGTCAGTAAGCCACATCTATAGGAGGATAGATAAGTGTAAGAGGATAGGCTTGGAGGTATTGATGTACTATTATGCATTGGTTCCTCAAGTTTTTAGTTGGTTTATGAGACACCATCCTTATTATGTATATGATTTTTAATACCGACCTGTGATCTATTGCAGTAAGATGTATATGTTGAGAGATATATGTATATTGTTGTATACATGATTATGATTATGTGATTATAGACTCATGATTTATAAATATGATCTTTGTATATGGATTGTGGTTCATGGTTATGACGTTCATGTTGATTATTTTTTATTATGGTTATTTTCATGATGATGTGGATGTGGACTCATCTAGCTAGGCATGTGATGATATGTCTCTTTAATTTATGTTCATGAGGATATTTGATATGGAATGATGTTATTGATGTGATCATGATGTGATGGTTATGGATGACTATAATGATCTTGATATGATTATGTAATGCTAATGTGATTTTTTTTGATGAGTGGGATGATGGTTATGACATTATGATTATGGCATATTGTTTTATGGACGTAATCATTTAATTTCATGTGTTGAGATGATGATGTTTTATATATTGATATGATCATGTTTATGGCTACTAGTTATGCTTAGGTGGATAAGATTATGATGTGATTATTATTATGGTTTATGGATGACTAAGATGATAGTGATGATTATGTTCATGCTTAATTTTAATGAGTGTATGCTTCCTCATTTAGATTTAGACATGGGGTAGAATATGGTTTATTGTGATTATGATCATAGATTATTTATGCTATGATATTGATATGATGATATTGTTATGGATTTTGATTATGGTATTATGTGATGTGGTTATGATTATGGTTATTTTGTTTAAATTAAAGTGAAACACATAAAGTAAGTTAAAATACTAGATATGAGAAAGAGAAGATAATCAAGAGACAAATGTATAAGTGAATATATCAACCAATATGAGAGATTAAGAAGAGGGTATGATGCTTCTTTGTTGGCAATGACTAAAACAAAGTGAAGTTGGATTAGCTTAAGGAATATAAGCCATTTAAAAGTTTCACAGTAGCATGAGTTAGTTGGTTAAAAGGTGTCTTGATCATATAATGTCAAGTAAGCTCAAAATCACTTGTTTATAGTGTATAAAGGGGAGGAAGATGAAAATGGAACCTTCTTGGGAGACTATCTTGCCTCTTTTTTACGTCACCAAAGAGCTAGTATAAATAAGTCCATGTCATATGAGGAGTATACTGATTGATGCAAAAAGTCTACTTGTGAAAGATGATTACAGCTTCAAAACCATTTTTATTTTGTTTGATTTTGATAATAGGTCCTTTACGATGTTGTTGTTGTTTAGGAGGCTTGGGGGAAGCTAATTGATGTGGGAAGCTTTCAAGAAATTGATATGCTTTTTCAAATGCTTTACTTAGCCATCCTTCAAGGGAGTGGTCTAAGTTTTCTGTGATTTGTGTAAGGCTTTTTGATAGCCATCCTTTAAGGGAGTAGTCTATCTTATATTGAGAAATTTAGATATGTTTTAGGCAGACTTCCTTTAAGGGAATAGTCTTTGAATGCTAGGAATGACCCAATATTGTTTGTGGTTATGACCTTACTTTCTTTCCTATTTGATTTATGCTTGGCATAGACTTGCTTATATAGGCTTAAATGTTGACCTTTTAAGAAGGCAAAACTAAAAGCATAAGAAGGTTGGTTAAGTGTAAAAGGGTTTAGGTGACAAAGACCATAGGAATCCCTCCTATAATAAGGGTAGAAAGTACCATGAGAATCATGCCATGGGTAGATCCATAGTACCTATTGTTCAATATTAGGATATGATTATGATGGAGAATCACATGATTCAATTTTAATCAATTTCTCCTAAAATAGGGAGATGAATGTGGTTTGAAAGCAAGGGATGAGCTTAAATTAGATAATAGGTGAGTTTGATCATGTTTTAACAAAAGAAAGGACATAGATGTGAAACATTGAAGGGCTCAAGTTTTAGTTTTCTTTGAAGAGAGGATAACTGGTAAGCTCATAATCCATACTTTTTCATTATGATATAATGTCTAAACTAATTAAAATTAAACTTGCCTCACTTTCTTTTCTTCATATTGGTGACATGTTGATTTTTATTTAGGATGAGATCTCTAATACTGAATTCTCACACTTTAAGGTGTTTGTTGTAAGCATGTTTGATGTATTCTTAATACACACAAAGATAAGTGAGTGCTTCTATAAAACATTTGTCAAGTAGTTCAAGTTGGGCTAAATGTTATTGATGATAATTTCTCTTAGAGATGAGATTTCATAGGGATATATGAAGAGAGGGAATTTGAAATTTGAGAGGTAAGATAGCCTCTACTCTAAAAACCATAGTAAAAGGGGTAGCACTTGTAGTGTTTTGAATTCTAGTACGATATGCCCATAAGGCAAAGGGGATGTGTATGTGCCAATCTTGACTAGATGCATTAACCATTTTAGTTAGCATGTTATTGAGATTTTTATTAGAGGCTTTTGCCTATCCATTATCTTGAGGATAATAGGGTGATGATAAAATTAACTTGATACTGAATGTGTCACAAAGACTTTGGACTTGTTTATTTTTAAAGGATTTTCCATTATCAATGATGATTTTGTGAGGAATACCAAAGCGATAGATGATATGATGGTTGATAAATTTAATAATATTTTTGGCTTTTGTTGAGACAAAAGGAATAGCCTCTACCCATTTTGTAAAATATTCAATCATAGTGATGATAGAATGGTGTCACTATGAATAATGGGGGTTAATTTCACCAATAAGGTCCAGAACCCATTGTGAGAAGGGCCAAAAATCTATGGATACATAAATATTATGTATAGGTCCATGACGTAAATTAGAGTGTTGTTGACATTTGACACTTTTTCACATAATCATAGCAGTCTTGGTTAAGGGTAGGCCAGTAATAGCCAAGGCAAAGGATGTGTTTAGCAATGGCTAGGTCACTAAAGTGTCCCCCATATATCTCATCATGTGTTTCCCTAATAACATGAGAGGCTTCATGACTATGTATGAAATAGAAGAGGATACCATCAGAGTTATGTTTATAAAGGATTCCCCAAGTATGTTATAATGAGAGCTACTCTAGATAAATTCTCATTGAGCATTTCTAGAAAGGTCAGAAAAGATGATGGCAAGGTTGAGATAGTTGAAGATCTGTTGATATGAAAGGTTAAGTTAGGTCTCCTCCACATTAAATATGGTGGGAAAGTCTGATCTGACATAAGAAGGTTGGGTAAGTTGGTGGATAATGACATATATATTAGAGTTAAAGGGTGTAGATGGGATCTGAGAAGCAAGGAAATCCATCATGTTGGTAAACATGTTCATAGGTCACAGAGTGGTTTGGATATTGTAGTGTTCAAATAATGCTAGGAGTATGTCAACTAATTATTTTTGCTATTGTAAAACATTATTTTTTCACTGGTAAGAGCCATTGATTTGATTGACCACTAGTTGAGAGTCACCAAAGATGTTGATCATTTTGATTCCCAAAGCTAATGCAGTTTGGAGGCCTATCACTAGGGCTTCATACTCAACCATGTTGTTGGTACATTTAAAATCTAGCTTGAAGTATAAAGGAAGAGGTTCACCATGAAGAGTAATAAGGATGATCTTGACTCTCCCACCATGTTGACACTTTGATTCATCGAAGAACATAGTTACTTGATAGATGAAGTATGCCTGAGAAAGGGTTGTGATGGACTCATTAGAGAACTCAAGAGGAGATTGATTATCTACTAATAGTGCATCAGCTAATTAGTTAGCAATGACTTTCCCTTTAATTGACTTCTACTAAATAAATTCAAGCTCAAACTTAGCTAAGATCATGAGCCACTTGGCCATACATTGGTTTTGGTATGGCTTGGATTGAATAAACTTGAGTGGATTGGTATTGGTTATGACATAGGTTTTGTGATTGAGAAGCTAGTGGCAAAGTTTGGTGGCCATAAAAATCAAAGCTAGGAAAAATTTCTTAATATTGGTGTACCAAGTCTCATACTCTAAAAGTATATGGATAATATAGTATAAAACTTGCTCTTTATGTTGTTCATCTTGATGAGCAAGCATTTCCCCTAAGGAGTGATTGATGATGGAGATGTAAAGGTAAAAATGTTGATCTTCCTTAGAAGGAGTGAGGATAGGAGGGGACAAAAGGTATTTTTTAAGTGAATCAAAGGCCTTTTGGTATTTTTTATTCTACTAAAAAGATACATCATTCTTTAAAAGGTGATGGAAGGGTTGGCACTGGTCTGAGAGATAAGAGATAAAGTGATGAATGGATTGGATCTTCCCCTACAAGATATGGAGTTTCTTGAGGTGGGTAGGAGGAAGCATATCTAGGATTACTTTGATTTTATCCAGATTGAATTTGATTCCCAAAAAGAAGATGATAAGGCCAAGGAGCTTTCTTGAAAAGACTCCAAAAATACACTTCTTAGGGCTAAATCAGACATGCTAATGGATGAGTTGCTCAAAGATAATATTGAGAATGGCCAAATGGTCTTTATGAAATTTAGATTTTCTAATAAGGTCATAGACATAGTCTTCAATAATTTTATGAATAAGGTCATAGAAGATGTAAGTCATAACACATTGGTAGGTTACACTAGCATTCTTTAGTTCAAAAGGCAAGAACCTATAGCAAAAATCTCCCCATGGGTGATGAAATTAGTTTTGTGTTGATTTTCAAGGGAAATTAGGATCTGATTGTAACCTAAGAATCCATCCATCAAAGATAACATCTCATGGCCAGCTATAAGGTCAACTAGTTGGTCAATGCTTAGTAGAGAAAGTCATCTTTTGGGCAATCAAGATTGTGGTCATGAAAGTCTACATAAATGTGAAGTCCCCATATGGAATTGGTGGTCGATATGACATTAGAGACCCATTAGGGATAGTCAATGGGTTGAATGAAATTTATGGATAGGAGACATTAAAGCTCTTCTTTGACAAAATGGGTGCATTTACTATAAAATAATTCTAACATGCTTGGCATCATGGTTGGTGACTATATTATGGGTAGCAATGAAGGGGTCAATTCTTGGCATGTCAATATAAGACCAAGCAAATGCTATGCTATGATCTTGAAATAAGGAGGGGAAGTCTTGAAGCTCTTCAAAATTTAGTTAGTGGCCAATTTTGATAATGCATGGTTTATCTAGAGTACCCAAGTTGATATCAATGATGGATTTATTCAACATGGTCTAAGTCTAAGGAGGAAGAGATTTTCAGATAGAATAATTTGGTGCACCAAGATAGGTGAGAATGGAATCATCATCTTGACACTGAATGGTATTAATTGTAGGAGAGTCATCTCCTATCATCTTGGGATGGGTCATAGGAATAATTAAGATCACCCCATCCTTTTGAAAAGTTGGGGATCCAAAGCTGATCATGTTGATGGAAAAAAGTTAGAGGGGATGATGTCAAAATCCTCAATTATCGATGGTTTAGTAGATGGTGAGGAATGTATTTCCTCATCAATGATAGTAATGAGAGGTGGGTTAGTTTTTTATTTAGGTGGAATGAAACTAAGGCCATGATTTTTGTGAGATTTTTGGGTTTTAATTGGAAGAAATTCATGCATCTTGTGTTTGTATCGACCTAGACCAAATACTTTCCAATCACACCTATAAATGTATGTCTAGATAAAGTTTGGTTTGTCTAGATAGGAGAAGCTAAAGGTGAATGATCAAGGTAAAAAAGGGGTGGCAGAAGTGTCAAGGGATTTATCAAGTCCCCCATAGATTAAATTGGTTTGATAAGTGGAGGGTATAAAAGGAATAATGGTTCTAATATTGGGGTCATAACTAGGTTGGTGGTCAAGTTTCCCATGTTCTTTGGGAGTAGGGAAAGCATCAAGGGTTAGAAGGTGATAGTCTTCCAACAAAATACATTTGAAGGTTGATTCCAAAGGGTTTATTATGGTGATTTGGGCGGAAGGAATAAATGATCTGGTGGATGCCTTTGTGGTAGAAGAAGATGGAGCTTCATCTTTTGTCAATGAAGGCTTATTGGATGGAAGAAGGAGAACATCATTGGGTCGGTATGTCATGTTACAAGATGTGAAAGAACTTGAGTGAGCTTGTATGGTAACAACTTGGACTTCATGCTCAAATTTGATGCACTGATGTAGGGTTTATGGAACACAGCTCATTAAATGAATCTAAGGGCATCCCAACAACATGTTATACTAGAACTCTCCTTCCACTATATAGAAGAGCTCATGAAGGGTGTGGGGTCCTAGGAAAATGTGAAGGACAATAGTTCCTAAAGTTGTGGTCATGGTATCATTTAATGATCAAAACACCACTAAGGTTTTTGACATGATGTTCTCTAGTAATTTTAGTTGGTTGTATGTGTGGAAGGAGATAATGTTGATACCAATTCCCCCGTCAATCATAACTCATTTGATGTAGGTTAGGTTGATGTATGTAGTAATGAAGAGGGGAGGATTTGGGTCATCTAGATGGATGGAAGGTCTTTCTAAATCCTTGAAGGTAACAAGGTTGGAAATGTGAAGAGCTCTAACAAAGGTTGATAGAGGTTATGGGTCTTTCGGCTAACCTTTATTTATTATAATGCCTCTATCATCACTTGGTGGTGATGGGGTGAGGTATTGATTAGTTCATACAAACTCATCTTCATCAGTGTTTGGTGAATATATTTGACTACCTGTTGGATTGATTCAGATAGATTGGAGTGAGAGGGTCCTAATATGGACACTTTGGGTTTTGTTGAAGGTAAAGGTATTTGGTGTTGGCTAGGTGGTTGGGTGGTGGAAGAGGGATATATCCATGGAATAGACACTTTCATCTTTCCCTTATCCTTTGGTTGAGCCTGTGATTGTGTGACCACATGGATGGTATGGATTGGGGGAGGTGTCAAGCTAGGTGGTTGCATTGGTTCCTCTTCAAGTTGAGGTGAGAGTGGAGGAGTAGGTAGGTGTTGGTTGATGGTTATTGGCTCTTAGATTAATTTTAGGCTCAGTAGAGGCTCATATGATAATAATTCATCCTTATGATATAGCCGATGGGCTAATTCTTTGAGAGCCTTATAGTTCTTCATGTCATGCCTAGGTTTCTTATGGTATGAACATACTAATTTTTCATTATACCAAGATGTTTTAGGATTATTTGGGTCAAATGGTCTGATAGGTGGCAAGTTTACGTAATATGCTCATAATAACCTCTATAGGATGGTGAAGTAAGAATTGGATAATGTTGTTAGATGCATGGAGGGATTATTTTTGGCAATGGGGGTAGAAGCCCTTTTAAGAGTGGTTTTGATGGTCAAAGACATGGATGAATGGGTGTCCTTGGTGGATGGTTTGGGTTTTGGTAGAGAGGTTGAGGGTTTGGGGTTATAAGGTTTTAGGGTAGATGTTCAAGGGATAAGTGGTTCATTTGCAAATAATTGGGAGATAGTAGGTATGTTTATGAGTGGTTCAATGAAAATAGGTGTGCATGAAATCAAGAGTGATGGTGTAACCAAGAGTGGTGGTTGGGTTTTGATTGGCATGGTTGGTTTCCCAATTAAGGTAGAGGGATGGGGTCCTAAAATAGAGGGCAAAGTGTAGAGGGTAAGTAGAGTTTTGGTTTTTGGGTTTTTAGGTGGTTTTACCTTATTTGTTGCCTTATCTTAGGGTTTGTTTGATAGGTTTTATGGGCTTAAATACAAATTTAGTGATGGGTGTGTAATTTTATGAGTAGTAAATATTCCAAGTTTCTTGGTGGGTTTGGTTAGAATGGTAGAATGTGATTTGGTGACTTCGGGTGAGTTTGGTTCTAATGGCACTACCATAATTTGATGGGTAGAGGTATTTGATGGTTGGGTTATGGTAATAAGGGATTTTATAGTGGAAAGGGTAGGTTATTATAATAAACAGGGCTCTTGCTTGGTTTTATAAGGTAGTCTAAGCTATTTCCAAAAGGTGACCCGATCTAGGTTAGGGTCAAATATGAATTCTAAGTTTTTAACTAGTCTAGAGAAAGGCTTATAGATGAGTCTAAATCACTTGATAGTAGATTCAAAGGATATATTAAATGGTTGAGGGGAAGAATGATTACCTCACCTATTTCCTAATAAAAAATATCCAATATCTAGGAAGGTAACTCCTCAGTGGGGGTGTAGGCAAAGTGGTTTATTCCTTAGGAGTGATTGCTAAAGGAAGAGTGGATTATTGTATGATTGAGGAAAATGATAAAGTGGGAATGGTTTCCTCCTCTAATGTGCATATCAAAGGAGAGGTTGGTGACTCTAATACCTCAATAAGTGGAATAAGGGAAGAGGTAATTTGGCCAACATTTTCCTCAATAATGAATTCACCAAGGACTAGATTGACAATGTGGGTCTCGTGAGCATTAGAATATTCTATTTTTTTTTCACTATTGGTAGGAACATGGTTATGAAATGGTTATCTAAAGATGTCAAGTGATTGGTTCAAGAGTGCATTGGTGTTATTCAACATAAGTTCCCCCTTGTTAATGAGAGTTTAAACAATGTTATTGAAGGTATTACACCTACTAACGTCATGTCTAATGACTCGATGGAAGGTGCATAATTCATTATCCTTATACCAACCCAGTATAGGATGAGAGGAATCAAATTGATGAGAAGGTTTCATTGGGGGAAGTTTTATGATATTAGATTTTAATAAATTCTCTAAGACTGAAGCATATGACTCTCCAAGCGGATTAAATTACTTTTAGGTGTTACGGTTTGGGTTCTTGGTGTTTTGATTGGAGGAATTCGAAGAGTTAGATTGGTTAACAATGGGTGGAGGAATGGTCTTAAGAACATCCACATTCATGTTTCCCTTATTTTTGGAGTTAGTTTTGGTTTGGTTTTTGGGTTTGGAGGAGGAAGCCTCATTTGGTTTGATGGTATAATTTTTGTTTCTCAATTTCAACTTCCCCTCATCAATGACTCTATTCTCTAGTTTTTGTCTCATGGTAAAAGCCTCATCAAAGGTTCTGAAGCTTTGAACCTGTAAAGTAGAGGAGATGTATTTGGTGCAAGCCTTGGTAAAGATTTAAATTATCTTAGGTTGGGGTAAAGAGAAAGAGAGTTGGTTTATTAGACTTATCCAATGTGAAACAAAGTTAGCAATGGATTTGTCATCAAATTACCAAATGGATTAGAGATCAGTGATGGAGACTTTCTTAGAGATGTTTATGAAAAAGTGATCTAAGAAAATCTAATCTATTTGGACAAAAGAAAAGGAGTGTTTTGTAATAGCATTGTACCAATCTAGTGTCAGACTTGATGTAGACATGGGGAAGGTGTGAAGAAGGAGAGCATCATCATAGACAATCATATAACATGAATGCCTAAACACTCTCAGTTATTGTTGAGGTTCCTCCTTAATTTAAAACTTTGAGAAGTTTGTAAGTTCCCATTGAAGAGGATATGGTTGAATGGGAATGGATGGGTGAATTGGTTCATTATATATTTGGTCATATGACAAAATATTATGAGCTCCATAAATGGATAACTTTAAATTAGTCATTTTATCCATTAGCATTTTGACAAAGTTGGTTTGGGGTTGTGCACCCCCACAGGTGTAAGGTAGGTTGTGTTGGGTTTGGGTAGGTGTAACATATGTATAGTCAGTGGGGGGTTGAGAGGCTACCACATGTTGGTATGTGGATATGGGTGGTTAGGATGATGCCACATATGAATATGTAGAAATAGGTGGTTGGTAGGAAGGTAAAGGTATATACCCTTTTCAATTAGGGATGTAGCTCAGGTTTGGTATAATAGGCACTTATTGAGATATTAATGTAGGTTGGGTAGGATGCACAATTAGGTTAGTTGATAGAGGGTAAGTGGAAAGGTATGGGAGCCACCAAGATATGAAATGAACTAGAGGTAGGTAGGTAGGAAATGGCAAGAATGGTGGTGGAACTAGCAAAGAGTACTCATATAGTAATGGAAGTATCAGTGCACAAAGGTTGGGTTTCTCCTATACTAGGAGGGTTATTAGTTGGGGAAGAAGGTGTTTGGGTGTTTCTTGGTTACATGGGTTGGTTTTAGATGGTGGTATCGATAGGGTTATTAGTAGAGGAGGATTCTTGGGTGACTAAAGTTTGGGTGGAGATGGTGGAAATATAAGTGTCAACCATAAGGTGGGATGGCATGTTGTAAGGTGGGTCAATAGGTAGAACTAAAGCATGGGTATGGTAAGATATGGTGTTAAGATAATGCTAGATGGTTATAGGGTTATTATCCAAAAAGGTGGTAAATTTGGCATCACTTTGGGTAATTGTTTGAGGGATGGTATGATTCCTAGAAAGATGAGAATTCTTTACATTTGAGATGTACTCCATGGATGGGGGAGAAGAGAAAGATGGATGATTATGAGGTGGGTCCTAGTTTTCTTGGTTTCTTTGTTGTAGCCTAGTTAAAACCATTAAAATGAGGAAAGGAGGAAGATATAAGCAATCTCACAACTCAATTAAAGAGAAGACAATAAAAAGTCGAGAAAATAAAGCACACACTAAATCATGTTAAGTCCTAAGGTTATTTTTAGTCTCTCTTTTGGATTATGCCTTAAGCTTTAATAGTTATGTCAATCAAATTGGCTTGTAGAGTGGGTACTAGAAAATAAGTCTTTGGTTGGTTTTAGGTTATGTTTAGGATCTCAAAGGGATCTATACTAGAAATCAGTACATGGATTGATATTGGGGCCTAACCCTCACCTCACACACCATAGTGATAAGGGTGCCAAGATATATCAATTGTTATAGTTTATACTCAACCAAAGAGCTGATTATGCTATCCCCTTGGTAATTGATCCAAGTAGGATGGTTGAGAAAGGTGACTGCTAGGTAGTGAAATCCTAGTCGAGCCTTATGTTAATGTTTGATGCTTGATTAGATGTAAGTGGTTTGGTCTTGTGTGTGTGATAAGAGTGAATCTATGATTAATTCACTTGGTTAATTAACGTATGTGAGCCAAAATAAGAAACAAAACAATGTATTTAGTCAATTTTAAGCCCAAAAAGAAATTTTGATTTCATTGAATGAGCAAAAAATAAGAAGAAGAAGAAGAAGCACCTAGATGTAACTATGAACCCAAGAAAAGACTCAAGGGTCCCACTGGGCATGCTAGAATGTTTTAGAGAAATTTCACTTATGTTCTTTAGAAGAAGGAGAAAAGACAATCAAGAAGGGTATGGTAAAAAAACCTAATATGTTGCATGTGCATTGATCTAGATGGCTATAGATACTCCTTTTTAGCTTGGGAGGAATGACTTGTAGATAAGAAAGCACTAAAAGGAATGGTTGATTAGTTAGATAGTAAGGTGTGTTGCCTAATAATATAGATCCAATAAGTATGAGCTTCTTTGGAGGTTATAAATCCACACTTTTAAACAATCAAATTCTAAAAATGAAAGATAAAGTAATTGCATATATCATAGAAGATAATGAGATGAAATACAAGAAGTGATCGATAAATGAATAGGTGAATTTGACTAATTATAGAAATAAATAGATTGATATTAATGCCAAATGAATCAGGTGTGGTTTATAAAATAAGGCAGGGTTCTATGATTAGGGAGGGGGTTTGAGATTGGGATTTGATTAAAGTTTGGTGGGTAAAGATAGCTTGTTGTTTATCTATCACATAGTAACCATTGATGGTTGAGGTGACCATCTATAGTCAGGGTAACCATCAATGGTTGGGATAGACCATTAGTTGTTAGGGTGTCCATCAATGGTTATTATGGTTTTTATCTGGTTCAAGAAATTGATCTAGTAAAGTCACATAATAGAAATCTGAAAAGTGGATTTAGAATAGGTTGGTCATGAAATAGTAACAAAGTAACTAATTATTGAAAATAGATAATTAGCTTGTTGGTTATTGACTTGAGGGAGGCTAAAGGATCTATTTGTCAAAGTTGGAGAAATTTCAATAGAGTAACAATACTTGGTTGTTGGTCAATGAGTGGTACCACTTTGAATCTCTATCGCACTTGCTAGTCTATTGGTTTGCATGAAGAACACCTACAAAATGATGTTTTGATGCATGAGGATCTGTATATGGATGTAGATGATTGATTAATTATATATTAACCCATTCTCATCTCCTTCTCTTCTCTTTTTATAAGAAGGAAGGAGAGGTGCAATAATAGTTTAACAAGAGATTCAACAAGCAGTTCAAATTTAGATTTTGTATGCATTAGCTTGCACACAAATTAGATGAGTTAAATGTAAAAAAGGAATCTAGAGTTTATTAAAGTTTGACTATTCAGGTGGTGGGAATCTAACCATTGGTAGTCAATCCTAACCATTGATGGTTAAAATGACCATCAACATTTGAGGGTCAAAGGTAAATTTTGGTTAAAAACTTTAGTTATTTAGTTAGCTAGTCAGATAACTTAGCTTAGGTTTGCAGTTAAAGGGTTGTGGGATGGTCACTAGTGGGTCTTGAGGTGGTTTATGGGTATTTTGACATCTAGTACTAGTGTGTGTATTTTTCTAGTGTCAACACCAACCATGAAAAATCATCATAATTACCTCCATACCTTTTCTCTCATATTCAACTACATAGTCCTCTGATCCTAGATCCTAATCATTTATAAAGATCTTAACTTGGTTGGTCAAGTCATCATATCAACATGCTTCAGTTCACATCTTTAGCTAACTTCTTCATATCTCCATTATGACTAGAACATCTCACATATGTTCCCTCTTACATCATGCATAGCTATTCAATCTTTTTAAACTGTATGAGTTACCTCCCCCTAATTCCTTGATTCCTATTTATGTAAAGTGTCTCCTTTAAACCTAGAGAGAGACACCCTAACCCAAAATATCCTAGAACAATGTGAAACCAAGATTTTACCACAACACCACATCTTCCTTCTCCTCCTTACTCATCTGATACTGATAGTTCTTCTTCTTTTTAGGCTTAAGAGAAGCAACATGCTCATACACAACTATATTATTCTTTTATTCTAGGATGGTATTGACAATACATGGAGAAAATAAAGATTTTTTACATACCTTTTCACTTGAAGTATCATTCTCACACTTTAAAGCATCAACACTTGACATTGTCAACTGATATTCTTCATAGGAAACTTGATCATTAGCATCAAAATTTTCATTTATATCCTCTTCATTCCCAAAATGAGTAGATAATGAGATATATTGATTCTCTTCAACCTCTGTAGTATTCTCTACCATGTCAAACACTCCACTTGGACCTACAGACTGATCATGGCACATATTTTCCTTTTTTGGTTAATTAATTTTAGCTTGCCTTCTTCTTTGCATTATAGGAGTCTAATTTAACTTATTTTGACTCGATGTCCTTTGCTTGTATAACCTAACAATGTGACCAATCTTCTCATCCTTTTAGCAAACCATTCTTATTGGAGTGAACTCATCTTGCCTTACCTGATTTGGAAAAAATCTAGAAATGTGTCCCATGTCATGATAACTATAGCACTCACTTTGATTCAAAAAAATTGATTGATGATTCCATTCATATTTCCAATCAAATTCATTCCTATAAGGTCTTCTACACTCTCTATCCTTATGTCCAAATTGATTACAAGTGTAGTAGTAACCATTGAAATTTACTTACCTCATGATATTTGGTTGTTTACTCTGATTTATCCACATTTTGCCAAAATCTTCATTTCTTGACTAATGATTGGTCTTCAAGGTATAATTATCCTTTTTAACATTGGATTTATATTTTATTTGGTTACATTCTTTCATTCTTCTTTGTAACCAAGTCTAATTCTATCACTATCATGATTTTGACTATTTAGAATGTTATCTATATCAATTGAGCTCTTTTCAAACATCACATATGACTTCATCTTACTAAATGTCTTTTCTAACTTAGCTTTCAATGAATCATTTTCAATCACATACCTTAAACACTCATCTTCCTTAGCTTTCAAGCTTGTAGATAGGATTTCCAATTGACAACTAAGATGCCTGACTATATCTTCATGCTCATTTGTTTCTTCATTTATTCTTACCTCAAACACACTAAATTGTTCTTCATAGTCACTTCAACTTCTTGGTTTTCTTCTTCTCAATATTCATATCTTCAATGGCATTCATCAACTTAGTCTCAAATTTTACCTTTTCTTCTTCATCATTTGTATCACCTAAACCACCTCCAAACCATGTAGATTCTTTTTTATATGAGCAGCTACCTTCTTCAGCCATGAAGATAGCTTAATCTTTAATAGAACCATTATCTTTATGATCATACTCAGAATCATTGATAGTATTCTCATTAGATGATTTGTAATATCCATTAGCGTAGAGACTCCTTTTTTCCTTGTAAAACTTCTTTTGTCCATTATATCTTTTGAAACTATACTTGCTCTTATTATACCTAAATTTCTTTGTCATTATCATGATCTTATTCATGTTCTTCATTATCATTTACCTTATGATTATTTGAAATTTGTTGGAAAAGTGACCTATCTCTCCACAATTGAAACATTTGAATGGAATTTTACCCTTAAACTTACTTGAACCTATTTTTAGTTTTCTTGTTAATAGAGCTATTAGTTCATCATCATCAAAATTGAAAATCTCATCATCCTTGACCTTCTTACCTTAAAACTTATTCCTTGGATTATTTTATGCATTTAAAGATACTTATTTCTATGGTGTTTTGTCCTCATTAACTCTCATCTCATAATCAAAAATAATTCCATGCAATTCATCCATCTTCATTTTGCTAAGATAATGACTTTCTTCTATAGCAGAGACTTTTGAATCAAATTTGAAACAGATAGATGTTAATACCTTTTTCACTATAGTGACTTCTTCAATAACCTTTCTAATTATTTTGATCATATTCATTACCTCATCAACTCTTAGAAGATAGGAAGCCACAGTATACTTTTCCTTCATTTTGAGACTTTCAAATTACCTTTAGTAGGTTTATAGTTTAAGCAACTTGACTTTTGAATCTCCTTCATATCTGAGCTACAAAACATCTCCTTCAAAGACTTTAAATGGATTACCTTGGATATCTCAACCTTATAAATACCAAAAATGATATAATTCATAACTTGTAAATTGTTCTCACTCAGTGTCTTGTCTATAGCACTAGTTGGAGGAGTAGGTGGCATAGAATAACCATCCAAAATAGATTTCCAAGTGTCAAACCCTAAGGACATGATGTTGGTATTCATTATTGCACTCCAAAAATTATAATTGGATTGTTTTAACAATCAAGCCTTATTAATAGATAAACCTTGATAACTTTTCATTGTATCTAAGATTACCTTCAAGTGGTTAAACTTGTATAGAAGGTTTTCCTTTGATACCAATTATTATAGGTATAATCACCTTGAGGGGGGTGAATCAATGAATAAATATCTTTCAAAACTTCAATCTAAATACTTCAAACCCTTAGTCATACACCATAATTAATAAATAACCCACTCATATAAATTAGCATATAAGATAAGTAAGATAACACAAGATCTATGTGGGAAACCCTCTTGGAGAAGAAAACCCACTCTCAAGCCTGCAAACACATGAACTAATTTTCCTATAAGATGATTACAAACATGAGACTTTATTGAAGTACCCACTTCACAAGGAGCACAAACCCCTAAATATGACAAGCACTAACTTGCCTAATATGTTGAGTACTAACACAAAATATATGAAAAGAATAACTCTAAAACTGTGATTATTTTTCAATTTGATGGAGAAACCCTTCATTTGTTCTCATGCATCAAACATGTAAATTCAATAATATAAGTATGAACACAAGGTCATACATTAAATCCACACTCTTATTTACCTCTCAATACATCCATAAAACTCTCATAATCTTCATAAATCTTTTTCTCATCACACACACTAACAACAACTCAACTCACTATTATCAAGTCTAGAAACCATCACCTTTGCTTTCACTCTTTATATAGTCTTCATGAATATTATATTATTGGTAATATAAAATACTTGCCTTAACCCTTAATAATTATATCACTATAATACATATCTCAAATCAATTCTCATGGGTCATCCATTACATCATTAGCCTCAAACCATGATTAGGTCTTGGTGAGACCTAAAATAGTTAGGCCTTCATACTCACACATTACATGTGAGACTACTTGGACCACCTTCATCCTTTACCAATGTTTCAAACACATCAAAATTATTTATAATATACCCTTTCTCATTTTTATATGGGTCCATACCACCCGAAACATCAACTCACTTCTTGAACCTACCAATTAGGTCTTCTTTCTCTTTAGGCCTTCAAACACAAAAAACACAATCTCAATATTCTTAAATAAAAACTAAAATATTTCATATATACATATCATTATATCACATGGTTTAACCCTTTATAACCTTGTCTACACCTCCATGTTATTTATACACTTTAACATAGGATCTAATCACTCAATTCAACTCTCTCAAAATGACCACTTAGACTAGTCACACACAGTCAAAATATGGTCAAGTTATTTTGACTCTCGATAACTAATCAAGAGCATATCATGACATAAAATACTTTATAATAATCATTTATAACTTATAAAACATCTTCATACTCATTTTATTATTTAATTATACTCAGAACACCTTCAACTTGCCTCTACAAGATTATTGCTCGTACTACCAATACATTCAACAAACACAATCAACTTCTAAGAAATTGTTCACACTAAATATGGACTAATAAAACCTCAAAAATACAAAAATATGATCTTAATGGAGTCTAAAACACTCTTAAATAGTTATTTTATCTTGAAACATCAATATACTAACAAGAATAACTTAAATATCCTTCTCAGGTCACTTACAGAACACAACCAACTTTGGAGCTCCATAACTTTGACTATATAAACATTCAAAACTTATAACTACATTCTCTATATGAGCCTTGAATTAATATAGAACTTTTGTTTTTATTTCGTCAATAAATTCATCTTGAATCAAAATATATATAGCCCAAAAATTGAGCACTAGTTTTTCTTCATTAATTTGAAAATTCAAATTCCAATGGTCATTAAACAAATGTTAAACATCAAACATGTTGATCTCATCTCATGCACCCTAGAAACTTTAAACAAATGCACTCCATCAATCTTCTCATATTATCTTGATATTTATATTACAATTTTCACCATCGATCTTAGATCCTCACTTCCATGATTGTGCCACTTGGTAGCCCTATGTGCCTTCTCTACATATTGACCTATTAACTCTAATGAGATTTTACCACTTGGATTTTACATGTCTTCTAAGAAATATTTGACATATTAACTAAATACACACCATTTTATCACTTCTAAAAATATCATGCACATCATTGGATCATTATCTAGTTTGATGAAATGCTTACCATTAGATCTTGATCGAATTAATGCTCATCGTTAGATCTATCTAGACAAATTGACCTCAAACTGTGATGTAGTTAAACTTGACAATCTCTGGTTCAACACATTCTACAAGAGAAAATTTTAAGTTTTATAACTTTAGATAGAAAACACTTTAAGAGTCCAAATCTTTAGTGTACCTTCTTGGCACTATAGATAACACTTCCATGAAAACCTTTGACTGCTATTAACTTTCTAAGTACCTACAATAAATGCAAAAACTTGTTGGTTCATTCATGTATGCATGATGTGTAATGATGGTTAGTGAAGTAATGGATTATTTTAATCAATAATATGCATGTTCCTCTTTCTAAATGATTAATGACATGCTAGAATTTCACCAATACATCTATGAATGCCTTACAAACTTGCATATGTGCCATATACTTTCTACGCAATAAAAAACCTTCTTTATCATTCATGTACTAGTACCTCATCTCTGTTTGACTTAAATGACAACCTAGTACATCAAATAACTACCCTAATGAATTTTTTTCACTTTCATAAGCATTATAAGCACTCATAATAGCCCATAGGGTCTCTGCAACATGTCCATATAATCAATATCATCCATAAATTTCCTATCCAAGTCAAACACTGAATAATCATGCAAGAACATTGAAGAACACTTTATCATTTCCATTACACACATGGCACCTCATAATCATCCTTGGACACCTTATAAACATCATTAACAAACCTCCAATAGTTATCACTTGACTACTTAATCCTATGGGTTGTGTGATTGAAGAAGCAATTGGTTAAGGATTAGAGGTGGCCTATTATGGTTGGGAGGTAGAAGTTCCTACCCCCTACTATTGTGAACCAATCATCATGATAACTAAAGTCATTTTTTGTGGACTAGTTATTTGTGTAGTTACACCACTTTGGTCTAGATTGGATGATACTTGCATGTTATCTGTTATGTTTGGCACATTCATCTGCTTAGAAGTAGTAAAAACTTGTTCAATAGCTAGGGAATTGAACATGTCTCTAACTTAAATGATTTTCATGAATGGGTCTATACCCAAATTTTTTTCCTATCTATTTAGTTAAGACTCCTGTTAAAGGAGATAGCTTGATAAGTAGAGCATTTGACATGGTCATGTTATTGAAATTATGCATGAAGTCCAAATAGGTTTGGTATGTTGTTTACATATGTATAAATTGGTCCTCCATGAGACCCTTTCCTATGATAAAAATATGTGGGTCTTGATATAGTATCAGTATTAGAGCTTGAGGATTGCTAGAAGAGGCTTGTTCATTGGTTTGATTACAAGGTATGTTAAAGGCACTCTAACTAGACATGGAATTTTTTTGTGGGGAAATTCTGCTAAAAGCTTAGCCCTTACCTCCATGGCTCTAATTAAAAATTCATCCTTGTTTTCAATCAAGTGAAAATCAAATGAATAGGGATCATATTTCAATGGCATCATAACATAGTATAGTTGTTGTTGAGCTTGGTCTACAATTGAGGGTACATTAGATAGGTACTATGTTATTTGTTCTTGGTCCTACTCTGAGTATGAAGGCATGTTGACCAAATAGTGAGCTAAAGGATCTTGTATTTGTTCCCTAGTTTGAGTTTTGTAAGGTGGATAAGGATCCATTTCACAAACTACATCATCACCATAGGGGTTTTGAATAAAGTCTTCTTATGTAACCACATTATGATATTTTGGATTGTACATGGCTCTATTACAAGTATAGTGAGACATATTCAAATCAATGATAAATGTTTCACAAAAAAGGCTTGGAGTTATAAAAAATCTTAAAACAATACACAAAGGACAAATGGTAAGAACCTAGTCTAACTTGGTCAAAGGATGTAGTTATACCTCCCAAAAGGTCTATGCTAAAACTAGGTATAAAATAGTTAAACGCCAAATGTCTAACATTAAATGTCTTACACAAAAAGGTCAAGTTGATGAAATAAAAATAGAATACCAAACTTTAGGTTTAAAGTGTTCCAAATAAGTCTAATCTAAGAAAATAAAATCTATTAGGTCTTTTGGAAAAACAAGGCACAAAAGCTAGGCTCAAAATAGGCATATGCTAAGTCTTTTAGAAAAAGCACAAAAGCTAGACTTAAAAAACAAGACAAGAGATTTAATCTAACAAATCTGAAACACTTTGGAATAAACAAGCTATTTTAATTTAAACATGAAATTGGTCAATTGGTATAAGGTATGAAATAAAATTCATATGGAGATAGGATATTTATCTTAAATCTAGGCACAAACAATAATTTTCAAATTGGGTAAAGAGTTAACCTAAGTTTCACAACTCAAAAGAGAAAGATTGATGTATAAGCCAAAATTATACAAGGCATAAATATAAATAAATCAATGTTTAGATTGGAACATAGAAAGGCTAATTAAAAACTCAAATTATAAAACTAGGCTTCTTTAAATAAACAACAAGCTAGATAAAATTGAATAGCATAATGGCACTAGGTAAAAGATCCAAAAGGCACATGTGACTTTGGTTTTGAAATTAGAATTTGGACACAAGGCAAATAAGTCTATGAAATGATTTGAGTAGTGTAATGAGGTTATCGCACTCTAAAAATTTAATCAAGGGTTTATTTCAAGACTCCAAAGCACAAGATTTTGAAATAAATTGGGCATTGTAACATTACCCTTTCAATCAAATGACACACACATAAAGATTTGTCAAAATACTAAGGCAAAGGTATGGTACCAAATAGATGACATAACACTTCCTAAAATAAAGGAATGATGTATCAACAAGACTCATTATTGGCATGGTATAACAAACAAAATAAATAGTTTGACTCAAGATAATGCAATAAAGGATAAAATGACACAAAAACATAAGTGTAACATCCTAAATACTAAAATTGACAAGGTTGTGTAATACTATCAAATTTTTTCAATATAATCATTCTTGGGAGGATTTTAAGTGTTAATCCAAAAAATAAAAGTGCATGAAATAGTAGAGTTTTTAGGCCCCCTCTTCTCTCAAGAGTTTGTACTGTGACATAGAACTTTGGGCTACTTGCCCTGCATTAACAGTATGTTTGTGACAAGTGAGGTTGTTCTAATCTATAAATTTTTGCATGTTTCTAGATTGTCCTAAGTGTGACTAACACAAAATATGATCATATAAATTGGATTTGCATCAAATAGCATATTGTGAAAAGTTCTCTTCCTTTTTATAACCACTATATCCATCACTTTCTTAGTGTAATGTGATGTTCAAGTTGCCCCTATCATCTGAGATGGAGTACCATTAATGGATCTTGTTTTAACCACTCAAAATAAGCATCCCAACAAGTCACCCTTGATTTATATACCCCACTGTGGAGTGGGGTTGAAACAATGTCAAGAGATGAATTCCTAGGTCAATGCTTCCCTAGAAAACCCATGAAAAGGTGATGAAATCCTGCTCACAAGCCAAAATACATGAAAAATAAATATGGGTGAAAAGACTTTAGGGTCATATTTGTATTACCTAAACTATATGAATTTGATTTGGGCCTTAATTATATTCTTTTCATGCTTTTGGACTAAAGTTATTCAAGCAAAGAATGAGCACTTTTAGTCACCTGAGTTCCCTAAAGGGGACGGGGGAGAGCATCCATACATCAATCATTTTGTTAAAATAAACAATTTTAAAAGAATAAACATAAAATAAACAACTCTTAGGAATGTGTAACTAATTGTTAAATATCATTTTATTGCACTAAAATGAGATGTTTAGTGAATTTTGAGATCTTTGGCATTAGTTGAAAAACTTGAAAAAAAAACTTTGAAAACATCTAAGGCATGAAAATAACTAGGTTTATTTTAAACACCAAAGACAAATTGTACAAGATTTAACCATGTTCAAACTTAGATTTTTACACCTTATGACCTACAATTTTTAGATGTTTTTTCCTTCTTATAATCCCAAAAATAAATTAGAAAATAATGTTTTAAAATGAGCTCTTGGGTTTCTTTATTTTTTTATCTCTAAGATCGACATCAATCTATGCAGAGATTGATGTCAGTTCAAAAAAATTGGAATCAATCTGTGCATTATAACTATGGCTTATGAGAGATTAGAAATTAAGATTCATGGCCTTGTATTTATAGCCTTAGGAATTAACTCTCACCCAAGGTGAGTTACGATTGAGTTAAGTCTTGGAACAGGTTCAAACTACACCTAGGTGAGTAAAAACTAATTCTAGTAGAGTTAATAGTTGTCAAGTAATTATGATTTACAATTACTAGGCATGGCTCTCAAAATTGGATATTTTAAGATATTTTTAAAGAGCTTGACAACTCATAAAGGCAATAATGAAGGGCTAGGATATTTTTATTTTTGAATTTTCTTTTTTAGATATTCATCAATTTCAAATGGATAATTCAACTAGGCATTTAATATTTTTAAAATTGTTAATTGATTTTTATTAGCCTTTTATCTCTTTCATGATTTTGATTTAAGTGTGCAAGTGCCCTACTTAATAGGTCTATAGGCCAAATTGACAATTATAATGTCTTAAGGTGATTAGGGATGAATCTATGAGATTTTATTGTTATATATGATAGTATACCCCAATTAGGGATGTCTCAACATGATTCTGAGCTATGATGAATGATGCACAAGTAAATTTGAGATGTTTAGTGATGCCTAGGCTTAATTTTTAATCATTGGTAGGAATCAGTCTAAAGCCTGGTCAAAAGCCAGTTGTAACCAATTTTAGGTGTCTACACTAAGAACATGATGACGATATCAACACTAAATGGGATCCTCCTAATCTCCATGATGCCTCTAAATCCTAAGGAAACTAGTCAAGATAGATCTACATCTAACAACCACTCTATCAAATCTAGATGACATGATGCATCAACCAGGTGCCAAAATATTTATTACCTCTATAAAATATTAAATAATATAGAATGTATTAGATTTTGATGTAATAATAATAAAATAAATTCTTAAATATTCTCAAAATACTAAAAATTAACTAATTCATCAACCAATTTTTCTTATTTTTCCTTTTTCCTACATAGTCAACCATTTTAATATTAAATCAACCCTATCATATTATTCCATACTAAGTTGACCTTATGCTACATAGTCATCCCATTATTATAGACAAAATCAGCCTTTTTGATACTAAATCAATGCTTTCTTTTCCCTTGTATATTATATTAGCCTTTTTCCATGTAGTCAACCTCCTTTAACAAACTGTATCAGCCGCCTAATATATACTATATTGGCCAAAATGTACTAGTTTTCCATATCTATTTTTGTAACTGGATCATCCCTCTACTATGTATTCAACCACCCCCAATAATATTATGTTGGCTATCTACTTTACAGTTGGACACCTTGACTTCTCTCATATTTTCCAATTGAGTTGAAAAGCCAACTCTATTCTTAATTTGCAATAACTTTTCAACCATTTATCATAAATGCCTTAGTCATTTATTGATCTAATTCTTTCTAACCTAATATCTCATTTTACCCCTAGTTTACATAAAAAATTCTTAGGGCCATTTTCGATATGTACATTTCCTCTAATATCTATTTTTCTATACCTAGTGTAATTTATAATAAAATTAATATAAAAAAATGAAATTAATGCATCACTTACTTGGGTTGCACTGGATATGGCCATTAGGCATCCTCTATGTTGAAGTTGTCATCTCCTCACCATGATCACTCTTGAGGCTCAACTAGGTCTCTCAGAGTAATATTTTCTTAAAAAAGTAAAAATAACAAATGAATTAATTTTCACCCTCTTTATATTTACTATTTAAAATTATTTACCTATTGATTATTTATCAATAGATTCTATTTTTTCCCCATAATTTTATTTGTAATAACTCTTTTTTCAAATCAAAAGATGTTCTAGAATCTTGATGTCATTGAGAATTTTTCCAAATATTACATGTATATTTTGTAAAAAAATATTTTTCACTATTTGACAAGTTCACCTAATTTTACTTAGATGATACACCTTTGCATTTCTCTCACTTCTTTTTCACTATGCAACACTAAGGTAAGTAAAGGTATGTATTTTTCAATTTTGTCCTTTCATTTAACTTATTCACTTCTTACTATAATTTACTTAGCTTAGTGTTGTGTGTAATTATGTTATTTTCTTAAAGCACCATACCATGTTATAACTACATGACACATGATGAGCTTTGAGTGGGGCATATGTATACACACAATATTTTTAAAAATCTATCAATTATTGATTTTTTCTCTCTTGTAAGAACCTATTGAGACTCAATCTCTCTAAGTGCATGCCTTAAAGGGTGAATTGGGAAAGGGGTGGGCAGACCATTCGTGCTTTGAATGATTGTTGATTCCTATACCACCACTTAAAACCAACACAAACTTCTCCTATATAATTCTTTAATCTTTGAAACATCCCTTACACACTCCTTCAAGCAATTCATTGCCTTAAACAACCCCTACCTAAAACAAAACCTATTTTTTGTCATTTATCAAACAAATTCAAATTGGGATGACTTTATTCTTAAAAATAAGTATGTTATAGGACCAAGTCATCCCCAGTTGACCTAGTCTAGGACATAATTACTTTATTTATAAAAAAATATGGTTGACTAGGCTGACTCTATCATTTAAAATTGCATAAGTATTTTGGGTTATATCTAGCTATATAAACACATCCTTTTCACCATTTTTATTAGAGAGAGATAGAAATAATCATTTATTTATTCATCTGCTTATCCACTATTCTACTTGAGGATACATTTCGTAGGGTTTCATACTTCTTTTGGAGACAAAAATATTGTCTTATGGGAAAAGTCTTTTTGATGCATAGGATAAGTCATGTAGCCTAAAGATGACCTATCATTTTTATCCTTACAAGCCACAACAACCTCTTACAAAGTATCATTAGTGAAGGGAGAGATTGAGGCTCAATGGGTTCATATTTAAGGTAAGCATTCCTAACTTTTGCTCTTATTTATTAAGTAAATATATTTGCATATGTTAGACTATGAATATGTTTCTCTCTCCATGTATTAGGATTACCTCTGCATTACTTGAGTAGAGTTTTTATTTGCATGTTTAATTGTATGATTATTATCCCCATTTTGTGTGACATGCTTTGGTGAGCACTAAATTATATTTACTTTACTTTTTAATTTACATTGATAAGAAACATAAGACCTAGCTAGGGTTATTATGTGGTATTGCTTTACTAGAGGCTTTGGAACCCTCTCTAATGACATTGTGTAGTAAGATATCCCTTCGTTAGGTCTAGTGGATCCATATTGGTCATGACCCGATTGTCTAAATGTACCAACAAGCAGGACGGCTAGTGTGATTTATCTTATTTATGCTAGGATTGATTTGTAGATCAGCTTCACTTTCCCTTGTATACATGAAACAACATTAGAATCTAAGGTCTATAGGATTACAATGCAACAAAAAATAAGAACAATTAGAAATATTCTCAAGTAACTACCAAACAAGTGAATCCATATGTCAAAATGTCATGAGAAACTGGCCTAGAAAATATATTACCGAAGTTAATGTTGATGTTGATGTTGATGTTGATGTTGATGTTGATCACTCTAAGTTGTTGCTAAAATATTTATTGAATTTATCTGTATACTAATTAGTTTATAATCAAGATCATGATTGGTAATAGGAGTAGAATGACCTAGAATAACAAGTAACAAGAAATAGGAATGGTCTAGGTAATTATAAAATTCTTTTTCTAATAGAATTAGAATGGTCTAGGTAATAAACATATTGGTCCATGTGAAAATAGAATTGTCTAGGCATTAAATAAGAATGGTCCAGGTAATATTAGCATGGTTTAGGTAATAAAGTGGGAATGGTCTAGGCAGTATAGTATTGATAATGCTCCATGTAATAATATATAATGGGTGCCCCCATATCAAGGGCACTTATAGACAATGGAACATACTAAAATTCAAGCATGGAAATGCTTGAAGAGTGATATGTTCATGGGTTCCTTGAGATCTTATCCTTCTTGAGTATCCATCTTGTAGTCCCTAGAACCATAATTTATAGGGACCATATATAGACCCAATAAATTGGCTTCAAATTTTCCTTTCTTTTTATGCTCGATGTTGGTCTTTTTCTAATTTCATTTCAAGACCAACTCATTAACTTCAAATTATATATGTATAATGTGTTTGTTTAGCTATAATATAGCCTATTTTGATAAGCTTGCAAATGGTCTAACGCAACCCAATGTTTTTCATCTAAAATATCCAACTCTTATAATTTAGAAACTCTATATTCTTCATCATTAATAATGTCTTATAATGAGGCACACAATGATGGTAACTCAATCTTGATGGCAATAATGGCCTTTAAACCATAGACTATGGAGTATGGTGTAGTTATTATAGGGTTTCAATGATTGGTCCAATAATACCAGAGGGTAGGGAACAAATACAAGTGAAAATCATAGCTAGCATTAGTGACAATCTTCTTAAGGATTGTAATAATGGTTTTGTTAGATGCCTCAGCTTGACTATTATCTTTTGGGTTATATGGTGTGGAATGTTTATGTGTGATCTTATATTGGTGAAAGAAGGCTTTGACATCCTTCTTCTTAAAATAACCACCATTATCATAAATGATTTTTATGGGGATGTCATAGCAGCATATGATATTAAAATAAATGAAATTGGTTATCTACTTCCCTATTATGTAAGTGAGGGGTATGGCCTCTATCCACATGGTGAATTACTATATAGAAGCAAGTGTATACACAAAATATTTTCAAACTTTTAATCAATTATTGACACTATTTATCTTATAAGAACCCATTGAGTCTCAATCTCTCTAAGTGCACACCCTAAGGGGTGCATCGGGAAAGGTATGGGTAAACTATTGGTGCTTTGTAGGATTGTTGTCCCTTTTACCACTTATTATCTACACACTTTTCTCCTAAATACCATTACCCTAAGCTTTGCCTCCCATTTCATATACTTATCTAGTATTTTACCATATTCATTATCCCTTTCCCTAACCTAGAAGCTCTTTTTTTAGTTTTCATGACTATGTCAGCCATATCAACCTTGTATTCTTATTGACAAAACTTATTAGGTACTAGGTCAGTCCCTAGCTAACCTAGTCTATTACCTAATATGTTTTTTATCAATTATGATACTAGGTCGATCGAGTCGACCTTGTCAACTCAAAATTTTGGAAGGGTTTAGGGTTATATCCACCTATATAAACATAATCATTTCCATCATTTATCATGAAGAGAAGAAGAAGTAAGATATATTGTGCATCTACTTATCCACCATCCTACTTGAGGATCAAGCTTAGGGTTTCATACTTTCTTTAGAAATACGGATATTATCTTATGGAAAAGTCTTTTGGATGCATTGATAGGTTGTGTATCCTAGAGCTGATTTATCCTTATTATCCTTACATACCACAAAAACCTATTAAAAAATACCTTGGCCAAGTCAGAGATTGATGCTCAGTGGATTCATCTTCAAAGGTAAGTATTCCTAACTTTGTTCCTCTTTTATAAGAGTATATAATTATGCATTTTTACTTCTATTTTATGCATTAGGATTTCATATCCATTAACATGAGTATATGTCTTCTATTCATGTTTAAATTTAGTGTTTATTACCCCCACTTTGTGCCATAAGATTTGATGAGGACTAGATTAGATTTTTGCTTTACTTGTTATTAGTTTAGTGAATATGAAAACATATGACCTATTTAGGTTTATTGCATAGTTTTTCTTAATTAGAAGCTTTAGAACCCTTCCTACCAATATTATTATGGTAAGATATCCCTTTATTAGGTCTAGAGGATCCATATTGGTCATGACCCTGATTATCTAATGTATTCCCAATCAAAATTGTAAGTAGGATCTATCTTCTCTGAGCTAGGATTGATTTCTAGATATGCTACATTTCCCATTACATATATTTTGGTGAACCTGATGTGAATATAACCCTTTTAGGTTTTCTTTCTCACTTTTCATTTCTATCATTTTATTATTATTTTTTATTTATGATACTAGGTCGACTAGTCCATTATAGTTCTAACTTCTATGCACATATTTAACACAATCACATCAAAATGACTCTATTCTTTCTATGCAAGTCTTAATTAGATATATATTATTGGATTGATCAAGTTGACATAGTTCTCTTATTCAATCCTAGAATAGCATATTGTGTCAAATTGGTTGACTTATTCTTATAGTCAGCATCTAGATAACAAACTATGTCAACCAAGTTGACTTAGTCATCTTAATAGGCTTTAACAAATAGGGTTTCATATAACTAGATTGACCCAATAAAATTAGTTGGTAGAACTTGCAAGTAGTAATTAAGGAACTTTAATAGAAATTTTTTAATCCTCAACATCTTCTAACTCATAAAAGTTCTTTTCTTTCTCTCTCTTTCAAATTAGTACTTCATTACAGTTTTATTTTGTGCAAGTTTGTAGCCTTCAAAATAGAAATCATACAATAAACTAAGTTAACCTGGTTAACTTAGTTATATATCCTATCTTCTATATAATAGACTAAGTTAACCTAGTTAACTTAGTTCTTAAAAACTCTTTATTTTATATTACAGTAGTGACCCAGTCAAATTTTTTCTATAATTTTGCATATAGTGTCATCTAAACTGACTTTGTACCATTCTTAATTTAGAAATTAACAATTCTATGATAGTAATTAAATCACACTTTCACTTTCAACTATTTTCATGCTTGGAGTAACTCACATAGTCTAATTAGGTGGTTTTTCAAATTTTTGATTAGTTGCACTATTTTAATCTTTTTTCACACACTACCAAATCACACAAATTTCAAAACACATTTAACATTATCTTCCCAAGGCCTACCTACTTAGATTTCATCACCAAGGGGGAAGTTGACTTGGTTTTTTGGCCCAGTATAAACATGTGGTTAATGGTATATATTTTCAAATCACCCGTCATCCTTATCACTATAGAATTGTGAAGTGAGGGGGTAAGTCCCAATACCAAGCCAATACCATTGCCAACATAGAACCCTTTCAGCCTAAAAATCTTGAAACCATTCATAGATTGCTTTATAGTTCCCTATTTTTAGCCAACTTCCTTATCAAACTTAAAATACCACTTCATAATAAGTTAACAACACTCAATATGACCACTTAGTTAGAATTTAATTTTTAGTTGACTAATTGCTCTCTACTCATTGTATGTTGTATTGCAAAAACTTGCATTGGATAATGTTGGTATAAGGTTTTGTGTTATGTGCCAATTGGATCATTCTCAATGGTATAATTGTTTGTGTGTTTTCTTCTATTTTTATCTTTAATTACATTACAAAATATTTCCCTATTTTTATCATACTATCATTTTGTTTGACATGATCAAATCTCTTATAGACTATCTATTTCTCTACCTATAGTACTAATTTAACTTGGTCCACCCAATAATCCTTTTTGACTATTAGGTTATAATACTAAGTCAAATTGGTTGACTTTATATCCTTATCATGTTGTATTTTTCCTTATTTATAATACTAAGTTGACATGGTCAACTCTGTACTCTTATGCCTTCTATCTAGTAGTACTAAGTTGACCTAATTGACTCTATACTCTTATCTATCTTTTTGCTTCTGCATCAGCTTTACCTTAATATTTCTCCTTGTTCATAAAATTCATTTTTGAAGACCAAACTGAGTTGAATTCAATAGATATGATGAGTCTTACCAATCCTAATAAGTTCTCCCATAAGCAACTTATGACTCCTACCCTAGATGAAATTAATGTGCATATATCCACTCGTACTATAAATTATGAGACCCTTCCTCATTCTTCTTCAATTCATAATCCTCTCTTATCATTTTAATATCAACCTAAATTAGAGTATACCTTAGAAATGCTCTTCTTCATCAATGAGTTTCCTCAACATCAAGGAAAAGATCCTTCTACTATTTACCATCTCATGATAAGTGGTCAATTCAAGGAACCCCATTCACCTTCTCCCACATTCTCACATGGATTTGGGGACACTAGCTTATTTTCTTCTCAACATCTTCCCTCTATTTTGACCCATTCTCATACTATGGAATATTCTTCTTTGATTTATTTCACCTCCATGACTAGTATATATATTAACATAATAGGTTTTACATCTAGTGGGCCTCTTCTAAGACCCACCCTTCTCAATTCTTCCACTAATACATCATTTTCCACCCATGATAATCATGCCTCTAGTGTCACTTTTTCTTATCCCTCTACTAGTACATCTTTTACCACACAAGAAAATCATGCTAATAGTGCCTCACCAATAATTATTCTCAAGCTACTACTAACACCCATAATGGTACCCAAGCCACTATTACCAATTTTAATGCTTCAAATAATGCTAATAATACCAATCAAACCCATCATCTTCTATTACAAACTCTTTATTGAATGAATGCTTTCCAACCTTAAAATGAAAATCAAATGATGCATATGCAAAATTATTTTCTCCATATTCAAACCCACCCTCAACAAATTCCATGGGGCACACATAATCAAAATAGTCCCCCACCTTCTCTTTAGGATTCCCATGGTAATCTTATCCCTCAACCTCATCTTGTTAATAAATCAATCAAGCACCTTAAAAATGATCCTCTCACATCTCAAATTGTTAACATTGATATAAGAGATATCACCCATGCCATTACTTATAATGGGTTAACCAATCTGACTCTTCACCTTAAAACATTTGGAAATCTATATAAAGACTAGTTCAAGTTAAATAACTTTATCACTACCAAGTTATTATTAGAGGTACAATCACTGAGAGGGGGGGTGAATCAGTGAGCCCAAATAATCCAACTTAGATTCTAATCTTTACAAACACTTAACTAGTTACCACAATCCTTCATGAAGCATACATGTCATTCATAACAATAAGCAAAAGAGATAATGCAATATCAATCATATAACACATGACATACGTGGGAAACCCTCTTAGGGAATAAAACCCATTAAAACCTAAAATGGGACTATTATCTTATAATAAAAATATCTAATTTAGACCATATATAAATGATCAAGGAATTACAATCCCTATTTAGTGAGACTTCAATCCCATAAGGTGCTACCACACTTGTCTAGCTGAGCTACAACAATAACCAGACCTTTTAGTAAATTTCACCTTATAATCAGGCTATAACCACCTTAGATGTTGAGCTTATAAAACAAAACCTATGAACACATCCACCTATGCAATGATGTCTTCAACACTTTATTGTGGACCTCTGATTAACACACTTCACCTTCGCTCACACTCAAATAGCAAGAGCACTATTCTCCCAATATAATTATGACCAAAAAGTCATACAAATAGTCCTCAATCTATTCTAATCTTTAACACATCCTTAGGGTACTCTGCCCCTCCTTTTTTACAAAAACCACACACACAATCCTCTCTCCAATCTCTCCTTAATCTATCACATAAAATCTAGAACCCATCATCTTTAGTTTCACTATTTATAGAGCAAACTTGATGATCACTACCTTCGTCAACCATTAGGCATGCCTTAGCCCTTAACATATCTTTCACATGAAGACACAGCTCAATAAAATATTCATAGGTTGGCCATAGGATCTATGGGTCACCCTTAAGGAACTACACCTTTCAATAAGGCACTTGTAGCCCTTATAGGTCTCATGTGAACCCATTCATTCTTTTAGCACTCCCTTATATAAAACAAGAACACAAGACCACTTTCAAATACATGGGTCCACTACTTATGACCCCTTAGACATTGTAAAATGATTATATACAACTTATCTTACATTTGTGTAAGCTCAAAAAAATCAAACACTAACTTGGTGCACATAGTCAGAATGAACAAATACATAGTCAACTTCTTAAGCATTGTTCATACTCAAAATAGATTGATCACGCATCTAAAATCCATATAGAGCATCATCATGGATTTTGAAACATGTTCTAATATATAATTCATCATGAGACATTGAAACATCATCAATACAAGCTTGAATATCCTTCTTGGGTCACTTACAGAACAAGCATGAACACACAGTCAACTTCTAGTCTCAATATATTTAATTGTACTCACTTCTAGATCTTCAAATTAGGTTCATTAGATGCACCATGGAGTCTTCTTCATATTTAATTTTTAAAGAAATAAAAAATTTGAAATCTATCAAAATATATGGGTGAAATATAGATCTCTAGTTTTTCCTATGTTAAATTTAAATGTTTGAGTAGCAACAGTTACAGTTATCCTTTGAACATAATGCTCAAATCTCATGAAATCTTAGCTCAAATTGAATACACATCATCGATCATGTCTAAAATTTAATGCATATTTTACCAAAATCAAACTTTAAACCATAGTAACTTTGACCTCATCTCATGTCTTCTTTAAATGTTAACTCAATGCACTTCATCCATCTTTGTAGATCAGCTAAGTCTTTAATTATCAACGCTCACCATTTGATCAATCTGGACAAATTCTCACTCACTATTGGATCATCATCTTGTACCTTTGTTCATTCATTAAACATCATCCACCTATCCTCATCTTACTACTTCTTAACTTCTTGGAGTAACGTGCACCATTGATCTTGTTTAAGCTTTAACACTTTCAAAAATGACTAAGTATGGGGACCCTTTCAATATGCTTGAGTAGCCATTTTTTATCCTTAATAACTTCTTCTATGCTTCGATGCAAGATCTCAAATTTGGACTAGATGATCTCCTTACATAGGAAAATCCAGCCATGTGACATAATTCTCCTATAACCCTTACATGTGTGAAATATAATTCCATTAAAATTCCTTCTCAAAATCTTCAATCATAGAGCCAACTATGTCAAAACCTGTTTGAGAGTCCAACTTTGAGTATGCATAACTTTTTTCATGCTTCAGTGCATGATCTCAAATTTAGCACAAATAATTTATACTCAAAATTGAAAAAAAACCCATATGATAAATTTCTATTGACACCTTTACACATGTAATATATAATACCATCAAAATTCTCACTCAACTCTTCTTGCCACATTGTAAAATTGGCTATGGGAAAACATAGTCAAATTGCTTTGGAGACCAACTTTACATATGCATGTCTTTTGATACACTACATTGCATGATCTAAAAATTAGAAAAAATAAAGTAGGTCTAAAATTGAACAAACCCATATGATCACCTTACACTAAAACATAAACACATGTGAGATATTCTATCATCAAAATTATTACTTGGCTCTTTCTATCCATATTGCAAATTTGGTTAAGTATGGAAAAATAATGAATTCTGACTAAGAAGCTAAATTTACACCCTCATATATTTAAACGTAATTCAATGAATGACTTGAGTTATGGTGCATAAAAACTAGGGACTACTATGATCACAGCCATATGACCAGCTCCCCTTGACTCATTTCCACATGGTAATGGTGACATCATCAAACTACCTACTCAGATTTTTTGCCACTTGACCCAAAGTGTCTAGATGAAAACTATGATCAACCAGATGAATTTCACTTATACACACAAGCACTCAAAGCATTATTAACTTTTTATAAGACCCCTTTCACATGGTCAAATCACCATACTCATCCCTAATCCTCCCAAGCTATGTCAATATTGAATGTCAACCAACCATATATAAAGCACACTAAAACAAGCATAGTGCACACTTTATCATTATCACTTATCTTATCAAAACACTTCATCCACTCAATAGGACACCTCAATGATAATATAATGACATAAACATGATAAATCTCCAATAATATTTCCCTTTGTCATTGATGTCAACACCCATTAATATAGCAATATATAGCTCACCTTTTCACTCTTCAAAGCACTCCCAAAATAGGAACTTTCTCTCCAATAGAAACTTTCTCCCCCTTTGACACAATGACAAAGTGGGCACACACTAATCTTGAGGACCTAAAAATAATATCAAATAGGAAAGAATCATCTTATAAAGATGATACAAACTCCACCTTACCTTGAACTTACTTTAGCTTGCCTTGACAACTTCCTCTTAATCCATGCCAACACTCTCTTCAATCAAGCTCTAGAACCAATGAATAAAGAACACACAAAATCATATAAATTTTTATGGAACACATAAATAAACATCTGAGAGGGAATCCCCCTAAGAAATCTAAGCAATTTTACCTTATAATCATCTTTAGATCTCCACACACCATGATAAACCACCATGTAGGCTTACCAGCCTTCTTTCTCAAGACACTTCCATGACCACCAGCTCTGCATTTACACTATTAAAAAATAGGAAACATGCACTAAACTAACCTGATAACATACCTTAAAATACTCATACCTTTCTTTTTTGGAGAGACTGATCAAAAAAGCACTCTTCTTCAAATTAGGCATGTTTAGCCTCTTTGTAGCCCTATCTGTACCTTGTAGAGCCCACAATGTTCAGTAGACACATCTTCAATACCTAAAACTCCATATCTATATCACTCTCATTAACTCTCTCAATCACACCAATTTTCATCACCAATATCATCATCTACAGCATACTTCCTTCATAACCTACTAGCCAATTAGCCCTCCATATTAACAAAAAGTTGAATAACTTGAGAACCACAAACCTTAAATTCTCTACGAATCTTTATTTGACCACCCATTTATCCCATTCAAAAAATTAATAAGCCTCAAACCTCAACTTATAAGTCAAACCACTTTTCTAATAGAGCCCAAAACCCTAGAATCTCAAAACAAGTGGGGTCAACAAACCTCCTTTTACTCAATGCACACCTCTAAAACTACTTGCACACTTGGAGACACCCATCACACACTTATTGACCAAAAATTGAGCTTCCATACCTTTGGTAACCCATACATCCTATAACCCATTTTAGGCTTGCTTGCCCTTAAGCTAAAAATTGATAAAACTGAGAGCACTTAAAAAATCTTCAATTGGCACATACATACCTTTAGACCTCAAAAACACCTAGAGTACACCAAAAAGAAATCCACAGACTTGTCTAAGCACAAAATAATTCTTGACATTAACATCAATCTTATTAATCCATCTAGAAAATTCAATTTGACCCTATAGATTGTTTGAACTGAATGACACCACAACAACATTTGCTTCTCCACTTGAAAGGAGTCTCTTAAGAAGCATAGATAGATACACCCTCTATACCTCAATGCTCTAAAAAAATCCTCGTATTCCTCCTCCTCATTCCTCAATTGATAATTATAATTATTTTTCTTCTTCTTTATCTTAGGAGAAACAACTTCCTCAACCACTACAACATTCTCCTTTTCTTCTAGAATTGTATTGATAATATATGGAGACAACAAAGATTCATGGCATACCTTTTCATTTGAATAATATTCCTTGTAGCTTTTAACCTCATCATTAGGCACAAATAATTAATTTTTTTTACATGATACATATTCAGCAATAGCAGGATGTTCACTTAGATCCATACATACCTCAAGACTAGCCTAAATCAGCACCTTGGTCTTCTCTTTGAGCTTGATTTCTTCATTCTCAACATGAGTAGACAATGAGACCTCTTGGTACTTTTTAAATTTTGAAGCATTCTCCACCATATCAAACAAATTACTTATACCTATATTCTCATGATGACTCACACTTTCCACCTTTGGCTTCCATGTGTTAGCTTGCCTTCCTTCTTGAATTCTAGGACCCTGATTAAATATACTCTATCTTGTAGGCTTTTGCTTACATAACCTAGCAATGTGACCTCTCTATTCAAAATTTTAACACACCATACCTTTTTAAATAAATGTATCTTGCCTTACCTTATTTAGATAGAAATTTTCAAGGTGTCCTTTGTCATGAGAAACAAAACAACCCCCCCTTTTTTAAGAGGACTTACCTTGTCTAATCTTAAGTGGATAATGGTTTATAAAGTGTCCCACATCAAGATAGTTAAAAAAATTTATTCTATTCAAACCTTTTGATTGATTACCCCCATTATAGTCCCATGCTAATTCATTTATAACATGTCTCTTGTAGTCTCTATCCCTATGACCAGATTGATTACATGTATAATAGTAACCATTGAATCTTGTATACCTCATGGCATTTGGCTATCTAATAAAATTTGTATTTATTCTACTAGAACCTTCAATCCTTGTCTAATGATTTGTTTTCAAATTAAGATTGTCCTAGTTCACATTAGTCTTCATCTTATCTTGAGTAACCTTCTTTTATTCTTCTTCATATCCAAGACCAGTTATATCACTAGCATTCTTTTGACCGCTCAAAATGTCGTATAGGTCACATGAGCTCTTTTCAAATCTCACAAATGTTTTCACCTTACTAGCTATCTTTTCTAACTCAAATTTTAAAGACTCATTTTTAGAAACATATCTTGAACATTCATCTTCTTTATCTTTTATGCTTGTAGATAGAATTTCCAATTAACTTCTAAGATGTTCGATCATATCTTCATGTTCCTTGGTGTCTTCATTCAATCTTACCTCATACACATTGAATTTATCCTCATAGTCCTTGAGTTTAGATTTTATCCTCTTATTGATCTTCTTTTCAATCTTCATTTCCTCAAGAGCATTCATAAAAATAGTCTCACATTCCACCTCATCTTCATCATCATCTAAATCACTCCAAGTAGACTCCTTCTGATTTGAGCAACTTCCTTCCTTAGCCATGAATAGGGATTCATCTTTAGCAGGACCATCATCTTCATCATCATATTTTGAGTCACTGTCTTCACTCTCATCTGATGAGTTACAATCTTATTTGTGTAAAAACTCTTCTTATTTTTGAATAACTTCCTTTTGTTTTTAAACTTTTTGAATCCTTTATTCCTATATGTCTCCTTGTCTTCATATTTTCCTTCACCATGCTCTTCATCATCATTATTCTCATGCTTATGACAGAAATTCAAATAAAAATCTCTTATCTCTCCACAATTGAAACATTTGAAGGATAGTTTACCCTTATACTTCCCTAAGCCAGTGTTTAATTTCTAATAATCAAAGAAATTAGTTCATCATCATCAATATCAGATATACCATCCTCTTTGGATTTATTACCTTGGAACTTCTTCTTAGGATTCATCTCTATCTTGAATGTTTCTTCCTTATTTGTTGGTATATCATCATTATTCCTCATCTCATAGGTTGTAAAGGTGCCATGTAATTAAACCATATTCAACTAAGATCAATCATGGCTCTCTTCTATAGTAGATACTTTCAAATCAAACTTGAGGTAAAGATACCTTAATACCATTTGAACAATAGTATTCTCTTCAATATTCTCTCCAAGACCTCTGATGATGTTCACAATCTGATCAACTCTATATAGAAAGGATGCCATAGTATCTTCTTCATTCATATTGAGACTTTCAAATTGCCTTATGTGAGTCTATAACTTAGCAAGATTAATCTTTAAATCTCCTTCAAAATTAGTCTTTAATTTATCCCATATTTCCTTAGTATAAGTGCAATTAATTACTTTGGTGAACTCAATTTTTTTAAGACCACAAGTGATGATATTCATTGCCCTATAGTTGTTCTCAAATATCTTCTTATCTGCAATTCTATATGGAGGAATAGAAGCAGTAACATAACTATACAAAATTTAATACCATACATAAAACCCTAGGGACATAAATTATATCTTCATCCTATCACTCTAAAATGCATAATTGGATCCATTAAACATCGATACTTTCTTAGTAGAGAAACCACCTTGCACATTCTGACTAGATATTGTACCTTAGATCACCTTCAAGCTATCAAGCCTTTACCCAAGGACCTCACTCTGATACCAATTATTATAGGTATAATCACTGAGAGGGGGTGAATTAGTGATCCCAAATAATCTAACTTCAATTTTTATCTTTACAAACACTTAGCTAGTTACCACAAGCATTCATGAAGAAAACACATCATTCATAGTAATAAAAAAGAGAGATAATGCAAGATCAATCATATAACACATGACATACATGGGAAACCCTCTCGAAGAATAAAACCCACTAGAACCTATAATGATACTAATACACTCTAATAATAAGATCCAATTTAGACCATCTACTAATAATCAAGGAATTACAATCCCTATTTAGTGAGACTTCAATCCCACAAGGTGATACCACACATGTCTAGCTAAGTTGTAACAATAACTAGAACTTTTAGAAAGTTTCACCTTGAAAAGAGGCTACAACCACCTTAGATTTTAAGTCGACACAACAATACCTATAAACACATCCACCTATGCACTGATGTCTTCAACACCTGATGATGGGCCTCTGATTAACACCCTTCACCTTCACTCACACTCAAATAGCAAACATACTATTCTCCCAATAGAATTATGACCAACAAGTTATACAAATAGTCCTCAATATATTATTCTCTTTAACTCATCCTTAGGGCACTCTACCCCTCCTTCACTCCATAAAACACACACATAATCCTCTCTCCAATCTCTCCTTAATCTCTCACACAAAGTCTAGAACCCATCATCTTTGGTTCCACTATTTATAGAGTAAACTTGATAATCACTACATTGGTTGGCCATTAGGCATGCCTTAGCCCTTAAGTCATATTTCACCTGAAGACAGCTTAATACAATGTTTATAGATCAGCCATAGAATCTATGGGTCACCCTTAAGGAACTACACCTTTCAATAAGGCCCTTGTAGCCCTTATAGGTCTCATGTGAACCCATTCACTCCTTTAGCACTCCCTCGAGAAAAATAAGAACATAGGACCACTTTTAAATACATGGTTCCACTCCTTATGTCCCCTTTGACATTTTTAAATGATCATAGTCAACTTATCTCACATCTGCATAAGCTCAAATAAATCAAACATTGACTTGGTACACATAGTCACCATGAACAAACATATAGTCAACTTCTTAAGCATTATTTATACTCAAGATAGATTGATCACACCTCTAAAATCCACATAGAGCATCCTCATGGATTCTACAGCATGTTCCAATAGCTAGTTTATCATGAAATATCAAAATAGCATCAATACAAGCTTGAATATCCTTCTTGGGTCACTTGTAGAACAAACAAGAACACAGTCAAATTCTAGGCTCAATATCTTTGACTGTACTCATTGTTATATTATCAAATTAGGTTCATTAGATGTGTCATGGATTCCTCTTCATCTTTTCTTTTCATAGCAATAGAAAATTTAACTTATATCTAAATATATGGATGAAATATATAGCTCTATTTTTTCCTATGTTAAATTCAAATATTTGAATAACAACAGTCACATTTATCCTTCGAATACAATGCTCATGAACTATCAGTTCAGATTGAATACACACCATTGATCATGTCTAAAATTTAATTCATAGTACACCAAAATCAAATGTTAAACCATAGTCACTTTTACCTCATCTTGTGTCCTCTTGAAATGTTGACTCAACATGCTCCATCGATCTCTAAAAATCAACCAAGTCTTTAATGATCAATGCTCACTGTTTGATCAATTTGTATGAACACACACTCACTATTAGATCATTATCCTCTAGTTTTTCCTAGTCATTAAACATCATGCACATATAATCATCTTGCTACTTCCTAAATTCTCAGATTAACATGCATCATCTATCTTGCTCAAGCTTTAACACTTTCAAAATTGACTAAGTATAGGGACCCTTTCAATATGCCTAAGTAGCCATTTTTTATCCTTAATAACATCTTCTGTAATTCAATGTCGGATCTCAAATTTGGACTAGATGATCTCCTTGCACAGGAGAATCCAACCATGTGACATAATACTCTTGTAACCCTCACACATGATATATATAATGCCATTAAAATTCCTTCTCAAAATCTTCAGTCACAGAGCCAACTATGTCAAAACCTACCTGAGAGGCCAACTTTAAGTATACATAACTTCTGTTGTACTTCAATGCATGATCTTGAATTTAACATAAATCATCTATATTCAAAATGAAAAAAACTCATGTGATCAATTTCTCTTGACAGCTTCACATGTGTAAGATATAACACCATCAAAATTCTCACTTGGCTCTTTTTGTCACATTATAAAATTTGCTAAGTATGGCAAAACATAGTCAAACTGCCTGGGAGCCCAACTTTGCATATGCATATGTTTTGATGATATTGTATGATCTAAAAATTACTGAAAATAAATTAGGTCCAAAACTAAAAAAACCCATATGATCACCTTATATTAAAATTTCCACACATGAAATATATTCCATCTTCAAACTACTTACTTTGTTCTTTATATCCATATTGCAAATTTGGCTAATTATGGGAAAACAATGAATTTTGACTAAGAAGCCAACTTTATACCCTCATATCTTTAACCATGATTTTATGCATGAATTTATATATGGCATATAATAACTATGGGGTAATGTGATCATAACCATATGACCAACTCCCCTTGACTCATTCCCATGTGGTAATGGTGAAATCATTAAACCACCTACTCAGATTTTTTGCCACTAGACCCAAAATGTCTATATGCAAACTATGATCAACCAGATGAATTATAATTATATACACAAGTATTCAAATCATTATTGACTTTAGATATGACCCTTTTCATATGCTTAAAACACTATACTCATCCCTGATCCTCTCAATCTATGTCAATATTAAAGATCAACCAACCATACATAAAGCACACTAGAACAAGCATATTGCACACTATCATGTTCACTTAGCTTATCAAAGCACTTCATCCACTCAATAAGATACCTCTATGACAACATCATGATATCAACATGATAACTCTCCAATATTTATTAGCAAAGACTCTCATGAGTGATGTTTTATATTGGTACAACCAACTCAAATCTCATTCCATAACTAGTTTGGAATATTTAGTTAATGCTCTAGTCTAAGAGTTCAAAACTAGTGATCTTCCTAAAAATACATTGGCCCATTTTATCAATTGTAAGTAACTTGAGATCAAAACCACACAAGCTTTCATCAAATGATAAAAGACCTTGTCTAACAAATGTGAACATAATATGGAAGATGACAACCTATTCCATCTATTTACCAATGCTCTTTTTCCCAAGTTGTAATATCATGTCTAGATTCTCTCTCCACATACTTTGGAAGAGGCCATTGACCAAGCCAAGAATCAATATTTCCTCATGCATCAATTCAAGCCATCTTAACCTTCTATGGTTACTCACATGTTAATCAAGAATAAGAATCATCATGCTAAAAACAATGGTGTCACTGACTCTTATGATACCATTCATATTATTTAAGTTGTTATTCCCAACCAGACTCTAAAATAAGATTCCCCTCCCAACTACATCACCAACCCTCATTTATCCTTAAGCATTAACATCAATGTTTATAAACCTTTATCCTTAACAAAATTATAAAAATGTCTACCAAGGCCTCTTAGTATGATCCCAATAAATTTTAGTGGTTTCATGCTAGTTGGGGTTATTATCATGAGAATTATAGGTAACTTCATAATTTAGCTATGGATTTCCTTTCTAGTTCCAATTTTGACCATGATTCTATCATTCATAAACATCAACAAACCTATGACATTGCCTTCAAATTCCATAAAACATAAACTAAATATCAAGCTTTAAACCAGGGTAATGCTCATTTGGCTATTTATAAATATTCTCTTCCAAATCATGAAGATAACCAAGACAAGCCTACCCCTTCTACCAATAATGTTGATAGTCTTTGTGACCCAAATCCTAAAGAGAATATGATTAATATGATGAATATGTGAAGGGTAGTTACTTTCATTGATCCTCATCCCATCCACACCCCTCCATTACCTTTTATATTTTATGTTATCAAAGACTTTTCTCTAATTCACTTAACAGAGTTGGGGTAAGAATACCTTATATCTTTTGATGAACCAATTCCAATAACTCCCTTAGATAACACTTCTCATACCATTTCTACCATTCCACTAACCTCTTTACCCATCACCAATGATACTCAAACTTATATCCACACTTCTTATAATCTATCTCAAACCAAACCTACATCAACTACCCCATCTTCTCAAGACACTCAATAAAATTATCCTCTAATTAAACCTTTTACATCCTATCAACATAAATTCACATGTACTTTGGCTCCTCCTTCTGAGGACCTCCTTCAACACCATGCACCTCTTTCCAATAGTCCCCTTATGTATTATGATGAGTGGCATCCTATTATATATATTTCTACTCTCCCATCTCAAACACCATTTCATAAACTTATGTGAACCTTTCCACATCATCATAATCATCTTATGCAACTTTTGTTCAAAATGAACATCCCTCATCCTCCCCTAGTAGGATGTGAAGCCACCTTATCTGGATCAAAAGATAGCATTTTACAATAGTGAGAAGAGATGTCCATACATGTTGACGAAATAGTGGACACTTCTCTTTCCCTTAAATTCTTCATTTCTTCTATGATACCCAATGAGATTCTACTTCATACAAATGATCCTCTTATTTTTATTAGTATCCAAATCAGTGATATCCAATTCAAGCATGCCTTGATTGATGAGGGTTCTAACACTTGTATTTCCTCTCTTCATTTTATCAAATCCCTTAGATATTGTGAATGTAATCTTAAATCCACATGCAGCATATGTTAAGGCTATAACTAAAGGAAAATTCCTCCTTTAGGTTGTGTGTGGATCCACATCACCATCCCACCTATTACCATTCACATGAAGGTGATCATATTCAACTTTCCTCTATCATATAAAATTTTACTTAGTAGGCCATGAAATCATTGCATGAGAGCAGTTATCTCTTCTGCTTGCCAATATGTGAAATTTCCTCATAATGGATCCATATATAGGATTCAAGGTGACACTAACCCATATAATTTTAAATAATTTCAAGACCATGGTGTATTCAAAATTCTTGCCCTTGAACCCTTTCCAAGCATTCCATTTCATGAATCTCAATGTTTTAACTTTACTATCAATTCTACTTGAGATTACAATGGTCACCCTAAACTCATTAGGAATATTCCCCCTAAACTCCTAGATTTTGACAATAATGAGCCTAAAAATATCAATCTCAAGATTAAAACCTCATCTCATTTCTTAGCTTCCCCCTTCTTTGCAACCTCATTCCTATCAACTACCTTGTGATGATATACCCATTATCTTAACTAAGACTTAGCATTCCATTCATTACACAACATTATATGATGAGATCATCTCTAACTATGTCATTGATCTTTATAAACCTAATTATGATGATGGTTGTTCCTTAGGTGATCCATTCTTAAGAGGTATTGTTCAAGCCTAAGATGCTAAAATTATTCATTATCATTCCTTTTTGCTTTAGTATTTTAGTAGATCTCCTATAATTCCATCATCTATTATTCCTAATTTTAGAATTATTCCTCTTGATAATAGGGTAGAAATGGTGTGCACACCTTCAATTTTTTAATAACCTCATGAGTATGATTATGGATCATGTTATGACTAGTCCCTTTTGCTTTGCTAAATACCAAGACCCCTATAGCTGACTTCTCCCTGAGATGCTTGTGATTGTCCTTTAGCCTTATGTGCATCTTACCCTTCCCTTAGTAGAGACCAATTTGGATCCTATTCCCACTCCCTCTCTAATTGAGTCTCTTCATGTTTCTGATCCTATTACTCCTTTAGTTGAGCCTTGCCTAGTCTATCCACCAACCCTACCTTCTCTTGGTGATGGTTTTCTCTCTCTACTGTAACTTGCTCTTTTTCCTACCAAATGGGTCAATCAATCATATTATGAAATTGATAAAGTTATGAGTCATTGGAATCAAGACTATTCATTATACCAAGCTTTGTCATCTTCCATTTCTACTCCTCTTATGAGTACACCTACCAAGAGTACTCATAGGCATATTTGTTGTTAACATGACACATATACCCATTCATTCACACATTATCTTAAACTACAGAATAGATTGGCACCTTACATACTACCAATCCTTAGCGCATAGACAAGGCTATACCTCCCCCAAAAGTGTTACTTGAATACATTCCCAAATATGGAGAAGTATATTGTCTTTGGCATCAATGTGGTACACATCACATTGATTATTAGCACATCCTTTAATATCTTAGGGATCACCTTATAACCATTCCTATGCCTACTACCCTTCCTTCCATAGGTCCCCCTTTTAAGAAGGCTCCCCCTTCTTCCCCCATGGACCTTCCCTCACCCATGTATCCTCCTTTCTCGATGGCCCCTTCTCCACTGATGACTCCTTCCCTAGTGGCACATTCCCCACTAGTGACCCCTTCATCTCCAGTAGATTCCATTACCATGAATTCTCTAGAGCATTCCCTACATGATAGCCCTCATCAACATGATCCTTTAGGTATTCCTCAATTTTATATCAAAGAGATTTGATGTGAAGTATTTTCTCAACTTTTCCTAAAATTGATGAGACTTTGGTTGTAGTCTAAGTTTAGCTTCATAAAGACTTATCAAATTTTATGGATAATGTGTGTGGATAAATATATTAGAACTTATGAACACAAACATGGTGTTCTTTCATTTATTTCTTTAATGTAATTAGACGTGTGCTCCAACTTTACATTTCTCTACTTTTTATCATTTGACATTGTGTCAAATTCTTATCTATCTTATATGGTGATCTTTGTTCTACACTATATATTTCTCTCATTATTCTTATTATATTCTCTTATGGATTATTTTTCATAATGACATACTTTTTTTTCTTGAATTCCTTTTCTTTTATTCACTTTTTCTTTTTCATGATTGTTTGTTATCTTATCTCTATAAACATGGATAATTGTTATTGTGACTTGGTTATACAAACCTTGCTCCCTTTAGTCATCCCTCATTTTACCATGTGATTATTTAGAAAATAATTCATCTCAATACAATCTCCTTTTACCAATCCATTTTGAATCTCCCTTTATTCCCCTTTATTCCCTTTCACAAACTAATCATACACATGGTTGAGACTTGAGATAACATGTTGGTTCATGCTTAAGCCTAAGTGGTCTAGTCAATCATATCTTTGGATACTTTGTTTATTTTAGCCAAAGCCTAAATATCATTCATGTGTATCAATTTACCTCTCATGATTGATCATTCCAATTCCATATGAGGGAGGAATATTAAAATCCATAAAACATTCAAAATCATAATCATTTAACAAAAGGTAATGATCTAAAGGGCAACATTTAAAAACTTCAAAATTCAAATCACACTAAAAGACATGATTCTAAGCACATCTCATCTTTCTAATCAAATCTCAAACTCCATATTTGGTCACATGAAATATTTGAGGTCCATTGGGGTACAATACACTAGTAGATTAGAAAAGGAGAACAAAAAAATATTTTAGTGTTACCTACTTTCTCATGAAAGTACCCAATATTTATAGTAGACTAACAGTTCTATAATGGGTCTTGAGGAACAAGGAACACATTATGGGAAGGTGTGTCCATTTTAATTTTTCTTGTTCAAAACCTTCAACATGACTTGATCTAAGTACCACACTTATTTTCCTACACAACTTTGTGCCTATAACGAATAGGTATCCTCTGTATATTGGTATCCACTAGTCACTTAGTGTCTTCT